>JANPWX010000077.1:2915886-3209821 GCA_024734555.1 Trochalopteron elliotii
TCATATGCACATCATTTAAGCTTTTTATTCTAACTCTCTTTAATTTGAGAATCAATAGCAGATATGCATATGATCTTTTTCCTTCCGTCATTTCTAAAAATGAGAGGGTAAAATCTTCTCTGCTACTCTTCGAATCTGCAGCATGGTTGTTTGAGAACTACTGCTGTTACTCCACCTGTTTTTCTATATTTCAAAAGTATCTGGAATGGTCGCAATCAAATCCCAAAATCTTTTCAGCTAACATCACACACATTAGCTCATACTTATTGTAACTTAGGCTGTGAGTCCTGAATTTATCTGTTTATGTTTTGTTCTCTGAATCTTCACTGTTAACCTCTGGAGCAGACCTGATGTTGCGCAAACATAATGGGCTAAATTTTTGCATTCAGAGCAGTTTTGTTGTAGTCAATAAATACATTAATGTCTGTACAGTAACACATCTGAACTGCTGTGGGAAGGAGCAATATAGAATTATATGGTTGGCACAATCAAAGGTTCTGTGATAAAAAGAAGTGAATTACAGACTGCTCCAACATGTGTTTTTTATTTTCTAATGACTCCCTCATTTGGATGGCAAATGTATGCTTATATAATGGAAACTCTTACTCTTGTTAGTTAAGTCTCTGAAGTAATTTCAAGGCATATGTATTTAAACTGTTCTATTTCCTTTTCTTTGAACACTTTTCAGAACATTGGACTTTATAAACTATATTTATAATCAACAAGACTGATTTAGAACAGAAATACACTTTTTATGAATAATTTTTACAATTTCATTATGTATCTTCAGTGAAATTTCTCTTTATATGTGAAGACTTTATGGAAACACTCTTCAAGCAGCAAAATCATATTGGAGCATAGTCTCAACACTAGTTAGACAGCAGCTTCAACTCTTACTTTGTATTGTCTAATCCAACAGCTTTGAATAATTGATGGAAAATCTACTGAATTTGCATTTCTATTGCAGAGATATGGGCTATTTTTATAGTTAAATTATATCTTTTCTCTCACTTGGCAGTGAGCATAAAAAACAGTTCTTCTTTAAGAATACAGCACAATTAAAAAATATACCTTCCTCCTCTAATTCCACATCTTTTATTTTTTCCTGAAACTTATATCTGATATTTCTTTATCAGCACTAGACTTGTGCTTGATATTTACTTATCCAGTACAGGAGGAGACAGAATCTGATTTTGGACTCTCTGAGTGTTTACCTTCACAAGATCCTGGAGGGAACTGTATGAACTCTGGTGACAAACCCTACTATTAAGACTGTCCAAGCTGGCTTCTGTGAAGAGTCCTGCAAATTTTCCCTCATGTTCCAAATGAGTGCCAATATTTGCTCATATTGAGATACCTACAGGACCATGATATGTGAAGTTTTTCTTTAAAAAAATTGTCCTTTTTTGCAGTTTAATTGGTTATGTAATATAATTATCTACTTCACATAGAACAAATGAAATGGATTCATACATGCATTTATGTCTACAAGATTATAGGACTAAACATACTAATAAGTTATGTGACCAGAAAGAGAGCTTTTAAAGTTAAAAAGTACGATTAGAGTAAAAAAGATAGCAATTTGCAACTCTTAGGATCTCTAGCAAAACAAGTAGAAGATGAAGATGCTGAAAAAGGCCTAAACATCTGTTTTTGGAGATCTGCACATAGAAGTACACACCAACTATATTCTAGTTTTGTAAATTTGCATCCAAATATTTGATTTTCTGTTTAAGATCAGAGAGCAAGTTAGGCTTTTTGGTTTGCCATTCCATATTTAGAAAACCATGTCCACCACAAAAAATTCTATGCAATCACATCAACTTCAGTGTATAAGCAGAATGCAGTAGAATATCATATTAACTGCCACATCACATGCCACAGAAAGTCATGACCTTATACACACACCTGCACATACCTCAAAAGAAAGAAAATCAAAAGGCCTGACCTTTACTGTGCGTATAGCTAAGGTGAACATCAATATTTACTAGCCTGAAATGAAGACACACACATTAGCACTCTTTCAATATTAACCACAAAATGTCTTTAGTACCACTGAATTATGAAGTCAATAATGAACATCTTTGAATCAGCCATCTAACAATCAAGTACAAATCAACTGAGACTTGTTTTATTTTGGTGTCACTGTAGAACAAAAACCTTACTTTCTCACACACATCCCAAAAATACTTTATGAGATAAGTGTTGTAGTTTTTATTTTAGTTTCAAATATCACCCTTTGATGTCAGTGGCATAGGAAGGAATTAATATCCTTTTTCTTTATCAGTGTTAGCCTTTTTTTTAAGCTATCTTTAATTCATCCATGAAAGAAAGTACAGTTCATTGTGTTCCTGTGTGGAATTTGCCTTCTGATGTGGTATTCAAACTAATTTTACTTCTCAAATGAAAAAGGAGGAAGATTTTAATTCTGACAATGTCATGAAAGAGGAAGAAACAGTTTCAAGCCTGGAGGGAGCTCTGAACTGGAGTCAAGAAAAGAATAGGTCTTTTCATGATCTCTTTTTAAACTGTAAAACTGTTATTTTAAAATCAACAGTGCTGCTTGCTTTGCAGGCATCACTTTGATACCAGGCACTACCCTCAGCCAACTGATAGGAAATGTTACCAGCTGGCAAGTCTACCTCCAGTTCACTTGAATAGTGACCTGGAAATTCATCCAGTTACTCATTCAAAATGTAAACAAGTGTATCCATTACTTGAATAAATCCTCACTTCATTGTTTGAGCCAAAATTTCAACTAGTTTAATGGAAGAAATCCTTAAAAGAGTTTCCCTTTATCTTTTTAGTTGAAAGTCTAAATAATGAATGAGTCCCAAAAACATCAGGAATACACAAGGAAAGTATTGGTCTGCCCATACTGAAACTATAATCTGCTAGAAATAAGACTTTTGTTTTGGCTGGAGTATGAAGTATTATGTCCCTTAAGTGAATTTATTGAAGGAAATCAGTAACATACACCTTAACTGGTAGACTAAACATAAATAATGATGCTGCTTTTACTCCTGAAGTCTAGAACCTCAATTTGCTCAAGCTTTTCTCAGGTATCAATACTCTAAAAGTGCTTCTGAACATCACTAGCAGAACTTTGAACAGGACACAAACAACAGTATTTTAATAGGGTAAGCAAAAAGAAGATCTATGTGTGGGAAACAAGTAAATGAGTAATAAATACCTGGGATAATAAAATCTGTGTTAAAAATAGTTACTTAAAAGTATCTACATAAAGTGAAAATAAACAAGTACAACACATAGAGACAAATGACTCTCAAATACAAACCTTGTAAGCATGGTAAGGCTCAGATTGTACAAGTTACATTACAGTTTATATTAAAAGTTTAATCATTTACTTATGTCAAAGAAAAATATTACGTCTTTTAAAGTCTACTTCTGGAAAATTAATGAGTAGAAAGAGGCTGTGAAAAGATCTTATGCAGTATAATCTGTGATTATCTCATTGAAGTACTCTCATTTAGGAGCTGCATGCTTCATTTCCTTCCCTCTCACATATTCAACTACAAGCATAAAAGCTGAATACAATTAAGTATGAACCTTCTGAGGAATTTATTAAATATTTGCATGAAAAAGGACGTGGTTACTATTACACAAAATTTGCACAAGCAAAATATCCTATGGTCAGAGCTGAGGACTTCCACTAAAAGAATCTTTCATAAACACTACACAAAACTGCCCCAGAGATCTCTAATCTGGGTTCCTAGTTACAACACTGTTCTGATGGGTAAATTCACAAATTGAGTTGCTGGGACTTCTGCACCAATCAGAGTAATGCAAACCTAATTTTGGTTCAGAATTTGAAGCTGTGCCTTCTTTTTAGTGAGCAAATTCAAAATTAAAATGTTTATCATTATTATATTTAAATTTAAATATTTTTGACACAGGATTTACAACCAAATTCATCTCTGAAACCAGAGCTTGTTCTTCAGCACAGCAATTTATTAATCAGAGACAAGGTTATCACTATAGAAGTTGCTTTAAAAGAATTATATTGCTGACATTTTTAGACAGTAACCTCTGAAATGAAACGAATAAATGAATTGAGGATTTTTTCTTCTTAAGAAGACCTTGAATTCTTTTATTTTTTACATCTATTTGGAAGAATACTTTTCCCCTTATATCTGTCTCTTCCCTCACTATATCGGATAGACTTACATCTTGTGTAAGAGCTAAATCATTGTCCTAAAGACACAACCTTTTCTGCATTATTCATTATTATGTATATGTTGCAATATAAAACTCTAATCATCATTATTATAGGTTGTTTGAGTCCTGTAATGATACTAGAAAAAGATAATTCATAGAAAAGTTCCATAGGCAAGTCCTTTTTTCGCCATCATTTGATAAAGTTGACGATTTTCTTTCTCACTTCTTTTTCCTCTTCCCTCTTTTCTGATAGTAATGAGATTTTTCTTCTTTTTAAATAGACAAAGACACTATGGTGAAATACTTACTCATGGCAAAGAACTTTGGAGTAGAGTCACTGTCCAAAATGTCAGCATCAAACAGCAGCACAGATGAGAACTTCAGGCTCAGGGGTAACTTCATCAAAAGGGTTCTGATCACACCTGAAATATTCTTAGTATTAGAGCACAATTATCATTTTGAATTAGGATCTGTAGACTAGGGGATAAAAAATTATGCAGAGAAATAATCAATTTTAAATAATTCAAAAGCAAAGTACCATTTGTTTGAATGCCATAAAGTCAGTAAGAAATCAAATATAATATATGCTCTCTGTCTCTCTTATGGCTATACAAGAGAAAAATAAAACATGATTTATCTTTAAGAAGCAGAAAAGTATGCAGAAAAAGCAAATTCATTTTTATTTCAACGATTTTGCCTTTCCTTTGCCTTCCACAGTATCCCCCACAGGGATTTAGCGGACATTGAGAAACTACCTTCCAGGGCCTGTCATATTCTGAACATAAAAAAAACCCACACTGACCCTGATTTCCATAGGAAATAAAATCAGACTCTCAGTATTCAACCATAAAAACCATATGATTTGAGGAAAATAATTTTCTGTAAGTGTTCTCTAGAGAACTTCGCAGGCTTCAGTGGCTGAGCTCTCATGAAGCCCAATTCTAATTCAGACGCATAAAAATCTCAACTCTCTGGCTCTGCAGCACGTATAGAACTGACTTGTTTTTAAAGCCCTGTAATCCATGAAAAATTCTCTTGAAAATCTTCTGTCTTGATCAAAGCACCCCAGAAACTTCTTTTCAGTTCTGGAAACACAATAGGAGTGCTAAAAAAGCCCCAAAACATGTTCCATTAACAGTAAGCAGTATATCTTATGAAGCCAGTAAAACAAGCTAAGAGAAACATAAATACCCTGATGAAATTTAAAGACAGAATCAAGCTGAACAATTTAATTGGTCCAGTTCCAGCTGAAAATTTGAAACTTCACTTCTGGCATTAATTTAAACTTTGAACCTGATTTCTAGCTAGAAGAATCATAGGACTCTTTTGTGAGGACTTGACTGAAAAATTTGAAAGTCAGGGTGTCACAGTAAATTCTGAAGATGTGCTGTCTCTGAGGTGAAATTGCTTGTTTCTTTTCACAGTCAGTCAAGCTCAACAAGCAAGTGATAAATCTTTGTCTCAGGAACTCATGGAAGAAAACTCTTCTTATCTTGTTAATTCAATGCTGCTTTTTAAGACTGACATTCCAGCTCAGCCTTATGCAATACTCTTTTCACTATTTTAGGAGCGTACTTATTTCATCACTTATTTTCTCTGTGCTTTTCAATTGAGCAAAGCAATATGTCAGCATGTTAATTTAAAAACTCAAGAGGTAGAATCCACATCCTTAAAAAATACTTGAAGTCTAACTTTACAAAATTCCCTGATGAAAATATGATTCTTCCAGTAAAATAATGAAATGTTATTTTGGAGAAAGAAAAATAAATACTTTTCAGTAAAGAAAGTCTAACCTGTAGAGAAAAACATATTTTTTCTTTTAGTTTTAATGTATTACAATATTACCTCAGGATTAGGCTTTGCTTGTGCTTTTTATTTGGGCAAAGTTGCTGGCAACACATTTTTCAAAAAAAGTTATTTTAAGTAGCATTTTTAAAGACTAGTATCTACAAATAATGCACATACTGGAGAAATTGTTCTTGTAGGTTCCCCAAACAAACATATTCTTTATTAGTCTGTCTGAGGGGAAAAAATAAAAAGGTCTAAGGATGGTTGGCATTTCTTACTGTCCTGGATAAATACATTTGCTAAACAATAACTTCAGTTCCTGAGACTAGAAACTGAAAAAGTTGTCATCCTTACAGACTCATGCTTTGTAATTGCAATATTTGGCACCTCTGAAGAAAGACCTAAAACTTTCTACAGATAGATGCCTTCTAATCACTGGGGGTGACATAACCGACTTTGATCAAGCATATAAAGAGCCTAGGATCTTTGCAAAATTTTCTTGGATCTAATGAATACTTGGCTAAATCACAAGGGGAGAACGCCTTTGTAGACATCAATATTTAGGGCTCTGAATTTGAATTCCACTTTTAAAAGTGCAGTAACCATGCTGTTCAAATTGCGCAATGGGGCAACTTTTTGAGCCATTTAATTATGCAACTGATCTTAAGTTTTGTCTAGGGTGATGTACATCTCTATGGAAAGCAATCTGTGGAAAGCCTCTGACACAGCAGAAGAGGAATTGTACTGACAAAGTAGTTGCTTAGATGTTTAGATGCAGAACCTAAGACTTCTGCATGTGGTTCTAAGAGGGAAAGTAATTCAAAAACTATTTTAGGCTGCCTGAAATTTAAATCTCAACATTTCAACTTAAAACTGGCATGAGACCCAAAATGAATTTTTAAAGACTTCCGTTTAATGTATATAAAGAAGGTTTGTTTGTTTGTTTGTTTTTCCCCTTCAGCACTAAAAGAATAAGAAGCTGATAATTTATAACTGTTTCTGAAAACATATGGTTCTGCATGACTGATAATGCCCTAGATAGCTAAGGAAGCAGAGCCAAAATATGTTTTGTGCACTGATGTTTTATAAATGCAAACAGATTAATAACATTTTATCTTTGACAGTTATTCATTAGTATCAAATGAACAGACCACATACATTTCTTTGTATCTAAAATAATTTATACAATAGATTAAACATTTTAAGCAAATGTCCAAGTTGCAAAAATACGTATAATTAAACATGGTTAAAATACTAAGTGCAAGCAATTCCTTCTCTATCTATATGTCTCATTCCTCTAATGAAAAACCAATTTTTATTTTTTTTTTGCTCTGCCACGAGCACAGATACTGGTGATGGCCATATCCAGCTTGGCCATGAGCACATGGATTGCAGAGCACTTTTTCCCAAGTCCTTGTACTCTAAATGAACACCAAATAAAACCAAACAAATGGCAAAACCCAAGCTTTCCAGATAACTAAGTGTATTTATTCTTTTGGAAGTAAAGAAAAAAAATAAACTGGCAACCCTGTTTTCCTCTCCATATTTTCAATTTGAGCCCATAAGGCAACTAATTTATAGCACATATAAGTCTCTTCAAGAAAGGATATTTTGCAATTTTCAGTTTGTTGTTTTTGGGTTTTTTTCTAGTCCTTTATAGATCTGTGACATTCTGCTTAGATTACAAGAAAGTAAGCTTTTTGTGAATAGTTTAATTTTATCTTGTGGAGTTCCAGACCTCTATTAAAATCTTTTAGAAAAAACACATGTATTGGAAAAATATACAATTGTGCACCTAGCAATATTCATTTCACTTTTATGATTTTTATCAAAAATCAAAGTAATTTTATTCCAGAATGCTGAGCACTTCGAGTGCACACTTGACCCTCTCAGCTGAGTTTCAGCTTGGTTTAATTAAGTGAAATCATCCAAGATTCATTTTGATTAATCTCATAGGGCTCTGATAATTGTTTATAAATAGGTAGTAGCAGAATTGATGACCTGAAAAAAAGTCAAAACACTCACAGTAGAACTTTATGCTTTCTTCAGACAAATAAAAATAATTTTGTAAATATTTTCTAGTTATCAGTGTTTGGGAGGACATCTAAACTTATTTTTCAGCACATTCCATAAGAATAACACATATGATTCAACACTACTGGAGCAACCTTTGGTTTTCCTTCTTCTAAATTTTTCATCCATGAATTATCAATCTGAATGTTATCCTCATGCATATTGTACCTCAAATGTCAAAAAGGTGTCAATACAAGCTTTGGATAAGTCATTTTAAATCAGTATGTGTTGCAAATGTTGCATTTTCCCTAAACTGTGGACGTTAACTTCAGAAGAAAAGATTCTGAGAATTTAGGACTGCTTGTTATGCTATGAATTAATTAAAAATATGTCATTTTAAATGTCATATTTCACATTAAAAATATGTAATTTTAAGAAATACCATACTTAGAGTATCTTCTTCACGCTTCCACTCTAGTAGAAACTAAATTTAAATTAAAAAAAGCTTAAATCTTAACAGCTGTATGTTATGATTAAATGCAAAATTAGTTAAACCCTCATTCAAAATGGTTGGTTTGTGACATCACAGAAATTCAAACTATCTGCATGTTAAAATTGCAGCTGTTGAAAATCCACCTTCACACAGTAATACATATGGATTTTCATGTTTAAATAACCACAGAATTTTCCAGATTTGTCCTTTAGGATATGATTAATTTTTTAACCTCTACACTAATATTATCTGCTTTAAATCTTGATTCCAGCTCACCATAATCTTCCCTTGGTGGTATTCTCCATTATTAATGAAGAGTGATTTGTTTACATTTACTTATTTATTTATTTTGTTTGTTTGTTAGTTTCATTATTATTTACATGTTTAACTATAATATTAGTATATAGATATACATTTTAATACAATGTATGCACATTTATTCAGCAGTTATCTGTGCAAGGCTCCTGAAAATCAGAATCAGTTTTATTTCTGCTTAAAAACAAAGACTTCCAAAGAACAATAATCAGAAGCACAGAATTACTGTGTTCAGACAGGATACAAATTACTGAGAGCTAAGCAGTAACATCTTCCCTCCTCACTAACAGAGATGCCACTGGTGGCAAGTTGCTGCAGAGCAAAGTTGCCTCCTTCAAACAGTTTGTCAGACCATCATGGGATTTGCTGCTGAACATGGAATTAAATACTAACCTAGACATTATCGAATCAGAACTCATTAGGATCATCAGGAAATCCCATTTAGTTTTGTAATAAATGAAACACAAACATACATGTGCTGGTCCCGACCTCGCATGACCTGATACACTGCTTAGCCACCCTCGCTCAATTAGATTGAAGGGGAAATTCAGCGTGGCTCACTCCTATTATGGGGTTCCTTGGAATGTTCAGGTTACATTTTGGAATTACTGTACATGTAAAGAGAGCATTTTGGAATTACTGTACATGCAAAGAGAGTATTGTTGGTGATTTTAAAAATAGCTATCACCTTTGATAGCAACTGCGACCACCTCAGATAAACCTCACATCCACAAGGAACTGAGAAATACTCTCTGTTCTCTAGTTATACAAGAATGTATAAGCCTTTGTAAAACAGAAGCAAAACAGACAGGATGGAGAAGTATTGCTTTCTTTTTGGTATTTGCTTGCAATTAAATTTATTGTTATACCAAGTATTTCCCACCACGTCACCAAAGAGTACATTGGTCTTGATGAAAGGATGCTTAATGCAAGCTGAAGAAACCTGTCTTTCTCTCTTTGCAGTTAGATAGGCAGCACTAACGACCACCAAATTTCCGCTATTTACCACATCTTTCACTTTTAATTCTTATGGACAGTTCTGTTATCTTTTCAGAGTACTGGAAGGCTCAAGGAATGCAACTGTCTGGAAGGAGCATGTTAATTCAGTCACAGTGGAATGTGGAATTTTAGTTGAGGCATTTGATGTACAAAGCGAAATAGAAATTACGTTTGATGAGATTCCGTTTGCAGTCCCTGGACTTGTGAGACTGACAAGACAATTCCCTCTCTGTCTGTCATGAATCCTACAACTTGTCTCTGTGTGGCTTATAATTCTGCTGTGCAGTTCCTCGAGGGAAGAACTACTGGAGGTGTAAACACTTCTCATACATTTTATCATCATGGTAAATTCGGTGAAGTTCCTGAACAGAATTGCATAACACAACACTGAAAATGTCATGGCTGTGCCGTTTTTGTTTTTTTTTTACCAATACTGCTGCCCCAGCAGTATTCAAAATGAATGACAGATGACTTAATCTATGCAAAAAATAGGCTTCAGTTCTTCTTTTACATTTTTTATAGAATCATTAAATCATAGAATGGTTTTGGTTGGGAGGGACCTTAATGATCATCTAGTTCCAAGCACTGTCAGAGGCAGTAAGACTTTCCAAAGACCAAGTTTCTCAAAGACTCATCCTACGCAGCCGTGAACATTTCCAGGGATAGATCATCCTTATCTTTGCTGGGCAACTTATTCCACTGTTTTACTACCCTCATATCTAGTCTAAACTCTTTCAACTGAAAATCATTCCCCTTTGTCATACCCCTATATGCCCGTCTGAGAAGTCTCTCTCCAGCTTTATTATATGGTATATTTTAGGTACTGGAAGGCTGCTATAAAGTTTCCTTAGAATCTCTTCTTCTCCAGGCTGAACAACACCAAACCTCAGACTGCCTGCATAACAGGGCTAGTCCAGCTCTTTGGGCATCTTTGTGACCCCTCTCTGGACCTGCTCCAACAGATACGTGTCCTAATATTGGGGGTCCCATAGCTGGATGCAGCACTCTAGGTGGGGTCTCACAGGAGCAGTGTAGAAGGGTAGAATCATCCTCCTCAACCTGCTGGCTGCATATCTTTTGATGCATTTCAAGATATGTTTGGCTTTTCAGACTGCAAGTGCCCATTTCCAGCTGATGCTCAGTAATTTATCCACTGTACCCCTGAGCCTTTCTCCATACAGCTGCTTTGAAATATGTGTATGTGTGTTGGTACATGTGTGTATAATGAATACATAATGCACACATGTATTATTTTTTCCCTTAGTAGATAAAGACAGATAAGGATTTTATCTTCAGTGCAAATTCTTTGGGTTTTTTTGTTTTGCTTTGTTTTGTTTCTAATAAATATCAAATGTCAAATATTTTTAAAGTAAAATTTGGAAGAAAATGCTTTTCAAATGAATGAAAAACCTTCTAGTTGCTATGACAGATGCTTTAAAGTGAAAAATTAAAGTAAAAAAAATAAAGTTCATTAAAAGTCAAAGTATTAGCAAAATGCCAACACTTCTGCCCTTCTTTTTTGCCCTTAAAAAAACCTAAAAAACTAAACCAACCAACCAACCAACCAACCAAACTCTCTTGCTAAAATATATTTCACTTTTAACTGTTTAGATTTCAGTAAACCAGCACTTCTAACCAGATAAAACATTTTACAGTCCATGAACTGTTAGTTTTCTCTCACCTAAAGGATATATAATAAATCAGTCAAAATAAACATGTAAGAATACAGAGAATCGTATTTCAGGGCAAAAAGCAGACTATCAGCTATGGGTTTTAGAGAGAGAATTACTTTGCTCCGGTTATTTCGTAAGCCCGTCTTTTAAACACAGGCAATTTCTAAGAGACAACAAACTTCAGGGGAAATAACTGTTGTGCTGCTGAATTCGGCTAGAGCAAAAGCCTGGAAAGGAATGCCTCCTGCTGATATGGCACCCTCCTGCAGTGGCCCTAACTGAACTGATGTGCTACACATACATTTAAGCAACCTCCTCTGAGACCTCATAGGATGGCCAGAATACCAGGCCCAGCCAGCACAGGTTTAGGAGAGGTAGGTCATGTTTGGCCAACCTGATCTCCTTTTATGACCAGGTGACCTGCCCAGTGGATGCAGGACGGGCTGTGGATATTGTGTATTTGGACTTCAGCAAGGCTTTTGACACTGTCTCCCACAGCATACTCCTGGATAAGCTGGCAGCCTGGGGCTTGGACAGGAGCACTCTTTGCTGTGTTAGGAACTGGCTGGATGGCCAGGCCCAGAGAGTGGTGGTGAATGGTGCTGCAGCCAGCTGGGGGCCAGTCACCAGTGGTGCTCCTCAGGGGTCTGTGCTGGGGCCAGTTCTGTTCAATATCTTTATTGGTGACATGGATGAGGCTATTGAATCTTTCATTAGTAAATTTGTGGACGACACTAAGCTGGAAGTGTGTGTTGATCTATTGGAAGGGAGAAGGGCTATGCAGAGAGATGGAACTTCTGGATGGATGAGCAGAGTTCAATAGGAGGAAGTTTAATAAGCCCAAGTGCCGAGTCCTGCTCTTTGAAGGTCTCTTCCAACCTAATCATTCTGTGACTCTGTGATTCTGTGATAGTGATCATCATGCTCCACCTTGGCAGAGCCACTTTTACTGAGGTGGTCTCAAAAACACATGAGGGCAAAACACCCATCTCCTCAGACCCATCAGAATGTGGGCTCTTGGACCTATTTTTCATCTGAGTTTCACTTGATGGACATAGAAATTTTTTTCTGCATCCATATTTGAAATATATCTTCAGCTTAAAACTATAACTTAAAAGTCCTTACTCAACTTTCCAGAGAGTTTAGGACTGGGGAGTTCTATGCCATTGGTGTTTTTATTTTTATCTGACCTTTAATTGAGCTGTAAGTAATACATTGGCCTCATGATCCAGTGTAATGGCATTATTTTTGCATTTAGGGAATATTTTTTTAAGATCTTCCCTTTGATTTACATGAAAAACCTTAACTTACATGGTTTATATAGTCATGTTACAAGCATATTCTTGCAAACATATTTTCCTTCATTATTTAAAATCAGACAACCTGTGTAACTGAATAAACAGAAAGAATATTCAATTATGGGGTTTCAGTAGGAAAAATGAGACCCTTCAATCATTTTCTTTTGATTTTATACTTTAAAGACAAATTCATCACTTCAGAATTGTCCAAAATACTAGAAAACACTGTTATTTTTACTTATTCCTCTGTCTGTAATATTAAAGAAAATTGTTTGAATGTTTCCTTTTGGAAATACTAGAAAACTCAGTGAATAATATCACTGTATCTGTTTTTTTGAAAAGTGTCTAATTCTATTACAAATCCTAGGAAATAATTCTGTCAAGCCTTATGTTATTCCTCTAACATATGCTTGAAAACTATTTTTTGTAGGTCTTCACTGCTGAGTATTTCCATATAAGGCCTTTTGTCTCAGAATCAGCAGCTGGGTCAAAAGAAAATGTGAAGATTTTCAGCAGTTGCTGATGGTTTGAGCAAGCACTGACCCCTGGGTAAAATGAATAAACAGCAGAGATGAGGACAAAAGGAGTCCTCAGAATACTATTAACTCACAGCAATAAGGCAGACGTGATGTACTTCAGTCAGTACAAGTCTCATTTGTAGATAAGCCATAAAGAGAAATCATTCCATCACCAAAGAAAGGTCAACGGTTAAAGTATGATATGATTGTTTTGAAGTAATCTTCCAGTGACAAATTTCTGAACTGTGAAGGAGTTCTTCAATTTCAGAAATATATTTCAGGTCTTTTTAAATGGCACTTCATGTTTCTAGATGCACTTAGCAAAGAAAAATATTTTGGGAAGATTTTGTATGAAAGGAAGGACTGAAGGAAAGGGAATATTAAGTTTCATCTCTAAAGTAGTGAAAGTAAGGTTTGCACATAATCTTTATAATTTTCTGGCACCAAAGCTTTTGGAAAACAGTACCTTTTGTCTAGCATAACTTATTTCAATATAAAGATGAAGTACAAGGAAGATTTTTTTTTAAATTAAATTATTTTAACAAATGATAGAGATATGCAGAATACCACAAATATAAATAAATAAGGTTATGTTTCCTTACTTGGACTTGATTCTTCAGTCATATTTTTGTTCTGATGTGAATTTTCTTTGTTTTTTCCTTTTTTTTTCTTTTTAACACAACTTTGGGCTAAGAATGTTATCCTTGAGAAAAAGATGGAATAATTAAATACCCTGTAAACCACACTCAATTTCCTTCCAATCAGAAGGTGATAGTTGAATATTTGAACAAAACATACCACTGTTGGTTTAACTGTACTTACATTTTTCTGTTGCAGCACCTATACAACACAAAGACTAAACAGCCTTGGGCTAACATAGCATACCTACCTTGACTTTTCCTACACAGCAATCTGGGAGGAAGTTTCCCTACTTTTGAAAACCAGAATATGTTAATGAAGATCCTGTGGCGGAATCTCATTTCAATACTTTTTTGTAAACCTCCAGAAAAGTGCCAGTCAGCTTTGTGGATAGTCAAATATTCATTTAATAATACAGATAGAAAGGTTGTAGCAAGAATGATGATCCCCTAGCTTGATAGCAGGGGAGTCATGAAAAGGGAATGGGGGAGTATTTTCCCACTACAGTTCTCACAAAGTGTGTAAGACTTTATGAACCTGACACAACACCTTTCTCCTCTAATTTACAGAAATTGTTTCGACACAGGTGTTTTGGCTTTCTCAGAAGGCAGTGAAAAAACTCTTCCAGGGAATATCCTATTCTGCTCTTAAAAGTGTAAAAAAGAAGTGAAATAAACCACAGGAATTACTGATTTGCATCATCAACTCATGGAATATCAGCTTGTGATATCAACTTCTAAAATCAATAGAAATGCCATGTACTTTGAAGAAGCAAAACAAAATAAGACCTTAGATAATTAGATAGTAAAAGCAATCAATGAAGTACTGAAGCTGGTATATGAATCGTAAAATCCTAATTTTGGAGCTTTCATAAGAGTTTTTGCCAGGCCATTATTTTATCAATAATGTTTATTGTTTTTCAGATGATTACAAATATATTTTATTTTAATGTGCACAATTTAATTTCACTTTCTGCTTTTCTATAGTATTCATCAGAGACAATCTCTTTCTTATTTCTCCTAAGCCTGGGACCTCATTCACACCTCTATTCATTTATTGTAATTGCTCAATTCTCTTGAGAAACTCAGGAAGAGATATTGGAAAATTAACTGAAAGCTTCATATTCAGATGTCTGCTTTTTATGATCCTGCAACTCTGTTGGCAATATTCCCACTGGCTAGACTGTTTGAACTTCGTGTCATTTTTCTTGTGATCAAACATGCTTACTTCTATAGTTTGGCATGATATTAACATTAATACTGGTTTGAAAATCTTCTAAAACCTTTTATTCACCAAATGTGTGTTAAAAATTCTAGGGCTCCTACATGGGAGCTTTTGTATTATGATAAAAAAAGCTATTTGTCAAAATTACTGACACCCCAGATGCCTAAAAGAAAAGAGCATGTTAAGTTACCAAGTCCTGCCCTTACCTTGACCCCTCTCTGTTCTCCAAAGTTATATATTAAAACTGTTAAAAGCTTGATGTTAATTAATTCAGAATCTTAATAATTCTGCCTATTCAGAAGATCCACTAAAGAAAAAGTTCTAAATAATTATGTTCTGAGGACATAATTATAACTCCAGCAATAAGTTCTACAAAATCATTCATTTGACTTTTTCTTTTCCCCTCAGTAATCTTTTTAATGGACAATTTAAAATTTTCTAATGGTAAATTAAAAAACCAGACCCTAAAAGCATATTTTATGAGATGGGAATTATTTGATTTGGCTGAAGCCTCCAGATGAATTTGATGTAATTTTCTCTTCTTCTAAAATCGGTTAAGAGTACAGACTGCATGAGGATAAACATCATAGCTTTATCTTGTTGAACAAAAGGAAAAAAGCACTTTTCCCCAACTCACTTCAAATAAACATCTCTAAGATTAACATGCTTTGGAATGAACTAAGGGAGAATCTAAGCTGCTTGTACCCTTTCAAGCAAGGAACTGTAGCACTAATAAGGACTGAGGAAGGCTAAACCTAAATCAGATGCCAAGAATTATTTAGCTCTGTCTCAAGCTATTCAACTTTTGAAGGGTGAATCAAAAATATAAGATAATGAGCGGGGTAAGACTGAGAACTACTTTCTTACCACATCCTTTCTCCTCTTCATTGTAAAGTAGTAAACTTCTGAGCATTGCCTGAAATGTGGCTTTTAAACCTCAAGAATAGTTGCAACATAGTAACTTCAATTACAACATAAGATACATTTAGCCTGTACTTCAGCAGTTGAAGATGATGGCTTGCATGGAAAATTTGATTGATGGACTCAGCATAGTGAGTCGTATGGGTGGAACTGCTCAACAGGTTGTTGGAGCCCTGAACCATATATCTCACTGTGGCTGTGTGTGAAGTCTGACAAACCTACCATTATATAACTTCAGATATTCAGAGCAGAATTTTCCAAGATAGGCATTATAACTTGAGTTTTATGGAGGAGTTTCTCCAAGTCTTTTTAAATCAAGCAAAGGAGAAGCAGTCCCTAATGGTGTTATGCATGATAATCAAATTTCATAGTTAAAATGTACTCACCCAAAGGTCACATGTCAAGCCCTCAAATCTTGTTGCAGAGCTCTGCAGTATTTCTTGTCTTCTCAGCAGAGGTCCGCTGCTTTGGAGGATAACGAAACATTTACATAAGAATGTTATAAAACTCCACAGTTTAAAAAAATCAACAATTTATGACTGACAATGAGAAAGAAGAAGCAATACCCAAAGAAAGCAGCAGCACTGCTGCAAACCAAGCACTAGATTGCAATTCAGTGGGTTTTGATTTTTTGTTTTTTCCCCAAATATGTATATAATTGGAGAAAAAGGGCTTCTGCTAGCTTGCTTTGTGGTGTGCTTCTCCTCACCTGAGAGGAAGGCACTTCTAAAGTATAGAATTTTTAATATTAAAAAAATGCTTATTAAATAATTGAAAAGGCGCATACCAAATTCCCTAACTTAATTTAAATGTAGATAAGTTTCTGGTTTACTGGCACAATGTCATTTCTGTATTCCTGTAGCGATTACTTAATGCTCATGTCACTTGGCCTACATTAGAAGCTTGAAGCTTAACTTTGTGGTTTTGGGGCTGACTTCAGTTTTAAGAAAAAAAAAAAAGAAGACAGAACTTGCATGAGCTATTTTATTCAAAAATAATTTCTCCTCTCTCACAAAGTTTTTTCTCAGCCATAAGTGTTCTCTTTCAGGCGTACACAAAACAAAAATCTAAATTGTGGTCACAGTGAGATCATCATACTATGATCTTTGCTCTCAATTGCCCTGTTGTTTCACGGCTGACAAGAGGAATGCCTCAGTTGTCAGTGTCTCTGGTGCTTGCCCCAGTGGCATGTGAATTTCTAGCTAAACTGTGCAGTGATTTTTTCCTATGTCTGTTAGCACCAGATCAAGACAGTTGGCAAAGAGCATTTCCAGGCACTTTAGTTAAAATCTGACTCTGTAGCAAAACAAGTCTCAGCCATGGCTGTTTTGCTGGAGTCACACAAATATACTGTACAAGAGGTAATTCAGTTCAGTGTGCAAACAGGCTGATGTCAGTAACAGAAACTGAATAAAGCCATTACTTCATGGCTTCTCATTTAGTCATTACTTAAACTCCAGCAGAAAGATATTTTGAAATTCAATGCACAGTTTCCTGCTCTTTTGATCTAAAAGAGGAAAATGATCTCTTTTCAAAGAGCCAATGTTTAAAAGAACATAGGAATGAACATTTTACAACTGTAAACTGCAAGCATGTAAATTACTGGGAGTAGTTCCTGCCTTTGTTGCTGGAGATAAAATGAGAGCTTTGTTTAGCTGGAGGCACAGTGATTGATAAGCTGCCCTGAAGGTTTTATGGGGTTCTTGTTGTTTAGTTTTAGGGGGTTGTTTGTGGCTCGGTGTGGGGATTTTTTGGTGCTTTTTAAATTCAATTTTATCTTATTTTTGTTGATTTGCTTTAATTGTCTTAATTTTGTGGATTTGTTTTAATTTGCTTTAATTTCCAGATTAAGCTTTAAATACAGATTCCAAATTCAGTGATTTTGACTATTTTGTAACAAATTTTCACATCTCTTTTACCTTAAAATTTGATCACACAAGCTTATTTCCACATTACTTCCTATGATTTTAGGTGAGCATCAGATATCCCACTGTTTCTAATCTAGAAAAGGTGGTATCCAAAGTGTGTCATTTGTTTGAATGAATGCATCAGAGCTTGAAAAATGTATGAAACTTAAAAGAGTTTAATTTTTAAGGACATAATCTAGATTAGATTAAATAATGACTACTGAATGTACATTTATTTGACTTCAGAGTAGATAAATGAAATGCAAATAGAGGAAATATTTGAGGAGGAATTTCAGGCTTTCCAGTGTTTTTAAAGGTACATTAAAACAGTTAAACAGTTTCACCAGTTTCTCAGCAGCTTCATTATGACAAACAACCTTTTGGTAGTGATCAACCTAGAATTAAGTATATTATATCAAAAATACAATCTTTAAAAAAAAATCTTGCTTTGATTCAGAATTATAGGTCATGCTAACAGGAGCAGTGGCTAAGAAGACTATTAAATTAATGCATTCTTATGAATATTTCTGCTAAAGTCGGATTAAAGGCAGTAGAGAGAGGATGACAAAAAATCCATGATAGTTATTCATGGCAGAAAGGAGAATACCAACTCTACGGATTTGGGAGAGAGGACTTAGAATTATTGAGGTGTGTGTGAATAGAAAACAAACTGAAAAATCATTTCTCCAAGGAACTGGTGAGATATATATATATATATATATATATATGCATGTTATATATTAACTTCTTGATCATCTCATTTAAGAGGCTGCTTTCAGAATTGCTTGCCAGGTATATTCTCATTTATTTCTGTAGCTCTAGAGATTGCTTGTTAAATGATACTTAGTTTGCAATATTTTTTTCCTTTTCTGGGTAAAAATGGGTAGGACTAAAGGCCACAGATGTCTCCAAAACACAGCAAATACTGACATCCTTCAGCTCTCGATGTTTCATAAACTTACTAGGTCTTTCCCTGTTGATCTGGAACTTCTCCAGTGCTTTCATACCTATCTAGATGAAGTTGTCTGGCTCTCAGGTGAACCATAAAATGATCCAGGAAGTAAACAAAATATTGAGTATTCCTGTTGTGGCATCTGATTTCAGATATAATCTGTACATGCCTCACCTATACTGACTGGATTGCATATTGAATAAGATGTGTTCTTAAAAATACTTGGATGCATCTTTTTGAAAATAGAATAACTGGAAGAGGAATAGATTATGCCCACTTCTTACAAACAGTTTATGGCTATGGTATTTGGCCAAGGGTAAGGAAATTAATTATATGCCATCTCTGGAACATACAGCTAAAATATAAAATTGCTCCCTTACGCAAGAGTCTGTATCATCTAAGTTACTAATTAGGATTTAAGTAGGATATGCAAAGAACCTACAGTGAAACATTGTTATGGAAAAAGAAGTGCGGTTTCACAGAGTCACTGGGAATTTGAAAAACAGCAGGCTTGTACTTGTGCTGTTTTCTGCAGAGAACATAGTTTGGGTTCCTTATAGCAGTGTTCCCTTAGTGTGCGTGTGTGGTGGTGGGGAGGCTGTGCCATTTTTTTTATAATTTATAAAAATATGGATTTATATATTGTGTTGTTACCTGGGTTTTCCGTTAGCTCCTTCTTGTTTACTTCTTGTGCTGCATATGCTTTAGGTGAAGATTCAGCCATGTATCTTTAGCTGAGGCATCTCTTTCCCTGAGCAATTTAGTGTACATTGTGCATAATTTTTCTCCTACCACTGTGCTTCCTCTGTTGGGACAGATCACTTGGGATTTGTTTGTTCCACTTATCAGAATGAACAAGATTAATTAATACCCCTAAAAATAAAGACAAATGTTGAAAAATTGAACAACAAAGTTATTTTTCCTGGTACAATAAAACCACAGAAATTCAGATGTTCCTGCCTTTAGAAACTGCTCTAGTGACTTGGTTGCTCATATGCGGTAACTTAGGACCTTTAATCATAAAAGTATTAACTTGGTAACTGTAATTCTATCTGCTTTCCTAATCTAGCATTAGCAAATAAGTCAACTTTGTACACAGGGGAACAGGTCTGGTCATCAACGTCAGCCATCTTGAGGATCAAGGACAAGTTGTACAGTTTGAGCACTGTAACAGCTTTCTGCAGAAAAAGCATTGGGCTTAGCTTAACTTTGGCAGTGTAAGAGGAAGAGGGGAAAATAAAAGTTAATGAGCAAGGAAACTAAAGAAGCTGCCTGATGTTGGCAGATTGCTGGCATAGATTCTCCCCTTGCTTGTGTCTGGGGCTCCGCCTACCCCGACTTCTCACCTGCATGGCAATGCAAGCTGCAGCTTGCACGAGGCTGGCTGAGAGCAGTGGTATCTTAAGTTTTAGTTTTCATGTTTTTCAGATTCTGTGCTGCCTAGAGGCTTTATTCTGAGCCTCATATTAATTGTTAGTGAGCTCTCTTCACAGGGCAGGTAGACAAAACAAATCCTTTTCCAGATGGAGACCAAGCACAACGGGTACAAGTGTTCAGGCCCAAAATTATAACCAACAGTGGACTGAAGAGAGAAAACAAGAAGGATGAGACTTCATAAATTGAAGCTGTAATTGGACAGTTAAACCCAATATGCAAATGAACCAAAACTTATAAAAGGGTGAGATCTCGTGACCGGTCATCCATTTTTGTGACCAATTTAAGTCCACCTTGGGTGTAGCCCTGGCCAGGTTCTTGTCATGCCCAAGGTATACCCTAAAGGCCTTTTAATAAATACCTACTTTATTCTCTAGCTGTGTCCAGTCTCTGTTCCAGGTCAGCCTTCCCACGGCATCAGCAGCACCAACATCTCCGGCTTCTGCTTCTCAGAATGAGGTCAAGTAGGAACCGCCTCTCTCTCATTGATGGGATCTTGATTTGGATCTCTGCCCTCCGGCCAACTGCCAACTTCCCCAAACCTGCTGGGAAATGTCTTATCTCTAAGACTCTGCACTGTTCTGTCAGCTTTGGTTAATGAGCCATCAGATACAGAAGTTACTGATGTGAAACAGATAGACAGCTGAAAAAGTATGGTGTTTGCACACGCAAAACTTCTTTAGAAAAGCAGACTAGTCCAAATTTAAAAATTAGATTAAATTAAAAAGAATCTAAACCAAGTGAAATAACAGCAACAGAAATATCACATAAAAAATAATAGAGCTTGAGAAAAAAGAATGGAAAAAAAGTAAAAGAAAGAAGGATAAACAAAGATTTCAAAGCAGGACAAGGATATAAAATAGAAATGAAAATAAAAATAGGCAATAAAAGAAGGGAGAAAAAGAATCTGAGCTACACTAGGAATTAAATATGGAAAAAGAAAAAAAAAAGGTTCAGAATTAAACCGAAGCAAAAGTAAGACAAAGGTGTGAGCTAAAACTGAGGATGAACAGTTAAATTTACTTATATAATAATTTTTATTACTCATGCCAGGTTAAGGATTTCCAGAAAAACTTATATTACTGTTGCAGTGCTCAGGTTCCCTGGATAACTTTGCTCTCTCAATCCACACATAACAAGAATCTTTCTGTTTCTTAACTAGGTAGTCTTAAAATCTTAAATAGTCTATTACTGTAGAAAAAAAAAAAAAGTTGTAAGATTCAAAATTTATAAAATTACATCAAATGTATAAACTTGCTTTACTTTATCTTTGTTTTTATATAATAAATATATTTTCAAATGAACTCCAATTTCATAAACTCAGTGGATATTGCATTAAAAATTCTCTAGAACTCTGGCATTTCTCTTTGCATTCCCACAGGTCTAAAAGAAGCATATTTAAGAACCATATTTTTTTAATACAAGTTTGCAGATATTGATCCCAACACACAAATAAAATAATCAAACATAGGGTGCCATCTGAAGCTGATTGATCTGCAGTTTTAGAGGCTTGCTTTCACTGCTTACTTATTTAGTTACTTAGTTGATAGTCTATGCTTGGAGGAAGGACTTTTTTATTAAAATTTAAGTGCCTCTGATTTTGAAGTATAATCTGTAAGTCTGCGTCATTCCTACAGAAGTCATAGTGTCACCTTGCAGTCACAGAGACCTTGAATTTTTGTTGCTGGGCTGCAAGAGAGAGAATTCAATTTTTTCTACCTTTGTTTTCTTGCAGTGCTTTAAAAGGAATATTCAAAAGGGATGAATTTACAGATGAGGAGTGGTGATGCATAAACCTAATGAAAGTTTCAGGTTTTTTTCCAAATTCTATCATTACTAAATTATCATGGAAATTGTGCAGTTCACACATGCTTTTTTTTATTTGCTTTTTAGTAAATTTATTTCTTTATTATATTTAGTAAAAGGATATAAAGCAGTCATTTGGATTGACCTGAACCACTCAGAAGCTCTAGACATTCTAACTTCATGTCAACATAAACTTTACACCATAATCTATAATTTATTTCTTCTATCCTTCACAAGATGATAGTAAACATCAATGAGGAAAAAAAATGTAGTCATTTTTATAATAGTCTATTATCTAATAGTCTCTAATTGACAAGTTAATGCTGCAGCAATAAAGGAGACTGAAAAAGAGACTTCCAAAGCAACCCACTGAATCCAGTAAATCAATGTTCCAATACTAAGGGGTTCTTCCTCGTGATGCTTATGGTTCAGAAATCTTATAAAAGCATTAGGCTTGGTGAAATACTTGCTTAGAGCAGCCACTGGCATTTTCTGTTCATTTTATAGATTGGATGACTCTGAGATCAAAACCCTGTACCCTTTTTGTTGCTTGAAGGTAGCTCTAAGGTACTGCAGGGTCATCTGTATGGAGCTGGACAGAAGCAGAAATGTTGGCAATTCACTTGCAGGCCTTTGCCTTTTAATGACATTAGGTAAAGTGCACTGGTTTCTGGGCTGCTTACCGGCAAGCAGTTGTTACCAGCATGAATGGAAAGTTTGTGGGTTTCAATCTCAGTTTGTAGCGTGGTCTGAGGCTTGGAATGAAGAGCGCACCCTGGACGTGGGTCTGAAGGGGGCTGTATTCCACCGCAGAGCCACGTGCCAGAGCAAGCCCTGGGCCTCCGTTCTCTCCTTAAGTACCCAGGGCGCAGCCTGGGCAGGAGGGAACTTCGGGCCAATGGGGGAAGGGGAAGGGGGTGGTTCCATCAGGGTGATACCACATGGAATTGGGAATGGAGGGGCGGAGCTTAAATGGGCATACCAATACAAACAAACCAAAAATATATATACAACTTTGAAAAACCTTAATCATGCAGCACAACAGTAAAGCATTAGACTAGAATTTGCATTACAGAGGGTTTATCCTTGTAATTTATTTATTCAGCAGCATAATTACAAGTAATGCTGAGGAAATTACTTTGGCATTTTTTTGACGTGCTGAGGTACTGCAAGTTTTATACCTAATATGGGACTATTTCTTTTAAAGCCATCCTTCCCCTTGTCCCCACAATAAAGCTGCTAAACGGGATAAAGTATGTCCATCCATTAAGCCAGGATGTGTAATCTGTTTTCACTGACTTTTCATGAATCATTCAGCAAGAGGTGTGGAAATCAGTGTTTGCTGAGGAAAGCTTAGCTGGTATATTGCCCCTAAAGATATCAGGGCTCCTTGTGGTGAAGGAACATTAATGTATGAGGTGATTAGAGGCAGCTCTTTGAAAGGATGGTTGACAGGGCACTAGCAATGAGTCAAATGAGAAGCACTAAACATTACTCTGAAAACTTCAGAGAACCTACATTTCTCCTTTGTTCTGCATGAACAGTGATAAAATATTTTTATATGACTTTTTTTTTCAGTCTTCTCAATATGGAGTATATGTCAAAATCAAGGTCTTTTTAATTATAGTCAAAACCGGCTTTTTTATTAAGTACTAGCAAACCAACTCAACTATATGTAAACTATTTTTAAAACCATTGTTTAAAATTTGGTAGCTATCATCTCTTCATAGAATCATAGAATCATTTTGTTTGGAAAAAACCTCTAAGTCCAACTTCAGTCCAGCTGTCCAACCATCACTGACAGCTCATATCCAGAGAGCTGTGGACCAGCACTTCCAGGTTCTTTTCTCACCAGCAGCTTTCCAGACAGACCCAAGCCTGTAGCATTGCACCAAAGCAGATACTCCTGCAGTTCACGAAAGACACACAATGGAAGAATATTTTTACCTGAAAAGCTCAAAGCAATGCAGGAGTCCTCTACAGAGAAAGGTGTGAGAGGGAAAAGTACTAACATAATTTCCCAAGTTTCCTTCACCTGTGCTACTTTGTGTGGCTAAGAGTCAGGAATGAAAGAGAAGGAAGGAGAGAAGAGAAAGGAGAGAATTTGGTCATGGAAAACAGGAGATGGGGAGAAACAGTGTTAGTTTAATGTTTGTCTTTATTCTTACCTAGAATCTATTTTAAGAGGGAATAAATTAAGTTAATTTTCCCCCGGTCAGATCTATTTTAGTCAGAGCTTACCCACCACATGAAAAAAAAGTTTTATTTCATGGAAAATAAACTACCATTAGGTGAACATCTAACAGATAGGAAAGCTATATTCTGCAATGAGGTATTTCTTACTTACAAACTTCAAGATTATTCTTTTGTCCTTCATCTTATAATACTTAATTAGCAACTTGTATAAAGAGAAAGAATTTTATCAGTTTTGGTGCTGACATGCAGGGGAAGATTTGAAAGCAGTTCAGGTAATAGGTTTAAGTCAAATAGATAGTCTGATATTCAAGAGATTATATTTGATAAAGAAAAATCTCAAATTTTTATACTTATCAATAACTGGGAGAAGAAACAGAAGAAAGCAGCAATAGTGAGTAAGCAGTAGAAATGAGCAAGGGAACTGCAAGTTACAATGAATAATAATTCAAACATTTTTCACGCTGTTGTGTGTACAACATGTACAATAGATGCATTGTCTGAAACAAAATTACTTGATTTTTCCATCTCACATGGAAAATGGTAAGTCATCTGCTCCAACCATGTATTTAATTTTGGGACACACAGAGAGAATATTGACCACTTGGCCAGAACCCAGCAATAGAAAGAAAATGATCAGAAATGTAGAAAACATGATGTACAAAATGGATTAGAGAAATAGGGATATTTAGTTTAAAGGAAGAAAAATGTTAGCTGTAAAGGCCTGAAGCACTATATTCTGTTCTTCAAACTAGTGGTAGACAGCACAAAGAATACATTAACTTAGAGAGAGGAGAGATTTTTTTCAGGAAATATAAGGTAGCAATGGGTTAGATTATGTGGGAAACTGTCAAATTTCTGTCACAGGAAATCTTTAGAAACTGTCTAGACATGTACATGTACTGTGATTTTTGCCTTCAGGCAGGAGGAGGAAAATGGACACCTAAGGTCTTTTTTTTCCAAATTTTTAAAGGTTTGTTTGTTTGGTTTGGGATTTTTTTTGGTGTTGCGAAGATTATTATCCTTGTGAAATATCCAGAATAGCTTGAAATAATGCTACAAAAATATTTTTTTTCTACTTTCATAGAACTGTCAAATCATAAATATTCTCCTCATAAAATTTCTGAGATACTTGGCAGTACCAATTGCAGTGAAATAAACATAGCCTCTGGTTTTTTTTAGACTTTTCAAGTACTGCTTCCTTTCTGGTGACTACTTTGATTCGTTGCCAAAGTTTTCTAAATATCAGGGGGACTGAATAAGTATTAGCAATCTTTGACATCAGCAAGAGTTGGATGCTTTCCAGTCTTTCACCTCTGTCGAAAGTGATATGTAAACTTTTTATGACTTTTCTTCTTTTATTTTTTAATCTATCTTTCTGTTTGACAGAAAGTAGATGAGTTCTTCTGGCCAGCTATTAGTCCAGAATAGTAGCATGACATTTCTTTGGAAAACTGTGACTACTGCATCATTAGAGCACAGCAAGAAGTGTATAATTACTTTTGAATGAACTAGAAAAGACTTTTGGAAATGACTAACAATGCTTCTTAAGCAGGCAACACAAAATATTTATAAATATAAATGGAATTCTAGAGAGGCTTGGAACCAATTACTAATATAATTTTATCGTGTAAATAGGCTGGTGCTAGGAAATTCTGTATTTATTCTGTAGCCAAATAAAAAATGAATCATTATGTTTACACCATGCATGCCAACAGTAACTTCAAGAAATAAGATTTTGTAGTGGTATAATTATCGTGCTAAATATTTATATTGAGTTTTTCTGGCAATAACAACATCTGAAACTATAAAGTTTCTGTGTGAGATCTAAACACACCAAAATTTCTAACCCAATACTTCTGGTTTTATTTTGTGCCATTTACCCATATTTTTTGATGGGCAAAAAATAAAATAGAAGTGATATTTCCTTGTTTAACAGATGTCTATAACTGGAAGCATATAAGAAATATTTTTTGTATTAAATGAACACTGTACTTTATCACTTCAAGAAAAAAACAAAAACAAACTCTAAGGAATGTTTTCTACTTAGGAAAAACACACTGCTGTTTTTGTACTAAAAATTAATTAACAAATATTATTCGAGTAGAAATGTAATAGACAATTAACCAGTAAGCATAAAAGGCTATAATGAAAACATTAGACATAGTTTCCACTTATCTCTTTTTGAATAGAATAGGGAGAGGAAAAGCACCATTGACTTTAGTGCTCGAAAGGATTTTTAGTGTTGCTTCATGAAAAGTCACTGCTGTAAATACTGGTCTACTACTCATTCATGAAAATTCCTTTTCAGAAAAATGTTAAAAGCAAATTATGCAAAGAAAAACATGAAGGTACAAGGGGTTTCTTGTAGTAAATTAGGGGGAAAATTGATTTCACAGGTTTTTAGTACTATTTTTGATATTTCTGAAGGATTTTTTCATTAATATGTGATGTTTCTTTTTAGTTTTTAATTAGTGACTCTGTTGGGTGAAGCATGAAAAATTTCTAAAATCACTGATTTTTTTATACTACTAAAAAAAGGGGAAAGAATAGAATTATATTGTGTCTTAGAGATGTTTTAACACCCAGTGGGATCAATATTACATCCTTTTCTTTTTTCTTGATCAAGTAAGAAGTCAGACAGGGAAGGGATAAAAAAAAGAATAGTTTTCCTGTCCCTTATCTGATGTCACCGCATTCACTGTAACTCTTTGTGCCCAACCCATGAACGAGTTGCTCACCCATCACATGATGTGTTTATCTACCTGAATGCTGGACATTTTGTCCAGAAGGATCCTGTGAGAGACAGTATCAAAAGATTTACTGAACTCCCAATGGATTACATCAGCTCTTTTCTCTTGATCAGCCAGGTGGGTTACCTTGTTATAAAAGGAAAACAGATTTGATGACCAGGGCATTCCTCTCATGAAGCTGTGCTGGCTGTGATCAAGCACTGTGTTTTCTTTCAGGTATTTTTCAATATCTCCCAGAATATCTTCATCATAACTTTATCAGACACTGAAATGGGACTGACAGGCCTGTAGTATCCAGGGTGGTCCTTCTTGCCCTTCTCAAAAATTGGGGCAACATTCACCAGCTTCCAGTCAGTTGGGGCCTCTCCAGATACCAAGACCACCAAAAATCATCAAGAAAGCTTCTGCCATGACATCATCTGGCATTTGAGGATTCTTGAATGAATCCCATCAGGCTCCATAGATTTTTAGGGATCCAGCTGGAGCAGCAGATCCTGCACAATTTCAGGGTCAACTGGGAGCTGATCATTCTTGCAGTCATGATCGTCCAGCTCAGGGCACTGACACTCCCTTGGTCAATAATCCATGCTGAAGACAGAGGCAAAGAATGCATTAAACACCTCTGCCTTGTCTCTGTGAGGTGGCCATCATCATCCCGTAATGGTCCAATGTTATCTCTACACTGTCTTTTGCCATTAAGAGATTTGGGAAAACTCTTTTTACGGTTTCTCACAGTTCTGGCCAGCTTCTACTCCAGTCAGGCTTTGGCCACATGAATTTTTTTCCCTACTGTGGTAAAACAGAGGCAGTGCTAAAGGCAATCCTGCTTCTGATACATTGCAGCTGTGTTAATTACCAAAGAGTAGGAACAGCCTTGCCCTCCCAGCTGGGTGTGATAAAAGAGTGAGTTAATTGGTAGAGAGTCAGTTGGAGTCTGCTGGCCATGCTGTGAGGAGGAAGGGACAGGAGGTCGTGTGAGGGACAGGTCAGGTGAGCCACTGTACAGGGGACAGACAGGGTTAGGTGGCTGTGCCAGGGACAGGAAGCAGTGAGCTGTGACTGCAGACAGAAGAGAGAATCAGAAAGAGCCAGAGCTGTGTGGAGTTGCCCATAGGATTGCTACATAGAAAAGGTGTGGGAGACTTCTATATAACAGGGTGCTGATACTTGAAGCCCCCTGAAGTTTTTAGTGAAGCACTTTGAGTGCAATGTCTGTCATAACTATGATACCCTACAGTGGCAAGGAGCATCTGTGTATTCTTCCCATGTCACCTACCCTTGGTTCCACTGGGCATACACCCTCCTTTTTGTCTTATTTCCAAGAAAAGTTCCATGTTTAGCCAAGCTGGCCTTTTGCCTTGCATGCTGCTCTTCTGACATTTGGGAACTGCATGCTCCTGTGCACTTTAGAAGTGATGGTCAGAAAGTGACCAGCACTGATTGAACCCAGTACCTGCAAAAAGATTTTCCCAGGGGACCTTACTCGCTAATTCCCTGTGCAGACTGAAGTCTGCTCTCCCCAGAGCTGAGGTTTTGTTGGCACTTTTCCTCCTGTTGAAAGAGATTTTAAACTCTATCTCTTCATTGGCCCATTGCTGTGGCCAAGACGGCTGCCAATCTCCACATAGCTTCTAAGACCCTCTCTTTTGAAAATCAGTAGATCAAGGAGGGCATCTTTCCCAGTTGGCTCCCTTAGGACTTGTTCCATAAAGGTTTTCATCCCGTTTTTTTATGGATCCTCTTGCCTGGGTACTGGATAATAAGGAAGAGCTGCCCCTGAAGACCTCTCTTCTTCAATCAGTCCTTTCAAGGTGAAAAAGACTAGTTTCTTCAGTCTTTCCTCACGGGGCAGGTTCCCAGCACTCTGATCATATTCATGGCCCTCATGACCCTTTCTTCTGCTCACATCTTGTTTGAATTGTGCGCACCGGAAGTGGATGCAATATTCCAGGTGTGGCCTGACGAGTTCTGCATAGAGTGGTATGACCATGTCTCTGTCTTTGCTCACAATCTCCCTGTGGATGCAGTTCTGGATCCAATTTGCCTTGGTTGCTGCAGCTGCAAACAGCAGACCCTTCTTCAGCTTGTTATCCACTACAACCCCTATGAAATGAATTATCGCCTCCATATATATATGTAGGTTACAGCTTTAGGTGGGTTATCATGCCTGACCCACGTGATCCTGCAGTTCAAAATCTGTCAAATAAGGGAACAGATTATTTCTGAGTATCCACTGTAAATATATTGATACAATTAAATAAACCCTCCAATAACCCTGGGTGTCTTAGAAAACTGTGAAGGTATTTCTACATAGAAATATTACAAAATTATTATAAGTACCTAACTACTGTAATATCCTTTTCCTTCCTTCAGGGCTTTCCAAGTGTTGTACTTAGCTTGAGAAAATATTGCTTCTTGTAAACTCCTTTTTTCTTGCTGTTGAAAAGAGAAACATAAATGAATCCTGTGAGGAAAGCAGGTTCCTGTGATTAAATTTTATGTGTTTAGTCAAAGCAGGAGACTATTTATCATTTGATGAAATTACTGTCAGGGCTGAAGTCACACTGTTTTTGAACTGTATACCTTGGATCATGAATTGTGTTCTACCCTCAGATGAGGGTAAATATTTATCTAGGAATACTAGAAATATCAAGATAGAACTCTGAAAACAAGAAAACTGCAAACATGAAATGCCTTAGCAGGCAAAACATGACAATGCAAAATTTGGGTTGGTACAAAGAAAAGCCTATCTTTGTATAAAAGTCATATTTCTGTCCAGTACTCTAACAGTGAGTACTGTTAGAACTGGAGATTCTTTTTGGAGAGTGTGTACAAGACTTGTTGCTTTGTGCAGTCAATACCATCCACTCCCAGTGGAACCCACGATGGGTAGCAATGATCAAACTGGGTCCATTTTCTCTGAGTCAAGAGAAATTGGGCATACTCCTCACAGCAGTAGGGGATGAATTTTCACTTCTACAAACTCACTCCACCAAACACAAAGCCACCAGCTTGACCTCTCAGAAGAAACATGAAAGTGTCCTCTACTAATTTACCACTAAGGAATTTAGACCCATCGGCTCTTAGCAACCTTGGAGAAGGTCTACAAGAGGAAAACAGTAAAATGCACACTCTTCAGACCTATCTATATTCTATTTCTAATATTCCTGATCTGGACCATTATCTGACTGTACTGTGCTTGCAAAATAAGCTGTTTAAAAACAAATTTAAAGTTGTTATAAATTTATACAAATGATAACTAAAACTTTGGTGTTTAGAAGAACTTTCAATTTGTTTTAGAAGGAGACTTAGAAAAAGGTATTTTTAAGGTTCCAAAAATTATGTATCATCTTTGTATTAATTAATAATAGACATATTTAAAAAAATGTTTCTAAAGTTTCCAATGCTGAGATGACATTGGAGAGTATGATAGCATAAGAGCCTTGTGCCAAACCACCAAGATACAATCTCAATCCATTAACTAAAATCTAAATATGATATTGTATATAACCCTCTTATATAATAGAGAACAATAACTGTACTATTGCAAAGAAAACAAGTTCAGGAGGCAATAAACATTTTTTTTTTTATGCCTGATCTGAGCTCTTAAAAAGGAAGTATGGGATTTGCAGTTACAGTCCCCTATGGATAATTTTTCCTACTGAATGAGTATAGTACTATTTGTGCACCCATTGTCTAACACATTTGCTGTCTCCACGGGTTGCAATTGTGGGTTCCAGAAAGTTAGAAGTGTTCTTTATGACTAAATATTTGGAAATGTCTACAAGTTAAGCCTGCTTTTCTTCAAAAAATTTATTTTAAAATTTGACAACTGGTAACATGACCAGTGTTGATGAGGTTGTGAAGGTTAAGCATTCTGTGCTGCCTCCTAGCACAGAAAATGATCTCATAGTGTTTAACTGCCCAAGAAATCCTTACCTGAGACCTTCATGTGCCAGTTTGTTTTCCAACTATCTAGGAAAAAAAAATACCTTTTGCCATGAACAATGAAAATTTCCCTGTCACTTATACCCCTTCTCTATTGGTATTGGATAATTACTGTGCATATATCCATCTCTTAGATTTTAGTTTTCTTATTCTATCACTGTCACAAATATCTATATTAGTCTTCCTCCTTATAATTTATTAGTAAGTTTTCCAGTATTTCAGCACAGCTTTTTATTTTGGATATCAACTTTTCAACATTCTTACTGTCTGCTTCTCTACTCAGCTCATTCTAACTGTTTTAAGTACCAATTTCTCTTACATCAAATTGCCTGTCCTCACATCCATCACATGATACACTGTTTTTTGGCCATTTAATGTCAGGATTTTTTCAAGCCAGACTAAGATCTGAAGAATTTTCCTGAAATTTCCACTAGATAAGCAGCTACCAAATGACAAATCCCTAATATTCATGTTTGAGATTTACCAGGGAGGGGGTAATTTATGTTAAATTCATATTTTTATGCATTTGACTAAATCCTGATGTTCATCTTTTCAGCTTTTTTTTTTTAATTTATCAAGTTTTAAGATGCATATGCCCTGAAATATAACTGCAGTCTTGGTATTCATTATGTGTTCCACAACAGATTTATTTTATTGCATTCAACAGAGGAACATGGTTTTACTATAGAAACCTACGCCACATCTGTGATCATGCCTCTGGTACCTCTGCTGCAACAACAAATCCATACACTGATTATGTCTATCCAAACTCATCATCCCAGCTTTCTCAGAACTTTTCTTTCTCTTTTGCTCACTATTACTTTTATTATCCTTACTACTAGAGGCACAGGCTGGTCTGCAGATCTGTGTGGTATTTCTGGCTGAAGCCAGTTGTTTACTACTCATTTGAGAACAAGTACTCTGTTCTATTCAGTGTCAAAAGTTTTTGCTAATGCAACACAATATAATTCTTATATTGACCAATGTCTCAATACTGGTAAATAATACAGAGAACTGAAGTTGTACAGCATAATATAGCACATTTCCCAAGATAACAATCTATTTCCCTCACTCTATCATGAAAACTTACTGACCCATGGATATACTCATGGTTTTCTGCATGCATTTAAATAATCACTGCACCATACCCTTTAAGGGAGAAAATGCACAATTAGAATAGAAAATCTTGAAGACAAATTTATTCTACATAATGTAGATGATGAAAAAAGGATGGAAAAAAAGCCTAGAAGAACATGTTCATACAGCCCTACAACACTTACTAGCATCTACAAATAAGCTACTGAAAATGGTGAGAAAATTGTTGACAGTGATAATGTTCTCTGCCTTCCAAAATCAAAAAAAGTCAGTTTATGTAAAAAAAAATCCACAAAAGCCCCCAACCAACCATAAATAAATCCCCACCCCCCCCACAACAAGTTTTCATAGTAATTAAAAGATTAAAACCTTGTCCAAAGGGATTATAGCAAAAAATTGTCAGAACGACATAGGGAATGCATATAAATCTTCTAGAGTGTAAAAAAAAAAAAAAAGAGGTTAAACTATTCTGTGGTCATCTATGAACAATTTAAAATAAGAAATGGTGGTTACTGCATTAACTCAAACTGCTATAGAAGGAATGACACATACTTCTAATTCTCTCTATTGAAAGCAATGGGTTATTTACCAGCTTGTACTTAGGAGACTACTTATAGAAGATTTTTGTCATCATATATCTTCATTTCAAATTTACCAGACAGACATGATGGCAGGTCATTATGAGGATAAAGTAAGTCTAAGCTTCCAAAGACAATATCTGCTCAAATAGCACAGTAATACATTTAGCAGAACAGCTCACAAAATGTAGAGGAAAACACACAGTTATAAGCAGATCTGAAATATTCAGATGTAAATTGCATTATGATTTCCTTGAGGAGAATAAGTCTATCTGCAATGGTAATTTAGACACATTAGGTGTCTAAACATAGATATTTAAACTATTTTCATGTCTGACACTAGATGAGAAAAATGTCAAAACAACCTAATCTGAATATATAAATCTTATCTATGGTGCTAAAAAGCTAAGTAAAAAGAACATTTATATTAACAGACACATTAAATCACATCATTTGCAGGAAAAGAAATAACTCATTTGGAGAATACTATAAAAGTAATGAAAATTTACCCTGTTCTGTGAATATTCCTGCTCCTTACAAAGAAAGAAGTCCAGACTTTTCCTTTGAGATTGTTCCACTGAATTTGAAATGTGATTGTAATTGGGTCTGAAAAAAATGGATTCACAAAATGAAAGAATTCTTTGAAATCTCATGCTCTTTATGTGAGAGGGCAGCTGGAGTACATTAAACTCTTCCTGGGGATGGATGATCTGATAGAAGTTATGGGTTAAAATTAAAGAAAGGACAGGAAAAAGGTGACATTATAGTGGGTGTCTGCTGTAGGCCATCTGATAAGGAATAAAAGAGAATGGATGAGGCCCTTTACAGAAAGACAGAAGTGGCATCATGTTCATGAACTCTAGTCCTGCTCTCTGTTGGAAAGACAGCACAGCAGGGTTGAGAGAACAGTTAAAGTGACAAAGTTTTGGAATATTTTTTTACTTGATACTTTTATGAATGCAGTATTTTTAAAACCTGAACTTAAAAATTATTATTTCTTTTCATGTACATTGAGAATGTCATGAAAAGTAATTTGGGTTCAGACAAGATCAATTGTTTCACTTATATACATACTTTTGAGTATAATTAAAAAAAATAAATTGAAAAGTGAACATAAGTTGGAGCTCCTTTGGAATTCTTTTTCTCTGTTGAAAGACATCTTATTTTATATGTCTCTGACAAGAAGGTCAGTCATGATGAAAAGCATGAAAACCATTGTATTAATTAATGTGAATGAACAATACTTGTAATGGCAGAATCAAATATAATTATTAATGACATATTCTCATATATGACTACTACAGGCTTTGTATACTTTTATATATCATTAACAAGACAATCACAAATTAGTTGGTTTTTTAGCAAATTTTCTTCAGTAACTGAAGATGCATTCAGACAAGGAAGGAAGGGAGGGAAAAAGCCAAGGGGTTAATGCTAAACTTGCTCAAACTGCAAAAAACATTCTTTCGCATCTGGGCACATTAAAAAAGACTGACAACTGTGAACAGACAAAAGCCTACAAGTGCTGTGGACAAACATGCAGGTATAGACTGGCTGCTCACTTGAAATGGATTGTCTGAGCTCCCCTTTCTTCTCCTCTTCACTAGTACTTTTAGTCACCTACTTCTTTGTGCTGTTTTCACTTGCTTCCCTGCTGCTGCATTTTGATCTTTTCTTCCTGTCTCTTTCCCCTGCTGCTGTTTTCAACAGTGTTCTGCTTTTTGTTTGATGAGTGGTGAAAATTGCAAGATTCCAGACCTCTGAAGAACAAAGAAAATTTCAGAAAACAGGAAATCAGTTAATTGTGCTTGGCTGCGGGTGCATGCAATACTATTAAACATCAAGGATGACTAATCTTGGAAAAAAAAAAAAGGTGCATATAAAAGGTCTTGTGCTGCACTTCTGTGCATGGAATAACTTCATACTCTGGCATTCATCCTTGCATGCATTCCTGGCACAGCTTGTTTGCCTTTAATTCTGCAGAACAAAAGCAATTCTAAGTCAAAGGCAGATTTTTTTTCCTCCCAATGGCAAAATTTCTGGAAGTGAGAGTTTATTATTTACAGTATTAAAATATTTTTTTTTCCTTAACTGATTCCTACAATAAAAGTGAAACGTTATGTACATCAGAGGATGGTGCTTTCATGATTTCTTTGCATAATCCTTCTGTCATGAGTAACATAAAGATCCCATTTTTTCTAGAAGCTTGTGAAGCATGTCAAAACACACATCTACTCTTTGGTATATGTCAATTTGTGCATATTTGGCATTGTGTGGTATGTAATACTCAAACCAGATGGACATTAATAAATTTAGCACATGTAAGTGAAAAAGGATTTCATGGAATGGTAACACAGCTGTGCATAAAAGAAATAAGCTCTTTTAATGCCATCTTCATCTAACACATAAGCAATATGGTCTTGGGATGTCAGTGAAAACTAAGCAAAATTTTTCCTCATAAATATGAAATAAGAAATATATCAACAGTTATCAGATATAGAAACATTTTTCATAATATCAGAAATTAAGTACCTTATAGCAGTTCAAGCCTCCAACATACCTTGAAATTCTTTATTCTCTTGCAGAGGTGAATCAATAACAAGTTGCATGAGTGCAGCTTTCAATTTTATTATCTGCATAATAATTTTCTATTTTTAACAGTATGCTTCTCAGGGCTGTGAGTATACTAATAGGCCTTATCTGCCTCAATCAGTCTCACTAGCAGCCTCAGCACTCCATTTAAACTCAGGTAATTTAAACTACAGAACTTGCCTGAAACATGCTATATTTTTTCCTGTACACAACTGTTCTGTATTCCTAATTGGAAGTTAAAATTAGGGTGCTTATGGGTTTGAAACTGCTTGATAGGAAAAAGAAAGAAGTACAGTTCAATGCTTAACATATAACTCTAGTACAATTTGGGTAGAATTTCAAGAGAGATACAAAGCTGTCTAGAAATGGAAGAGTCTGAGGCTACCTAAGCCACCTGATGACTTTTGGTTATCAGCTCTAAAGCTGTAGCAATATCTATTCTATTCTAAAATAGTAACTTGCAAACTATATTAGAGAATGTGTTCTGATATTCTGTCTAGAGTTTCATAATTTTTCTTCTTATTAGGTATATCTGCCTCAGGAGAATTCTTTGGCTGAAAGAAGCACAAATCTGATAACAGACAGGATGTTGGGAACCTTCTCCAGACTCTTAGACTTTTGTACCTGAGTTTACCACCCTTAGTAAAAAGAGTTTCTGGATGTGAAGTCAAGCTTCTTAAAATGAAGAATGCTCTTCCAGCAGAGTTCAAAACAAGTATCCAATGTTAATTGTCACATCATTCCTTACTCATGATCCTGCAGCAAAAAAACTGCTTTCCTGTTCAAAAAGTAAAATTTGCACTAGCTTCTTGTTAGCAATTTATTTCTATTGCTGTATTCTATAGCAATGTATTTCTGTTGGCAATCTCTTAACTGTACTCATCTTTTTTGTCTCCCTGGGCTTTTAATGTGAATGATAATTTAACTAATTGAGATTAATATAGAGTAAATATCCCTGCTGTCATCTACTGGTTTTAAATACAAATGACATTCTTTATTCAGGAGTTTTCTGGAGTTTTTTAATACTGAGTTCTAGTCAGGACATCTGGAGTATTATGTAATATTTCTTTAATGTGAGGCTCAAAATGGTTACTGATACTAAATGAAGTTCCAACAGTGATGTACTTAGAGAAGTGCTTTAGCCTCACCAGGGGTGAAATATTCCATCTGTAGAAGTACAAATGGTATACATTTTATTAGTAACCACAGTTAGTTCATGCTAGATTTTTCTAAAGTCATGTTCTTGGTGCCTCAGCACTGAGGCTAACAATTGGAATGGAACTGTTGAATTAAGCATCGGATAACTCTTTTGATGAAATTATTCTATTTTTACATTAATACAGTTGATCACTAATTGACTTCTTTTTACATTCAAATGAGAGCAGATTCTACATTCGTAAATAGCTCATGTTGGTGAAAGCTTATAAAGCTATGCCTCCACTGTCTCTTCCCCTGCTGTGCTTGACTCCTTAATGCTTTTGATCTTGCATGGGATTTTAGAACACAGAAAAGGAGTTAGAAAGTTATTTCACTCTGTTGGCAGCATAATACTTCTACTTTACCATGGTGATTTGATGTAAAGGGCTCAAAGAAGGGGTGTCTCCTTATCCCAGTTCAGTGGATATAGAGATCTGTTGAATTCTATAGTTTGTTGAATTCTATCCCTTCTATAACTGCTAAAACATTTCTAGAAGCTCTCTGAAACCCCTGATTTCCTCAGGTTCTGGAATCATTAATGGGTAAGGCAGTTTATAAACCGCCAACATACATCCTGAGCTATGTCTGACCACAAATCCCATCCTCTGTTGCATCATGCAACATCAGAATATTGTCAGAAAACTTTAAAGATTTTCAACTTATAGCATCCTTGGAGAGTGCTATAAGTCCAGGACAGACCATCCCAGGAATCTGTAATCCAAGTGTTCCTACAGCCACACTCAAGGATGCCAACTGGGATGCCAACTGTGAATCATGCAGGGATGTTAATGTTCTGGCCTGGAGGCTTCCCTAGGCATCACTCTATGCATCTTTTACTCTATCCTCTTGGAAGCAGTGAATTCTTGCTGTGCATTGTTAAATGTTGGATTCAACTTAGAATTACAACTAGCAGAGCTGTCATTCTGACTAAAGGTTGTGCATTGAATAATTTCCCTGCTGTATCTGCATTAGTTTTGAAATTGATAGGAACACCATAGTTTTAATATTTATAAATTCTTCTCTGATTTCCTTTTTTGATAAATTTCTTTAAAGCTCACTAAGAAATATAATGGATTCACCTAGTGAAAGCAAGTTCAGAAGGGGAAAAGAAAAGAGAGCTCCAAGTACATTATAGATTCAAGTCTACTATTTATGCATGTGGTGAATTTATATTCTTCCAAAACACTTAACTACAACTGCATGTAATTCACATAATGGAATCTGTAGATTCAGAAGTATAAGATCAGTGAGGGTATTGGAAAAAATAATGTTATTTATAAATTGCACAGCATATCCCATTACGTGTGTATTGAGTAGGATGTTGAATATGGCTTGCTAATGGTTTTAATTTCATGCTTTTACTTAATTTTCACTCAGACACATTTTGTGTAGACCTTTCAAGATTCTCACATGGCAGATTTTTTTACATATTTATTTTAATTGCACAGGGTGTGGAATGATGTCTACTGCAATATCCTTCCTGCAGTTGCATCAGACAAACAGCTGATCTGAATTGAAGGTTGGTTGCTCCCGCGGGCTGCTTACCGGCTAAAGCAGTTCCCCAGACCAACCCGAGCACTCCATGGGTTCCCCAGTTCTGCTGGCTGAGCATGGTTAAGGCTGGAAGAACGGAGCGGCCTCTGGCTTGGGTTGGAAAAGGTGTTTATTCAATACAGCTCCATGTGCCAGGAGTGCACTTGCCAGAACATGTGTCAGAACAGTGATTTGGGCCCCTGTGCCTCCTTTACCAGGTCACAGCCTGGGAGGAGCACACTCTGGGCCAATGGGGGAAGGAAAGGGGTGGGTCCAGGACAGGGTGATACCAGGTGTTACCAGGGATACAGGGCTGTGGGTATTTTGGAAGGAACAAACCAAGTACAGACAAATAACAAAATACGGATACAAATTTAAAAACCTCAATCACGTGCCGCAACACTGAATCCCTAATCATGTTACTGTGAGGGATGGAAAAATTCTACGTTTTCAGGTCACCCAAAAATCTAGTGGTATAAATATTTCATCTCCCGGATACAGCAGCTTGTGACTTGAAGGAATATTGATTGTAAACTATTTTCCTCTGTTCTTAGTGATATTTTGCAAGTGTGTCTTTGTCTATGTAAAAATTTTAGTATGTTGATCACCTATTTTTAGAAGAGTTTTGTAAAATGGGAAGCTAATATTTTCTTTAAATCTTTCTTACTGACATATAAAACACCTGATTTTTTTCATTTACTTTCTGTAGGTGCTAAGTGTAAAAACGGATTCTGTGGAGTAAGCTGAATGAGATTATGATTAAGAAAGGAAATGTCATGAGCCAGGAACAGGACACTCAGTAAAAATCCAGCAAAACCTAATAATCCTGAAGATGAACAGAAAAGAGGGTTAATCTGAAGCTAAAGGGGTATGTAGGGAAGAAAATATTAATCAATAGTGTGAGCAGCTGAGGAACATATGTATAAAAATGTACTAAAGACTTGGAAAATGACATTCTGGAGGAATGGCCTCAATTCTCAAGTAGGGAGTTTAGGAATTCCACTGCAGTCAACTAAAAAGAAAAAGAAACAAACAAAAACACACACACACACACCAAAAAAATCCAAAACAAACAAACAAAAAAAATAAAAAAAACCCACAACCTCTACAGTTTGAACAGCCTGAAACAGAAAAACAGTGGCAGAGCTGGGTACTGTACCCTGATTATACTTATAGCTTATGAGTCTGATTCAAGCACTAAGAAGAAGCCAGTGTACAGAACCATGGAATTATTGAATGGTTTGAGTTGGAAGAGACCTTAAGGATTCCCATTGCTCTGCCATGGGCTGAGACACTTTTCACTAAGACCAGGTTGTTTAAGACCCCATCCAACCTGGCCTTGAGCACTTCCAGGGCTGGGACATTCACAGCTTCTCTGGGCAACCTGTTTCAGTGCCTCACCACTGTGAAGTGAGTATAATGTAAAAATAAACCAAGGTAAACCATCCTGTAACTTAAAGGCAAATAAACTATCTGAAAGAAATATTTCTATTTTACCTGGCACATCTTGTTCAAGCCAAAGTCTTTGTTGTGATATTGGGATTTTGTTCAGTTAAATGTATTGTCCAATCTATTCAAGTCATACATTGTTATGGTAAGGATCATACCAGGTTTACAAACTTCCAGAAGAAAATGATCCTTAATTCTCAGTGTTATGCTGTAAAGACAAAGCTGTCTCTGTCCTATACAATCTTTTTTTTTTTCCAGTATTCAGAATATGGATTCACATTGAACAACTACTTTAAATCTGATTTGCGTTAGTTAATGTCACTAAAATTTACTCTGGGATGTCTAACATAAGTTTGAAAAAATTATGTGTAAGCCTGTGAAGTATAGATGCTGCTTTACTGAAAACTCATATTTGAAAAACAAACAAACAAAAAATAAACAAACAAAACCCAACCAAAAACCAGAAATTGCAGCACCTAAACTTCAGGTCAGGGTGTTAATAATTTCAGCAAATTGCCTCCCTATTTATTACTTTTTGCATTTTATTTATTTAATATCTTTTGGTCAATGGTTCTAATATATTTTTTTAGAACCAAAAGGTTTGGCTTTTTTTTTTTTTTTTTGGAGAGGAGGAGATAGTGCCATTTCTTGACTAAACCCAGGGAACACTGATCATTCTGACCATCTCGTTTTGATATCTAGCAGTTGCTATTGTGTGGTTGCTGATGAATACGTTTTCAGGCTGATCATTTGAAGCTGCTGAAAGTAAAGACATCTGCCATTTTTATGCTTATGTGGTCTTAGAAAAAACTCCCTCTGTTGTTTGTTTGACGGAGGAGAATACAGCTCATCTTACTGTAGAAAGGCTGGGACCAGCCTTTCAACATCAAGCCTTTCTGTCAGACAATACCTTTTCCATGATCAAAGCATACAAGGGATGTGGTAGTCACATCCAAGTTCATGTTCACACTTCTGTGCAGACAATAGAAAGGAAAAGAGAGAAACACTTTTAGCTCAAAGAAACAGTCTAATTCTTTCTAGAAATCTGAATTTTCTTAAAAAATGCATTTTCTGATCAAACATATTAGCAGCAGCATTTGTTTGAATTCCTGTTGTCACCCAGACCACCACCAAGTTTGTTGTTTTTTTTGGTTTGTTTTTTTTTTTTTTAGGTTTTCCTTTGTTTTTCACTCCCAATATTTCATACATTCCTTTCCCATAGGTTTTTTTTTCTTTCTTTTTTCCTCTATAGCCCTTTATTAACAAAATATATCTAGAAATGCGGTCACTGAGTTGCAGTCTTAATATCTTAAGCCTCTTTTATCTTCCCATATTTTGGCCGATATGCTTTAGAGTAAAATGATTCATCAGCTGTATTTGAAAACAACCTGCAAATTAGTAAATTCATTTTCTATTTTGGAGAACCACATATTTGCAGCCACTGAAAACCAGTGTGTAAAAGCAAAGAATGCAAATACTACTTCTGTGTAAACCAGCTAAAGATGTATAGTTTAACAACATCATCAACAGTTAATGGGGATTGTATCTATACTTGCATTTGTTTGCTCTCACATAATATCATATTAAATTGGTTTCATTAGCTTTTTATTGACTATTAGAAACATCTTTACCAAAAGTTTAGCTTGCCTGTGTGCTGAATTAAACTAATGGAGTTCATTTATGAATGGATATATTATTTCATAGTTTTCAGCACCCTTCAATCCAGGTACTGAAAAACTGCAATCATATGAAAAGTTCAGACATTAATATTCAAATCTTTTACATTTAAAATAACGTATCCTTTTAAAAATAATGCATACTTCTATTAATGTTGGGATTGAAAAAGGCATTTTGATCCTTTAAGGAGATCTTATACTGCTACTCTTCATAACGTACAAGAGCAACCCAGTTTTCATTACATGTCAACTTCTTGTTTATCACTTTTACTGACATCACTCTTCCACAGGAAAACAAACAAACAAATGAACGAACAAACAACAACAAAAAAACAAACCCAACAAACAAACAAAAAACCTCAAACAAAACAAACAAAAAGTTATTTCATAAATGGAAAATATTCAAGGAAGACTACATGATGATTTCAAAAATTCCATTAAGACAAAAGTTATTCCTATCCCTAATTGTCATGTTCTAGAGAGTGACTGTGATTTCCATATTAATTTCCATTAAATTGCCGTGACACTTAAAAATCTGTTGGTTTCCCTTTTTGGGTTGCCTGTATGTTATCTATGTAGATGATCTTATTTGGAAAAATGGAAAGAATCTGTGCAAAGGCATCCACAATCGTTGAGGGTTTTCAGAAAAATCCAGTCAGCTACAAGGGCCCAAATCGCCCAGGTGGCATCAGGTTTAGTTTCTAGTACAGAAGGAAAAAGCAAACAGATACACTTTCTCATCAATGTTTGTGGTTATTGTGATAGTTAACTCAGGAAGTCAGATGCAGAAAATTCCTTGGCAGAATTTTTCAAACTCAATTGAAATCTCACTACAGTTCTGAATTAAAAAGATCAAAACCTCAAGCAAAAAAAACACTAGCTTTTTTTTTTTTTTTCTATTAAAAGAGCTCTATAAAAAGATTTTTTCACTTTGACTAGGAATGTAAAAACTGTCTGTTGTATTGGAAGCTGAAATCATAGGTAATAATTACAAAATGTTATTTTTTGTCTGGCTTTTACACCTTACACAAATATATTTTTGGATCATTTCTGAGACTACCAAGGCCTTGAATAATATCTATCAGCTTTCATGTACAGAATTCAAGTTCTCCAATTGCTATTGTATAATGAAGTTAAATGTAGATACATTAAATTCTTCTGAAACTGTCTTAAAGGAATATTATAGAATGCCTCCTTTAAACATAGGTTTTGTCAAATTAGTTGTTCCTGCACTCCACAAAATATGCTGGATAATTCTGTAATTATTCAGGACGTTCCAAGGAAGTCCATGTATTTACCATGCACATGCATTTTATGACAAATGAAAACCAAGTAAAGAAATTGCTTTGCTAATACATATTCTTTGTTCCCCCTAACAAAGAAGAGATGTATAACATGACTATTTAGTCATCATAATCTTTTTACTGTGGATTTCACCATAACAACTTCAATTTCCTTCAGAATCTCAATACAGTCTTGGATTCACCCTTGCCTTATTTACAGTGATCATGATACACTGCTTGTAATCACACTGTATAAAATACATTGGGAGGATAAGGTAAAAAATATTGCTACTGCTAATATTAAGAAATAGATACTAAAAAAATCTGCTTTATTGCTGTCTAATTTATTTCTAGTCATTAACTATTTTTGAGTTTATTTAATAGAAAACTATTTTAGGACAAAGTTATTTACTAACAGTATATCCTATAAAATAAGCAAATAAAATTCTGATTCATTTCTCTGCTGAAGGAAAAAGCTACCACAGACTTTTACTCTAATTCTTAGATCTAATTACATTATAAATAAGTAGAACTGTATTTTATTTAAGGCTGCTTACAGTTATATAAATATATTTTCACATATACGTACATTATATATACGTCTACAACTATAAGTATACTTATTTACAATAAAACAGAGTTAAACAATGTTCTCCCAATGTTGCCAATCACTTACAATGAGTTTGACAAATAGTTTACAATAAGACCTTAACTATTATGTCCTCAGCAACAAGCTAAATATTATTATCCTTATAGAGGTGTTGCTAAATTGTCAACTAAGACGAGATTTACCATTCAGCTTTGAACCTCAGCAAGATTTTTCCATTTCTTAGTTTCTCCTCCCATTGTTAAAACATTCTTAAACCCAGTCTGAAACCACATCAATTTCTGCCATAGTTATAGGCAGTTACATAATGGATGGATTTCTGTCCATATAGATTAACAGATTGGGTGGCATGGGCCTCACCTGCTGGAAATGGGATGGCACCACCAGGATTGCTTTTCATTTCATAAAAGCAGAATAATACTTTTGGAATAACAAATGTGTAGATTCAGAAGAAAATCATACAATTTACTGGAACTGAGAAAACAGCTGGGACCTTTGGCAAATGTTTCTATTCTTGCCTGTCATTGAGTGTTTATTCTAAAAGCATCTGTAGCACTGCAGGCAACATTTTTTCTTGAGTGAAGAACCCTGTGTGGTAAGTGTTGAGTACCTCACATTTCCCTCAAAAACAGCTTGAAAACGTCCTTGTTTTTAAAACTTTTTCCTGCATTGTCTAATGAATGAGGTAGGAGATAAGAATCTAGGAAATATAAGACTGCAAATATGCTCTATGGTTTTCCACATAGAAATGCAAATTCATTATTGCTTTGATAAGAGTTTGAGATTGCTATGATGATATCCAACTTCACAAATTAGTTACTATACAACTAACATATTGTTTTATTTTTTTTTCTCAATAAAACTTCTGTCCCTGTTGTGTTCTCTTTCATTTTCATCTATATTACTAATTGTTAAATTAATTATGAAACACTCTTAAACTACAGAGCAAAATTTCTTTGCAGCGTGGCTACAAGTTGTCAAAAAATTCCTTGACTATTTTTTCTTTCCTAAATTCTTATTAATTTTTGAGACATAAGCACATCATGATAGGAAAGAGGAGAAAGATATTTCAGAGGAATTTTAAGTGAAAAATAATTACTTGACAGAAATACTTTCTTCAGAAGGCTTTAGACAGCAGAAGAAGGGAGAAATTAAGATTCTAGGTTAAATTAAGGGCAAAATGAGAACGTTCTCTCCATCTTCCTAGATGGATTGTTTGTGTTCTATGGAACATTTCTGAATGGGCTTCTGGATTCACTTCACTTTAAGTGAGAACTTGAAGAAAACATCTTGAACCAAAACTTCCAAAAATAATTTTTGAATTACGCTGAATTTTAACTCATGTTTTTGCTCTATTTTTTTCTTGTTTGACTACACATCTTCTTGAATAGTAAACAGAAGCTTCTCATGTGTCTTCATCAATTCCTAGTTACATTAGAAGCTGCTAGACTTTCCAGAGTTGAATTATTTATTTAAGTTTTCCAGCACTTCTAACGAATATAGTACACATCTGGGGCAAGTATGCACTGTATTCTCTGATCTTTTAGTAGAAGCCTTCTGTTACAGAACAATCCCAAGTTGTGTGTTTCCTTACAGTCCCTCTTCTCCCCACTGATACTCTTCCAGAAAATGTCCTCAGAACAACTTTTCATCATAATTACTCAAGCACAGTGTCATTTGAATTCTGATCCTCTTATGGAGCAAAATAACTATTTTTCAAAAACATTTTGTAGGTAATATAAACTATCTTTCTCAAGTATTTTTTGGGTTTTGTTTTTTTTGTTGGTTGTTGTTGTTCTTGTTTGGCTTTGTTTTTGGGGTTTTTTTGTGATTTTTTTGTAAGTCAACACTTTTTCTAATCTGTAGGATAGTTTAGTAAAAAAATTATACAAATATATTAAAAAGTTGTAAGGACAGTAGTTACTTCTTTTGCAGATTGCTGTTCCCTTCTTTCCAGACCAATATTTAAATAAGTACTGGAGAATAAGTATGGAAAGGGGGAAACAATCTATCTTCAAAAACCTTAATCCTGGTGAAATGAAGAACATCTCAAAATAAAAAGGGTGTTTATTTTGAAGTTTTTGATGTTCCTGTGTTTAAAACTGTGTTTACCAAGGATATGAGGCAAGGATATTTATAGTGTCACAAGACTGTAAATTTTCCATAATTTGTAAAACTGATCATATTGAAAAAGTTACTGTTTTAGGAAAAGAAAAAAACCTGAAGAAAACAGTCAATTCTATCAGTTCTTGCTAAAGAAACATGATGTTCCAACTTCCAGTATTCAAAATAATTTCAAGTGATGCAAATTGTTGTCTCATGCCCTTGGTTTCTGGCACCAATCTGATCCATCATTTAAATTATATGAGTTGGTAACCTTGTAATAAGAAATTTATTTTCTTTCTTAACTTTCTTTTCTTTTATTATTAGTCTGTTATGCTTAACGAAAGGGAGCTTAACGATCCATTTGAAGTCAGTAATATCAGTAACATGTCACTTCCCTTGACATAGAAAATAATATTGCACACTTCATGTCTATAAAATAATCTAGACAGGAAATCCAAGGTGGTCAGTCATCATGATGTGTTAAAAGCATGAGAATATTTCTCTTTTGGATGTATACTATTAGCTAACATTTGGAGTCCAGCAGATTGTATCAATTATAAGAAGAAACTTCCTCTAAGAAACTTTAATCTTATGCAGTTCTGTTTGTTTTTAGACAAAATTTGTTTTAATCCTGATCACTGCACAAATCAGATAAAAAGTGTTTTGGAACTATGACTGCTGTGGTGTCCGAAATCCCAAGCTCGGCCAGCCCGGGCACCGCTCCAATACCGGTGGGACTTGGCTGGTCAGGAGCATCAGCGAGACGAAGGCAGGAGGATGAAGGAGGGACTCTCAAGAGGTTTGGTCACGAGTTTATTGGAACTCCAGCGTGGAGTCCTCACCTCGGGACGTCTGCCTCAGGAGAGAGAACAAGACTGACCCCAGAGAGGAACTTTTAAAGGGGGGTGTAACACAGGGTGGGGTTCAATCAGGGACTAACATGATACGAGGGGGAAGTGGCTCATAACATAATAGACATACACAATAACCATACAGTGGACAGTAGGAGGTGGTAGCCTGGATCCTGCCCAATCACTCGATGCCTCTCCTAGAATCTTCCAGAAGCAGGGAGAGACCCCCAAGTGATGGACAGGACCAGGAGGTCACATGGCAGATGATGGACAGATAACTGTCTCGGGTGGGGGAAAAACTTAGGAAGAACCAGAACCAATCATAGAACTGTAACTGGGGAGAAGACAGGGAGAAACCAAAAGTAGGTAACAGAAAGGGTACACGGAACGAACCATCTTACAGAGGAACATTAACTTATGAATTAAAATTAAATTAAAAAATGCATTCCCACATATGACCACAGAAACTTTAACCCCAAACTGCTAGAAACAGTCATACCCTTGGATTTGCCAGGTGATAGCTTTGGTTTTCAGCTCTTCTCTGCTGTTGCTTCTGAGGTGGGAATTTCTATTTCTCCCCCAAATATCATATCCACTAAATAACATCTGTGCAATATTTCTACACATAAAACTCATCTTCTAATCTTGTCTCAGTCTTGGGTAATGCTCCTTTTGTTTTGTTGCTGTACACCTTACAAAAAGAACACTTCAGAACTATCTTAATTTAAACATTAACAGAATGTGTATCCCCAGATCATCTTGATGTTTTTGAGTAATTCAGAATCTGTTTCATATCCATGGGAGTCTGTACCTTCCAAAGGGAAAGATTTTGGAGCTGTTAGGTATCAGCTAAGCAACTTTCCTTTTAAGTTCTTTTAACACGTCTAATGCAATATATATACTTGCCAGGAGAGAGTTGACATTTAATCTGGTGTAATAATAGCAAAACCTTTGGAGGCCAGTCAGTCATGTCCTTCATCTAACATGAAAAATGTGAATTTCTTTGGAAAAGGTCATGTTTTAAAGTAAAACTCATGTAGATAAAAAAAGGCATGGTTTCTGAATAACCACAGAACTGATAGAATGTAATAAAAATGAAGGTTGAAAAAGGAATTTCTAGAAATATTGAGACATATATATTGAAAAAAGGAAATCCAGAAAGACTGGATCCACCTGTCTTTATCTACCAGTAGTTAGGATCTTGATGAGTTTAAAAAATCTAGCAATATTATAGTCTTTCAGGCTAAAGAGATTTAAATCTAAGGGAAAATTATGTCTATTTGAGATATTCAGAACTTAGGAGCTAAGTCAGCTGCAGAGACTTCCTCAATAGTTAGTGGAGAGAGAATTCTACCACGGAATTGGTTTCACTTGCTGCTTTTTATCTATACTTAAAAATGTGGAATACTCTAGAATTAATTTATGAATAGATGGGCAAATTTTGCTAGAACATAATTTGTATGTATTTATGAAGAATTTTTATATTTCAAACAATTCATTTCTATCAATATATTTATGACAGTATTTATCTACCATCAGGGTATCAGATGGACAATGATTCTGATGAACTTGCAACATAAGAGAAATAACAAAGATCCAAGATCTTGAAAAACATCTACTTTTTCCCTATTTGTTCATGTATTACTGGAGACAAGACTGAAGTCAAAATTGTTGTGCATATAAAATTATTTCAATATGAAATTGTTTTAACTTTTTTTAAATTTTAAGATTAGAAGCAGTCCTAGATTCAATATGGGCTTCTTCATTTTGCGCAGCACCCCACCAAGGAATTTGGAGGAGAAAAAGTCTGTTTTCTTTCCTTTATTTCCAACTTATTTGGTGAAAGAATTGACACGCTAGTGGTAAAAGAGCTGTACGTTTCCTCCCTTTGGGAAGACCTGCATAATTTTTATGATAATTCTAGTTTGTAATAATGGTTGGAGAAATGTTATGGTGGTTATAAAAATAAAAAGCACTAAGAGCAGTACCTGAAGGACATGAAGCTCTTTACTGTAAAAATTAACACTACCAAGACAACTCTTTCCTTAAGGCTGATGACTTCTCAGAAATGATGCTATAGCCATTGGTTTGTATTTTTCTTTCAAATCAAAGGATATGAAACAATATCATTTAGAGTTTTGTTTTCCTCAAGCATTTTCAATTGAAAAGATACTGCTAAATGCTAAGGATTCTTTTAATCAACTGCTTTCCAAAGAGATCTTCAATCTTTCATCCATATAAGTGATGCAGTATCTGCTTCAGGGAAAAAAAAGAAAAAAAAATGTACTGTTTCTTGTAATGATGCCTTGAGAACAGAGAAGATTTTCATCAGTAACCAATTAACAACGGAATAAGTAGCTGTCTTCCTTTTCTCCCACCAAATAAAAGCCACAATTTGATCATCTTTCTTCCTATAACTGCCATTAAAATACAGTTTCCAAAGTTTCTGTAACTAACCACAAAGATAACTTATCATGTAGCATTTTATATTTGTCCACAATTTGTGTCAGTCTTTGGTAAAAACTAGCATGGTTGTAATATTAATAGAGAATTTGACCAAAATATCTGGCAATCAATATCAAAAGGCAAATGATGGGACATATATTTTCACTGGTGAGCCCAGAGAGAGAAAAATGTATATTAGGTATTTCCTCTGAAGTTTATCAAAATACAAGACTTTGACTGTTGCAACACAGTCAGCTGTTCTGTAAACCTGTTTTGGAACTATCCACTGAATTTTCATCAGTAGGGATTAAAGACACTTAAATCTAGCTAGTATTATCTGCAAATTATTAGGATGAACACTGTGGTAGAGCTCATTTCCCGTAAGAAAAAACAGAATGTGAAGAAAAACAAATAGACTTGAAGTTTAGATAGTGAGGGGATAAACAGAGATAAACTTACTCAAACAGATGGTCGTAAACTGTACAATATGAAACTCAAGCAGTAAGTTCAGTAGGGTCCTGCTTCCAGAGCACAAGGTTCTGAAACTTTTTGCAGATGGATTTCTTGACCTACTGCTGTTCATGTGATAACACTGAATATAGTAATGGACACAGTTTTGTACCTGTGGCAGTACTCAAAGACATGACTGATGATCTTTGAAGGTCCCTTCCTACCCAAATTATTCTATGATTCTATGATTTCCTTGCTAATGACATTTTGTCCAGTCAAATCCATTCATCTCAGTTGTTTTATAGACTTCTCTGCAAGAGTAACATTTCCTTACTTCAACAGTCAGTATTCAAATTGTCAGTGTTCTTCTGCTTAAACTAGCAATGTAAATGCATGTTAAAGAGCATATATTCTCTATTTTCCTACTCCCAAATGGCTGATAAATATTTTCTTTAAAAAAATATATTCTCAACCAAAAAATTCTCTTTAAGAGTAGATGAAGTAAACATTTAGTAAGAAAGGAAATGACTGAAGAGAATACATGACAAATTCATATCCACTTACATTCCTCAAAATTCTTGCTGTTCCAATATAATTTTGAAAGCTGTTTAAGCTATGGTATCTATGAATATAGGTACCAAACCCCATAATGCTCTCTGCAAATCATGTATAAGATACTTGGTACTGCATTTGTCTTTTTTCTTTCTCATCAATTCTATCTCCCTTGTGCATAACTTGCATAACATAACGTTTCTAGCTGTCATTGGTGCTTTAGATGCATCTTTTTCATTCTGATCTTTAATTCTAAGTTCAGGAGGACTTAGGGCTTTGCCTTCAATAGGTTAAAGGAACATTACATTTTTCATTGATGGTCTTCAGTTTGCAGTTACTTCACATGAAATCTGTAAAGACTTTCAGTTCTTCTAAATTTCATCAAACACCGATTCATCTCTTGACCTTTGGAGATTCTGTTTCTCAAAATCATACTTCAAAAAACAGGATGAAAAAGGAAAATAAAAAGTAAAAAAAGAGAATGAGATTCATAATTTCTCTAAATGTTATTTTCTTTTAATTTTTGGAGAGATGAGGAAGTATGAAAACCTCTTAACCAAAATTTTATTGTCATAATGCAACTACATTACAAAAGTTTCAGAATAAAGATTTTTATTAGGAACACATATACATGCATACAAGTATGGTTAGTTCTTCCTTCCTGTTCTGCAACTTCCCAAAGGAAAATTATTATCCAAATTTTTTAATCTAATATTTCAATTTAAGCTTAGCATTTTCACTCATTTCCATTAACTGTCAGCATTCTAAGTCTTGTCAATAAACCCTTAAAATTTAATTTAAATTACTGAGATTTACAAATCTTCATTTTTACTTCTTGTATAACAATATTTCTAAATTAGTGTCTATATTATAGATAATGACATTGGGAACTCTGGGAAATTTTCTTCAAAATTAACTTGATACTTTAGTTAGAGACTCAAAGGACTGCTGCAAAGATAAAGCACAGTATTCATGTGCATTCCAGCAATTATTCATTAATAAATGCAGATCACATTCACCAGTGGTTTTTTTTATTTACACAATTTGCAGTTTGCCTCTCTGTCATTTTATACCTGCAACAGCAAAGCTTCTGAGCCAAGAGGACAGAGAACTGCCGTGTTCCCAGTCTAATTCTGCGGAATCAGGACTCTGTGCTTCTACATCCAGACTTCATGTTTTACAGTGTCCAAGTGTTTCAAAGTTTAGTAATATAAGTTGAGGTGGCATGATGTACTATTGCTACTTTGAAATGTCATATTGTTTCTTCTAACATAGAAAAAGGGTTTTACTTTTAAACATTCTTTTGTTTAAATATTTTACTATTGCACATTGATGTCTTCAAAAAGGAACATGGCCTCTTTAGTGGTATTTATGTGCTACAAAAACAGTAAGAATCATGCTTTTTGTCCTGCATGGAAGCATACCTCGAAGCCTTTAAAGCAACTATCATTTCACAAATGTACAGGTGGGGAAATTGAGGCAATTGAGGACTGTTCCTCTAACAAATCTCAAGAAAATCTAACAAAAGTATTCCATGGGCTACTACTCTACTACTTTACCATGAAGCTTTTGTGCCTGTTTCTTCAGTAGTCACACTGGGAGTATTTATGGACATCTGCAACATTTATGACATTGTCGCTTCCTTTCTTAGATCCTTTTTTTTTTTTTTTTTTTTTGGTGGTGGTGCTGTGATTTTAACATGTTTTGTCACTATAGTCTTAGGGACAAAGGTATTGTAAGATCCTTTTACCTTACTTGAGTAAAAACAATAAAAAAGGGCATTCCCAATACCATCTTTTTGCAAAATGAGTGAATTTTTGGTTGAACCATATTGGTTCTCAATATGGAAATGGACAGTAAAAACTGATTGCTATTTCCAGACCCTTGGAGATATTTGCTTGCACATAATTAGGATGTGACAGAGATACTGTTCCCAGGACTATTCCCCATCTAAGCTGCAAACTGCAAGCCTTATCTTTCCATCTCCATTTCTACCATTCTTTATTTCAAGACCTTCTAGTGCCTGCTCAAAACCAGAGAAGGATGCCAGAATGTGAACGCCACTCTACAGTGGGAGGAGCAAGCCAATATTCTGGCACAGAGATATGTTCAGCACAGTATTTTTAGAGATTAACCATGTACAAGGTGTGTTTTCTTGTGATCATGCTTTAGCATCTAACATGAACAATGGGTCTGGCATATGAACTTTGCACAAGCTCTTTTTGAACACTCCAAAGGATTTGAAAGTATCCATGTGTCTCTATTAAACAAGCATTTTAAAGAGGAAAGGATGTCATTTAGTACCAGCTGTTCTTCTTCAAAATATGGATATACACTCTCAACATTCTTTCCTATCTCTTTATCTTACAACAGTTCTAAAATATGAGCCTTTCTGTCTGGCAGGAACTACATGGGGAGGTCATGTGGACCACACAGAATACAAACGGAGCCCCAAATGCAGACCTAAGAATGAATTTATAGTAAAAAAAAATCTGACAGTTTTTATGTATAAATAACCTCAAGTGTAACTTAGATTCTACTCACACCATTTCAATTCATGACCTCTGGTGACACTGCCAGTGAGACTGGAAACCAGCACAAAATATAATGATTGTTTAGGGGATAAGCATAATTACCCCTTGGGAAGTGTCCTGTGCCAATTAAATTCATCCTTACAGGACCTCAATTAACAATAAATTTCAGTCACTAGTGACCTCCAATTAATTTTTAAAAACCCACAACCTAAAATTTAGGGAAAAGTAAAAATATACAGGAAAGCAAAATGATCATTGCACTTTTAATACAATTTAACTTAAAATGTACCTGATTCTTCTAGCACAGAAAGACCTTAAAATTGCATCAACAATGAAAATATTATCCCTGAATGCAGAAAACTTAACCCTTAATCTTTGTCTCAAAAATAAAATCATAATTTTCCCCTTTTTTGTGGAAATGGGGGTGCAGTGAGGGTCAGGTGGCTGGAGGGAATATAGGTGGGAAGATCTTTTTACTTATAATAAATTTCACAGCTATGAAATAATGTGAGAAAGTTTCACTGGAAATCAAACATTCTAGTATCATAAATCCAATGTTCTTCCCATGTCATATTGCTCAAATATTTTTTTCTCCATTAATACAAGGTTCAAATATGCAATTCTTCCTTACTCACTTGAAAAATTCATATTCTAAGATATTGATTTCAGTAGCATTACTTTTCTAATTAAAATTAAAATCCCTAGTAATGTAATAAATCAAATTGAGTATTTATATCTACTTTAGTTACCATGTTTCTAATTTTTTTTTCCCGTTGTACGTATGTTAGGGTAAATTTGTCTAAAAGAAGGTTTTCTATGCTTTTCCTTACCTGACTAAAGAAATCTTCATATAAACAAACAAAACCCCAAACCATATCAACCCTGACTTTCAGAAATCTGTGAGGAAAATAAAATATTTTACTACCTTATGTTTGGGCAACTCTACATAAAGGATTGTCACATAGTTACTTCCATTTATTATTAATAATGGCTTATTTTGATCATTTGTAAGTTGGATCTCACTTTATCATATTGCACAGTATATTACTATGAAGTAAACTGTTTAATCCCTTATACAAACTAAATAAAACAGAAACTGTATTGTTAACAAATTCTCAAGAGTAAATGCATCTATTCTACAATGAGATTTTCTTTATTCAGCTAAAATGTCATATTTGCAAGAAACTGAGTGTTACAAAAATGTTCCCATGTTTTTCACTGTGCTTACCTGTCTTAAAGAAGTGTAGATAAAACACAGTTCAGTCATGTCTCCCTCATTATTTTCAAAGAATTTCATCTGCAATTGACCTTTTGCTGATTCATAATGAGGCATTTGGAAATGTTTTAAGTCTTGCAAAAAGGGAAATCAAGTAATGTGCAGACTAGTGATAATGTTCATGAGTGACACCAGCTATTGCTTAAAAACAGGGGGTGATTTAGATGGAATAGTATACAAAAGACCTGATGAACTCACATAACTTTTATATTATTGTATCTACACTAATTTTACAGCAATTGATGCTGAGAGGCATTTACAAAAGAAAAGAGAATCATGCATTCCCTCCATTTTCTTCTCAGATACACCTGAATTTTACACCTGTAGTATTTTATGGGTTTGAATGGATGACAGCAGGCACAGTTCAAAAGGAATTAGTATGAAAATTTCATACAGAAGTATATAATCACTGTTTACTAAATAAACAGGTAATCCATTTCAGACCTTAGTTATTCAGTACAAGCTCTTTAGAGAAATTTGAAGTAGGAGGTGTTTCGTCCTTTTCTCCATGGAAAATCAAAATATTTTCCACCTCTGTTACTGAAAAAGAGAGCAGATGAAAGGTACATTGTACTCAAGAGAAACATGGCACTCTTTTGCACATGAGTTAAAATGGAGGATGATGATGAGGAGGAGAAGGACTACAATTTTTAATTTCTAAACTACAAGTAGAGAAAATAAGGCTTAAAGGCAAGCAAACATTGACTGCTTTTATTTGCAAACAAAACATTATTTCTCTCCTGAAAAATATTCAACTGAAACTTAAATTTTCTGTATACAAAAGGGTTCGCCTTTTGCAAAGCTTTACTTAATTCTGACTGAAATTATCAATGTTTATAATGCTAATTCTTACCATGAATTAACTCCTCGGGTAAGGTAGATTTTAAAATCTACTTCACAGAGAATTAAGTTAAAAGTGAATGAAATTAGAGGAGACTAACATTTGTATGGAGAAATCGGTACTGCACATTTGTCTTAGCAGTCGTCCTGCTATCATCTATTACGATTGCATTTTCCATAGATTAACAGATATGTTTACCTGCCTTACCATCTGCTGAGCTGACTGTTTGCAAGTTACCTGCTTAAATGCTGGCAGGGAGCATAAACTAAGCCATTTGTCACTGTATGTTTGTAAAATGAAAAACATTTTGACATTAGAATGGGTAATACAGAAAATTGCTGCTAAGGAACATCCAAAGAGATTACATCCCTATATTTAGCAAGGTCGAATGAGGAAAAAGAAAATCTGAAGAGCAAAAATCGAAAATCCCACTATGTTTAAATCACTGAGCCAGATTTTGAGAACAGTGAAATTGGAAAGCATCCAGTTTATGCTTTTCTTTTTCTTATTTGTCTCCTGCCAGGGTAATCATGGCAGAAAATTACTTCCTCCCTCTGTGTACAGAAGACAGTAAATTTTCCTTAACCCTTCCTTTACAACGTAATAAAATCACAAAGAAAGCCTTTTAGCCTATTATAGTTAGTAAAAAGAGCACTATTGTAGTGATGCAATCCCCACACCTCTAGCAGGTGTTTCCAAATAGGGAAAGTGTTTCAGTTTACCTTGAGACATATTAGGAAGCTTACCTAGATTCTTCCATACCCTTCTGACAAGTATTGGCTCAGGGGCAAGAGAGAAGCATCTATTGGATTTTGTCACCATTCTTCAAACCCTGTATCCCTCTCTATTGGCTGCAAGCCAGGTTATCCCTCCTAAAACATTCAGTATTTAAGAAAGAGCACAAAAGAAAGTAAAGGCTTTTTCAAGATGATGTAGCAAGGTGTCTGGGGTTTCTCAGGTGCCTGTGTGCTGCTTTATTATTTGCTTTCTGTAACTTTTTTTTTTTTTTTTTTTTTTTTTTATTAAACCTTTTGATTTACAAAACATCCTCGAGGAGCAGTCTCGCTCAAATTAATTATAGCCACTTTTCTGGCAGGCTGGACCCTCAGAGTGTGGGGCAAACCCACACACTATCAAAATTAAGCACAAGCTGAGTGAATTTCCTTTACAGTTTGATTAATACACAACTAGATATTACAATTTTCAAAGCATTTTATTAGAGATATTTTTGCACTGTAATGTAAAGCTGTATGGTACGTATTTCAGCATACTTTGGAAATTTATATATGATGAAAAATTGCCTGTTTTTATTAGAACATTTTAGTAAATAAATAATTGGAATGAACACTTCACAACTGAAAATATTCATATGGATTTTTTTAATTAAAAAAATAGAAAATTGAGAGGTTGAAGATAATATGCTTTTTTTTTTTGTTACAAATGGTAATCACAAATGTTTTTAGGGAGATGTAAGACGGAATTTAATATTCTGAAAGTCACCAGTTGTATCTTTGGTATCACAAGAAGCTACATGACAGACATATACTTACAGATTAATCTTTCTATTTCACTTCTAACACATGTGAAAGAGAATCCTTCTTTTTACTTAGCCTTCCTAAATAATTATCTCCTCTGCTTCTTTTTCACATAGCTAAGCAACAGATTACTTAGTACCAGGACATGCAATTATTAACTTGGACCTATCAATTCCCCTGGTATTCCCAACAGAGACATCCTTATCCCCAAAATCCTGCTTAGTAATCCACTGGTGTGACATAGAAACAACAGCATGCTGTTGTCATTTCTAACCATTGTTTAACTCAAAGCTGCACATTTAGCATCTGAATTCTTCAAGGGTGAAAAGTTGGCAGATTACGTTAGATTTCTCCTTCAAGCCTCTAAAATGAAAATGACTTGCCATCTTAACTCCCTAATGGGAAGAAGGATTCACAAAAATTGTGGAAAGGAAAGGGAAGAATGAAAATATAGGTATTAGCAAAGTCTTTTTCCTAAGATGTAATGCCATTAAAAAAAAAAAATTGGTAGCTTAAATGTTCTCCCCCTTAGGATCATACCTATCATTGCAGGTTCTGATTGCAGAAATGTGACAGAAATAAGTAGGAATAAAGACGAATGAGATTAGAAGTTTTAGATAATCATCAGGCCTACAAAGCCAGAGATGAAGTATGTAAAGGACTTTTCTGAGTCAGGGAGTAAAAAAATAATAAATTACATTGGAAGAAATCTCTGGATATTATATAGTCCACCAAAAAAAAAAAAAAAAAGAAAAAAAGAACAAGACAAACCAACCAACCAACTGACCAAACAAACAAAAAACACCAAAAACACCACAAAACAAAAACAAAACAAAACAAAACTCACAAAACAAAGCAACAAAAAACCGCAAACAAACAAACAAAAAATAAAGCAAAAATAAAGCCAAAATAAAGCCAAAAAGAAACAAATCCCAGAAAATCCACCTTCTCCCAAATTATAAATGCTTCATAACAATCTGAAATGTGGTTAGAGTATTAAAAAATGTGGTGAAAATGCATAAAAATAATGAACTATATGGATAGTCTAGCAGCAGCTTCAATGATCGCAGTGGAAGTATCACAGGATATGTGGAAACACATTCCCTTTGGAGTAATTAGCAGATTAAATCTTGACAAATAGAACCTAAAAATGGTTTTAAATACAAAAATATTACAAAAAACAAGAACAAAACACTAAGTTTCACACCCCAAACTATTCTCAGTTTCTAAAACTGTGGTGAGATATTTTTGTAATGATTGAGTGGGTGTTGCCCGGAGAAAAGGAAAGGAAAGGCAACTGGTTGGCAGAAAATATACGTGAAGAAACATACTGAGAGGAGCCATGGGCCAAAGTCACTGACCCCCAGTGCAACACCCTTGATCCCATGTTGAGGAAAACTACTGCAGTCAGCCACGGAGCCCCAGAAAACAGGCAGAACAAATAACACTTGAGATGAGTGGTTGGTCTTTGTCACATCTTTTGTTTAACACTCACAAAGGTGTAATTAATGAAGGTTTTCTGTAATAGTTTATAAAATATTTATTAATATCTTTTGTAGGTAAGTAATGATAACAGTTATGTTTTGACTTAGAAGTTAAATATTTGTCTGTATATATAAGGGGTTTGGAGGTTTTTTTGTCTGTAATAAGATATAGTATCTAAAATGTAACTATTTAAGTTACATTTTAAGTAAGTATTCTAGTAAAATTCTCTACACTGATTTAAACAAAAACAAACATGTTTTAAGTCCCCTATGTGGAATATGATAATCTTCTCTCTATATTGTATTCTAGAAGTTCTGCATGAGGACAGATGAAGAGAAAAAGAAAGACTAATCAAATTGAACAGCTGTTTTTTTACTTGGGTAAAAAGGAGGGTAGAAGAAAAGAAGCATGCAAAAAGTATTAAGGGTTTTGGGTTTGACAGCCTGGCAAGCTTGCATTTCTGCTTATTAACTTGCTCTCCCATGAGCTAAGTTCCACAGCCTCCTTAGCCTTTGAAGGTTGCAGATACTTTTTAACAGGACTGGTTATTGACAGCGTATCTTTATAGCCTCTTTGTCTTGTTTAGTAAAGTAGAAACAAGAGAAGTATTCAGATGGAGGCTAAATTATAATGAAAAACAAAACAAAAGAGTTTTGTAGAATTTAAAAGCTTACACATGCACGGAACTTTTGTGTTCGAAAAAACAAAAGTAAATTATTTGAGGGGGAAACTCTCTTGTAACAAATGGGGTTCTCTGTGTTTTTTTATCTTAGTGTTAGCATATCAGAGAAGTGATAACTTCTCTGTGAAAACAACTTCACTCAGATAATGAACTCAGACAAAATTTAGTTAACAACAAAAATCAAGGGGAAAAGCTAATAGACAAGGAGGGTAACCACACTAACACTCCTTTGACCTTTTACAGGTTACGAGTTTGGTATAAGAGTCATGGATGTAGTTACTCTTTGAACAAGGATGAGGATCCAAAGCATGCATAAACTCATACTCTTATGGGAGGCCTCTCCCTCAAGGTTACCCAGAAGGTGGATGCACTTTATCCAAGAGGATTAAAGGATCACTCAAAGACATCCAGTGGAAAAATAGTCACCCAAAAAATGTTTGTCACAAGCCTGGGGTAGTTGTGAGAAGGCAACAGTGACCTTTCTAATGGCAGTTTAAGATAGACAATTATAAATAACTGGTGGTGTTACTTAAGCAGCTTTGCACGAAGCACTTCTCGAGCTGGTGGATATAGCCACAGCAGAGCATCTTAGCTACATCTTTTCATCCAATCTCTGTTTGGCAGTTCCAGGGCATGCTTTACCCTTACACCTCTGCCAACTAAATGTGCAGTATAGTGGACAACTACATGAATTACTATTTCATGCATTGGGGCACTCATTAGTATCTTTGTATTAGAACATTTGATACACCAGAGGCACTTAGTGGCTTGGTGTATACTGGGATGTAAACATCCTCACTTCCACAGAGTGCTTGTGCTTACAGATTTCCCATGGGACCTCAGAGCAGTGTGTAGTGTCATCAGGGCTCCACCCCATGGCCTTGCGAACTGTCTGGAGAATATAGTTAGACTTGGCATCCCATACTGAGCTGGCATTTATTTTTCCCAGTGGCCAACTATGAGCAATGTATGTAGTCTACATCCTTCAGGGCTTTTTGAAAAAATCCAGCTCTAATGATTTTATTGTGCCCACATTAACCCAAGGGCTAATTACAGAACATCACAGAATATCCTGACTTTGGAAGGGACCTACTAGGATCATCAAAGTCCAACTCCTGGCCCTTTATAGGGCAGCCCCAAGAGCCACATCTTGTGCCTGAGAGCATTGATCCCAGGTCCCTTTCCATGGCAGGCAGTGCTATCCAGCATCTCATTCCCCTGTTTGCACACATAACCAGAGTCGCTGTCCCAAGTGCAGAATCTGGCACTTTCTCTTGTTGAACTTCATATGTGATTGCACAACCCTCTAATTTTTACAGGTCTCTCTTCAGGTCATCTCTGCCTTCAAGCAAGTCAACAGCTCCTCCCAACTCAATATTGTCTACAAAGTTATTTAGTATACTTTTGAGTCATGCTGACATCCATGTACAAAGATTGGCACTATCAGCTGACTTAGGGGTGGGTAAACAAACTGCTATTAATACTAGGTTCATTATTTGTGTGGACTCCACCACTATCTTTACTACAACACTGCCATCAAGGTCCTACTTGTCTGCGCTGACCACTGTTGCCCCCAGTAAGAGCAACAGGATTGTCCTTTTCTGCACTGTTCTATAAGAGGTTTCTTCCCTAGCCTCCATTAGTCCCTTCCTAAGGAAGAACTTAAATAAACAGTGGATGTACAGTGCTCCTTTATGTGTTCCAGAGGGGAAAAACTCTTTCCAGTGTAAAATGTTTCACAGGATGCAGGAAAATATCTGCTCTGCTGTGGTGTCTTCCATGGGCTGCAGGGGAGTATCTGCTTCTGTATCAGTGTACCCCCCTCTTTTTATCACTCTTGCATTGCTGTTCACACTGTGGCTTCTCACACTTTTTCTCCATTTTTCATTGCTTTGTGGCATCCTTTTCCTTTTTACAAATATGATTTAAAGGCAACATTATTTCTATGACCTCAACAAATACATGCTAACACATGCATGATAAAGTTGAGAGTCAGTACAACATGTACTGTCAGCTGCCCTCACAGACACAAGTAATTATAGAAATTATTTTTCATGACTCCTCAATAATTTTTTTAACATTCACATTTTCATATCCTAAAATAGTCCACGTTTTCTGTGGAAAACCAGAATAGACAGAATGAAGCAAAAATGTTTTGGACATGTTTTTAAAAATACTGTGACATATGGATAATCAGCTAGCACATGAGTAATAGGAAAGCTAGGAAGATGACATTAGCTTGCATCATTCATACAAAATGTACTTCTAAATAACTGTTCTTGGTAATTGCTTCTCTCTGCCAACTAAGCACCATACAGCAAATCAATCACAGTGGACATTTGATTAAAAAGACAACAATGAAAACAACAGGAAAGTCAGAACAAATACTAATGAATCAAAAAGAATTTTATATTTTTTTTTTTATGAATCACAGACTCAATTAAGTTGGACAAGTTCTCTGAGATCATCACGTCCAACCTTTGATCAAACAGTACCACATTAACTAGACCATGGCACTAAGGGCCACCTCCAGTTTTTCCTTAAATACCTCCAGATATGGTGACTCCACCACTTTCTTGGATAGCTCATTCCAATATCTAATCATCACTTCTCTGAAGATTTGCTTCTTAAGAAGCACATTACATTTTAATGCTTCCACCTAGCATTAAATTCCACTTAACTATGATGACGTATTCATATTTTAAAGCTGTTTCCCTATATTGGATTAATATATCACAGAACTGTACATCCAGGGTTGCCCTGTTCCTGGTGCAAAATCATATGAATTCATTGCCCAGCCCTCTAATCTGTTAAGGCCTCTCTGGAGGGCTTCCCTGCCTTTGAGGGAGTCAACAACTCCCAGTTTTGTATCATCTGTTACCTTGCTTAGTACACCTATCAATCCTGTGTTCAAGTCATTTATGAAGCTGTTGAAGAGCACAGGACTGAGGATGGAGCCCTGTGGAACCCCACAAGTGACAAATCCCCAACCTGATGTCACCCCATTCACTGTAACTCTTTGTGCCCAGTCCATGAGCCAGTTGCTCACCCATCACATGATGTGTTTATCTACCTGAATGCTGGACATTTTGTCCAGAAGGATCCTGTGAGAGACTATGAAAAGCTCGACTGAAATCCCAATGGATTACATCAACTGCCTTCTCTTATCAGCCAGGTGGGTTACCTTGTCATAAAAGGAAATCAGGTTTGATAAGCAGGACATTTCTTTCATGAAGCTGTGCTGGCTGTGATCAAGCACTGTGTTTTCTTTCAGGTATTTTTCAGTATCTCCCAGAATAATCTTCATCATAACTTTATCAGACACTGAAATGGGACTGACAGGCCTGTAGTATCCAGGGTGGTCCTTCTTGCCCTTCTCAAAAATTGGGGCAACATTCACCAGCTTCCAGTCAGTTGGGGCCTCTCCAGATACCAAGACCACCAAAAATCATCAAGAAAGCTTCTGTCATGACATCATCTGGCATTTGAGGATTCTTGAATGAGTCCCATCAGGCTCCATAGATTTTTAGGGATCCAGCTGGAGCAGCAGATCCTGCACAATTTCAGGGTCAACTGGGAGCTGATCATTCTTGCAGTCATGATCGTCCAGCTCAGGGCACTGACACACCCTTGGTCAATAATCCATGCTGAAGACAGAGGCAAAGAATGCATTAAACACCTCTGCCTTGTCTCTGTGAGGTGGCCATCATCATCCCGTAATGGGCCAATGTTATCTCTACACTGTCTTTTGCCATTAAAAGATTTGGAAAACCCTTTTTACTGTTTCTCACAGTTCTGGCCAGCTTCTACTCCAGTCAAGCTTTGGCCGCATGAATTTTTTCCTTACAGTGGCAAGCAGCATCTCTATATTCTTCCCATGTCACCTGCCCTTGCTTCCACTGGGCATGCACCCTCCTTTGTGACTTATTTCTGAGAGAAGTTCCCTGTTCAGTCAAGCTGGCCTTTTGCATGCTTCACTTCTGACATTTGGGAACTGTATGCTCCTGTGCCCTTCAGAAGTGATGTTCAAAAAGTGACCAGCACTGATGGACCCCAGTACCTGCAGAAAGATTTTCCTGGGGACCTAACTTCCTAATTCCCTGTGCAAACTGGTCTGGTGTCCCCATATCCAGAGATGATGTTTTGCTGGCACTTTTCCTCCTGTTGAAAGAGAATTTAAACCCTTTCACTTCATGATTGCTGTGACTGAGATGGATGCCAATCTTCACCTTTGCTCACAAGATCCTCTCTATTGACAAGCAGTAGATCAAGAAAGGCATCTTTCCAAGTTGGCTCCCTTAGGACCTGTTCCATAAAATTGTCACTCAGCCTTTTCAGGAATCTTCTGGCCCGGCTTATACCAGCTGTTTGATGCTCACAATTTCTGGAAAGTTGAAGTCCTCCATAAGAAAAAGGGCAGTTGCCTTGGAAGTGTCCCTTGGTTACTCAAAGAGTAATCAGTGTCATCACCCTGCCTAGAAGGTCTGTGGTAGACTCCCACAATGACACCTGCACCATTTGTTTGCCCCTTGATTCTTGTGCAGAGGCTCTCAACTGTGCCTTTATCAACATTATACACATTCTAACACTTCTATGACATACAGTGCCACCCCTCTGCCTCTTCTTCCCTTCCTGTCCCTCCCAAAGAACCTTTAACAATCCAGCAAGGCCACTCCATTCACACAGGACTCATCCCAGCATGTTTCACTTATGTCAATGATGTCAAATTTCTGGTACTGAGCCAAAGCCTAGAGCTCCTGTTGTTTGTCCTCATGCTATGTGCATTAGCGTAGAAATATTTCAGGTGTGGTACATTGTCACCAACACCTTGTGAAGCAGATTAAAGGGCCTTTTTAGTACTCATTTCCTCAAGTTTTGTTACACCTCCCCATTGCTCATCACTGGTGAGCCTCTTCTGCCCCTTTACCCCTTCCAAGATAGTTTAAAGCTCTGTCAACCAGCCCTGCTTGCTCTTTGGTTGGTTGGCTTCTGAGGACATTCAGATCATGATGAGGCTTGGGGTTGTTGCACAGCTTCCTGAAATAGGGAACACACATTTATATTTTGGAGTAATATATAGGCTGATTTGTAGAAAAAAATTATATAACTGGACAAATGAAGCAGTTTTCACTTTGGCATCACAAAATGAAAGGTAAGAATGCTATTTTCAGATTAGTTTCTCATATAGGGGGACAAAAAAGTTCCCAAAGATTTTTTCTAAAATTTTTAATTCCTACCTGTTCACATATCTGTTAAATCTCAAACTAACAAAACCACAAAGCTAAAAGGAGGGTTTTTCTCAGGTCAATATTCAACAAAACCATTAAAGTCATGCCTAATTTTTACCCATTCTGATTCAGAAAAAAACCCTCAATATTAACTTAATTGGATTTAAGGAAGTGTTTGATTTATTTGGTAAATCAGAACCTTTAATCAATACTGAGATTTCATTTCCAAGGCCATAGCTTTGAAGAAAATCCAAGGTCACCAGTATATAATTAACATACTTCTTCGGGTACACAGCTCAGGGTTACAATTGAATGGAGAGACTAGGCAACCTCCTGGGATCTTAGATGAGGATTTTGTAGAATCCTGTGAGAGAATCATGTAATTCTATCAAACAGGGTCTATAAATTACTTTTTCTTCTGTGACTAAAACCATCAAAATTCATTCTTACTCAGAAATCTTGAATGCATTCAATCAGGCTATATCAGAAGACATATGCTCATCACAAAAGGGTCCTTCTTCCCATGTTTTTGTAGTAACTTTAAAAACCAAATTATTTTTAAAATATACTTTTGTCTGAGCAAATTAACCTTTAAAAACACTGGTTATCTCTAGCTTACCGATAGAGTAGGCAAACTCCCATATGCATAGGTGCTCAGCAAAGAGAAAGCACGCTCATTTTCAGGGTTTCTCATCTAGGAATTTTGGTGCCCTGTGTGGGATGCACTAATACGGATCAAAGGTGACCACTTAATATATCCACTTAATATAAGTGTGGTGGTGATGGGAATCACCACTGTTACTGAGGTAATGGGAACTACCATGCAGAATTTACAAGATCCTTGCTCTGCCCCAGATCCACCAGGAGAGATCAGATAGAAATAAAAAACTTAGAGCCATTGTCCCACATATATACCACCTTTTTCTAGGTAGCAGCAGCCACCAAATCCTGGTTTTCCAATACTTTGATGCTGATAGAATAGGCCCATGACATACCGTACTACTCTGGCATCTGAGTGAAGATTTTGGTTTTCTCTATTTTGTTTTTCAGAGGACCCCAGCCCAGGGGTCCTCTAATTTTTTTTTTCCCTTGGAATTACAGTGCTTACTATTTCTGCATATCACAACAATATCTGACTAGGCTGGGACCTTGAAGTGGTTTTACCAGTAGCTTTTTGTTAAAGTAAGCACTTGGTAGAAAAGAAACAAAAAAACCCAACCAAACAAAAAAGCCAATCTTTGAGTTTTGTAAACTAGTCTGCAATAAAACCCAATTCAGAAGTAGACAGCTTAATAATACATGTACTTAAAAATAAAACTTTTAAAAGAAATTATTTATAGACTGTTTCTACTTTTTCATTGTCCTCTCAGAGGACAGATTAATTCCTCTCTATTTGTTATCTCCAGCAGTTTGAAGCAGCTTTCTGTTTATCAGCAGGGTCTAAACAGTATCCTCTAATTCACTTGGAAATATTCTTTCTTTTCTCCCTACATCTGATTCTCATCTTATGGCTTTTTCCTTTATGTTCTTGTTCCCCTGTTTCTCTACTGCCTTTCTTTCTCATTACCAGCCACATCTTTTCCTCAGAAGTTCCTTCTCCATCAAGGACTCATTTCTGCTTTCAGTCCTCTTCCCTGCTCAAGAGAGGAAGAACTCATTTAGAACAGTGTGGCAAAGGCAAACAGGCAACCTTCTCCTTATTACTTACACACCCTTTAAGTAAAGCACCACTTTAAAATTATAAGTAAACAAACAAATTACTCAAAGAAATTAGTAGCTTATTCAGCCTTGTTTTTAACTACTCCATTTCAGAATTTTGCAATGGAATATTGATCTTGTAATTTTGATAATTAATACATTTTATTTCATAATAGACAATGAAAATTTTCATTTGAGCTGTTTCAGTTCCGTTCACCTAATGCAGCTTTAGATAAATAGAAGTAAATATTCCTCTTATGCTTATTCAAGATCTTCTAATATTTTTTTAAAAAAATATTTGTATTGCATTTACATGGCTAGACTTTTGTAGCAGAGAAGCTGTAGAGCTGGCTTTCATGAGAAGCTGCTGGGAACCTCCCCCACGACTGGCAGAATCAATGCCATCCAGCTTCTAGGTGGATCTGCTGCTGATCAAGGCTGAGACCATCAGTGATTGTGGTAGTGCCTCATGCAAAACATATTTGAGAAACAGGGAGGAAGAAACCCACCTGTGGGGCAGGAGTAATAGGGGAGATGTGAGGATATGTGAGAGCAACAACCCAGAATATTGAGTTTAGTGGATAAGGAAGGGAACAAAATGCTCCAGGTGCCAGAGCAAAGGAGACTGTGACACATGGGAAGCCCACTCTGGAGCAGGCTCCTTGCAGAAAAGCTGACCCAATGGGCGACCCATGCTGGAGCAGTCTCTTCCTGTAGGATTGCACCCTGTGGAAGGGATCCACACTAGAGCAATTTGTGAAGAACTGCAGCCTGTTGAAAGGAATTACATTGGAGAAATTCATGGAAAACTGTCTCCTGTGAGAGGGATCCAATGCTAGAGCATGGGAAGAGTGTGAAGAGTACTCATCTGGAAGAGGAAGAAGTGGCAGAGACAACGTGCGATGAACTGATCACAGCCTCCATTCACGTGCATCACTGCTGGGGGGGAGGAGGTAGAGAAACTTGGGAGTAAAGATGAGCGCAGGAAGAAGGGAGGATTGGAGGAAAGGGTTTTTTAAGATTTGTTTTTTATTTCCCATTACCCTATTATGTTTTTATCAATAATGCATTAAGCTAATTTCTTGAAGTCAGGTCTGTTTGGCCCATGATGATAATGGGTGAGTGATCTCTCCCTGTACTTGTTTCAATTTATGGGTCTTTTCTTATGTATTTTCTCTTCCCTGTCCATTTGCAGAGGAGAGTGATGCCACCTCTGATAGGCACCCAGCATCCTGCCAAGGTCAACCCACCTGAGTCCACATGTCTACTCTGAAGACCAGTAAAGTACACATATTAGAAATTATTTTTTTTCCACAATAAAAAAATCAGTTCTCAATGTCACATAATCTACTTTGATTTTAAAAGTTAGATAATATGGCTTACATTTTTTATCTTTTCAGCTGCATAGAATTCTCTTTACCAACATTCTTATTGCTGTATTAATTGATCAATGACTTGAACAAAGTATTAGGCCTGTTTGGCCAATATTGAATAAATAATATATGGGTGTATGGGTTATCATTCAAATTATCTTCATCAAAAGCCTAATGTTAATATTTGTAATGCAAGATAAAGACACATTTCTTCTTTTTTTATTTTCTTGTTTTTTTTTCTTTTTTTTTTTTTTAATAAAAATGTTCTCATGATAGTAAAAGTGACACAATCTCAAATGCCTTAATAATTTCAGTGAAATCCCAGCTTTATGTGGCTTGCGGAGGATGGAAGCACTCCTTTGTGTCATATCTTTTTTTTGGTTTTGGGTCTACTTTGTACTGCAGATAAACTTCTGGACTTCTGCCTATCTTTGTTCTTCTGTGGAATTTCAATTTATGCTGTCCTTAGACCCTTTCTACCACAGCTGCAATAATGATGCTTCTCCTAAAAGAATTTCATTAATACTGGTTCGCCTTCTCAGAATATAAATCAAGAGAGAGATGAACAAGCATCTTATTTCATATATATCCTTTTTCTTATTTTTTTTAAATCAGTACTAATAATGTATGTACAGATGCAACAAATTCAAAACAACATAATCAAGTCTACTTTCATCATTATAAGAGGTAACTTTGAAACAAATTAAATGTATAGAAAAGAAATATATAAATGACTTTTAGATGCTGTCCATGGTTAGTCCATGTAATCATGTAAGTTAAGGCATAGAGAGTTGTGTCTTATCCAAACTTAGAAACAGTTCTTGTAAAAAGATTTGGAAGAAACTGAAAAGTAATAGGGGTGACTGATTGAATTCATCAAAATATTTCTGTAATAATAGCAGAAAGAAAACAATAGTTGAGAAAATCTTGAATTAAAAGGAAAAGGATTTTCATTTGAATTACAACTGTATGAGCCACTAAGAAAAACATGATTAGAATGGGCAACATACATGAGAAAGCTGGAAGGACAAAGTGAACGAAGGATTTGCATTATATCCACTTAATTATTACAGAATTTTTGAAGTCATATGAAAAGAAAATTCTTGCTAAACTAGAAATGTTGCAGTAACTTTAAAAAAAAAAAGTGTGATGAATCAAATATACAATAGACTATCAATAACAAAAAGCAACAGCAAGGAAAAGTAGATTTGAGCAATAAAAAAATGAAAAAAAGTTTTTAATCACAGCCATCAGTATGTGATTAAGGTCTGTTATTCAAGATAACAAAAGTATCTGCTTCTGAAACACACATTTTGATGGGAAGTTAAAAAGAGAATATTTCAGCATTCCATGTTTCTTCAGCAAGGATGCTTCAGTAGTTATTTATATCCTGGAGACAAAAATAAATATGTATTAGGCAATAATATATACATTAAAAACATTTTTGAAGCAAGTTTTCAGAATGCGTATGTTAAGTCAGCAAATGGAATATTTTGGAGTGGCCATGTCACACAAAGTTACCTGGCAGGGCTTCCTGTGACACTGTGAAGTATAATTATACTGACATGATTAAATTTCCAATTCCTAAGCATATAAAGTAAGCAGGTTTGAATCCACATTGGAAGCAACTGTAGCAAAAGCAAACAGAACAAGTTGTGTAAGTCAGGAGGTAATCTAACCTCTACTCAAGATATGTACAAAATAGCTGCACCAACACTGACATTTCCAGTGCCTCTTTGGCCGAAATGTCTTTTATATCAACAGTTCAGCCCAGGTTTCCAAAGAAAACCTGAGGCATTTATTTCTAGGCTACAGTTCTGTCATATTTGACATTACAGGCAAGAATTTCATTGCTTTAATGAGACCAAAATCAGGTTTCTGCTTTATGGCATGTGATTCTTCATAAAGGTTTTCTTTTTCTTTAATAAATATTAAAGGAACTAATTTTGTGATATGTAGCTGTTGTTGTATATTGTACCATTAATTTTAGTAATTAGCTAACTTTTAGTAAGAAATTTGCTCAAAAGAAATTACAAATTAAAATATAGTTTTAAAGGTATAAAAAAGAATAAACATTTTAAAACATGTTCTGAAAAATGTCAACATTTAATTTTTCCGGTGTTAAAGATGATTTGCTGTGTGAAGCATTCAGCAATCCTTTTCAAATTCTTCATGGGAATATTTTCCTTTAGAAACTGTGGAAGATATACCCTTTTACAGCTCTGTGTTTGGAGTAGGAACCTCCTTTGATTTTATCCATTAGATATCCAGTCTGATTGTTTATCAGGCTCTCTGTCAAATTTGTTTTCCTAAATGGAAATTTCACTCCCACAAGGAATTCAATATGCCTATTTAGACCTATATATTATATCAGGAGGAATCCTGCTTTGAGGAGGCACCAGTTCTCTTTCCACTGACTAAGGATAGACTTAAATTTCTTCTAATTTCTAAAAGTCTTGAATAAGGTTTGAAGGATCTACCCTTAAGGGCACAATAAAACTTACTAATTGTTCTATTAGTCACTTCAGTTAGTATCATATTTAATTTTAGACTTAATTTTCAATCAGCTATTAAAAAATACCTTAAGTGTACTCATGGAAAACCTTTAAATAATAGAAAAGTAATATAATCTCCCAAAAATCCTTCTATATGAGCTATTAATGAACAAGGAGTAAACAATCAGATCTTCAGCCAGCATGAGCGAACATAACCAATATATTCAGTGCTGTCATACCACAGCATATTATTTGAGCATCCAAGCCAAGACATACACCCATTTTTCTCTTTGGCCAGATTTTACAGAGAGGTCATAATGATAAGAATTGTGACAGAAAAGAGATTGTCTCTTGCTGCATCTTAGCATGTGAGCTGCGCATTGAAAGTCACCAGCACTGATTACAGTCCTTTTAACAGTCTGCATTTCTACAAAAGTATTGGCTATATTTTTTAAAAGAGCATTTTTTCTTTTTTTTGCTTTGTACAAGATTTAGCAGAACCAATTCTGTGACACTAATTCATAAAGACGGAGCAGAAGCTGATGTACAGTAGTTCCTTCTGTAGAGAAAGTAAGCTGAATATGACTGTCTAATCAGATGAAATTGTGTTTCCTTTTTGCTCAGTCTTTGTTAAGTAAAAACCCAACTGGAAGATTTAATTCCTCATGGAGCAGGTGGGACAGGAATCACTGCATCTGCAAAGATTTCTTGTCAAAGGCCCTTTTTTGAGCTGTGTACCTATGGCAAGGATTGAGTATTCTACTACTGCCCCCAAAGGAACGAGCTGGATGCGGAGAAGAAGTGAGGAGCCATGTAGGGTGACAGTAACAGGCAGTCAATTCCCTCCTCAGCAGGCAGGTACTCAACCTTTAATCTAGGTTATTGGAGTTACAAAACGTTATTTTGCTGCAACTCCTGTACCACAGACCCACCTTGGAAAGCATGGTTAAATTTTCATTGCCAAAATGCAATGACAAAACAAAAGGTCTCAGGTCTGGAAAGAGTGCTGGTGTGGCAAAGAACAGAAAGGGTCCTAAGAGTGGTTCTTGGACGGAAGAGGCATAAAGGTCTCCATGAAGAGAGCAAGTCATAATTATTTATGGCAAGTCTATTGGGTACCCCAAAAATACGAAGATGGCGAAAAACCCCATTCTTTAGTTAATTTATTATGAAGTCAGTATTGGAAAGTGTCAGGATATTTTTCTTACACCACACTGTCTAACTTCCAATTATTTGAAATGAAAGAAAAAAATCCACTGTCTAATTCAAAGATCCATAGCTCATTTGGAGATGTTACAGCTCATATAGACTTATTCCTTAGTATGCTATTCATAATCTGGATATGTAACATTTGAATTTAACTATAAAAATAACTTACTTTAATTTTTTACACAAGGTCACCTTTCTTCTTCCACTTAAATTAGAATAGTCACCTTTCTTGATCTTCCTAGAGAAGACAAATATTCAGTCAAAACATTTTAGAACTGACAAACAGCCAACAAGGAATTTCAGTTATTTTCAAGACCAGTGTATGCTTTTCCATTCCAAAGGAAATTTTACTTCAAAGTTTTTTGTGGTTGGAATATGTTCACAGTGCCAGGTTTACTCAATATTTGTAATTTCAATGGTGTGAATGTATTTAATTTATGAATATATTAATTTATAATTGTTAAATTTTGGCCTGTTATATATAAACTTTCAGAAACTATGTATATTTAATTTGTAAACTCACATACATTATTTCATGTGAAACTAAATATTTGAAAACTTGCAGTCAAAAGAAAAGAAAAAAAAGCCATCAAAAATTATACCTCCCCATCACATTTAAGAACAACTCTTGACAAAATAATATCAGTTTCCTGGAAAAACAAACTAAAATGTGATTTCCTGATCTAAAATCTATCACCTGTGCATTATTTCACTAGCAAATGTTGTAACTATGAGTTAAGTTTTTATGATTTTAGAAAATCAACTGAGAAATAAAGCTGCTGATTCTTTTCTCAAAATGAAGCTCCAGCTTAGCTATGAATGGAAGAGATTTTCTGACTTAATAGTCTTTAGTAATAAGTCTCTTTGAGCTTTCCAGTCTAATAATTCTAAGATTAGTTAGTATAAAAATATTAATTATATTCTATAATGTACACTATACTGAGATATAACAGATAATCTAAGATGCTGCAATTATAGAAATTGGGGCTTCCTGGGTAGTGCTGAGGTAATACATGCATGCAATATGCAATAGTAATGGATGAATCTCAAAAGGTGAAGCCTTGTAACAACTCTTAAAAAATTTTGCAAAATAATTATAAAGCAGTAATGACAACACTGGCAGGACTGTATTTTTTTGAGGCCAGATATTCTGTCAAAAAATTGGGTTTTTTCTGCAATGTTTGCTTTCTGTACGTAACACTTTCTAATACTACTTTGTTTTCAAAACCATTTGAACTTTCTCCCAGTTTTGTGAAAATTTCAGGTTGATTCATTTTTTGGTGATCCAAACTCCTTTATTCATCCTTAATAGTTAGGGAATGAGACAAATAATCATCTAGTCATTTCCAAAAGAATAAGAACAGATTGCCCACTGTTCTTTGGCATTGGGAACATTGCATGTCGTGCAAAGTCTTGTTAGCATCTGCTTAAAAATATGAGCATGGGTGTATGATGAATTGAACTGTGCTTGAATCAGTCCCTTTCAATGAGTAAATGAGCACTTTGGAAAGAGTCTGGAAAGACTGTAGTTTTCCTTTAAGACTTAGGCTTTGTCATGTCATTGCTAGTTGCTAGTTTAAAAAGGAATTGTTAAACTAGGAAAATGAATACACCCTTAAAACTTTCTCTTTTCAAGTATGAAGTGTCTGATTAACTTCATAAAAAAATATTCATATTGAGAGACTTTTATTCTTTTTATGTACAATAAAACAATAATTGTGATTATATTTTATTGTATTCCATTCACATTTTAGTAATAATAATAATAATAACAATAAAAATAATAATAGTAGTAGTAGAGGATAATTCAATAATGTAAGTATTATACTTCATTAATGTAGGTTTGATGTCTTCTGTTTAGTATTTTGTCTGGCTATTTTTCTCCCCACAATTTGTATTTCTTTTAACCTGTGTATTCTTTTTACAGTCAATCATTGTAGAGCAGGTTTTATAAAGCAGAGCAATACATGGTATTCTAAGACCTGATTCTGCCACCATATCATCAGAGAAAGATCCCTCATCCTCTGATGACTCCTGGCAGAATTGAGGACTTAATATGGTTATGACTATAGGAAAAGAATTGGATGAAGTGCCTCCATCTCTCTACTTAAAAAATGAGTCCATGGGATTGAGTTCACTATCAAAGGTTTTACAATATCTGAGTAGGAACTGAAGTGACTTAGTAAATAGGATCTATTATAGCTTTTGCAATTCTGTGAGGTTGGTGTAAGCAAGTTTTTTTACCTGTTAGAATTTCATTAAGAAGCATAAAACCTTGAATAAATCAAACCAAAGGTATGAAATTTTCTTCTATGCTTAAATGAATGATTTGTGTGGGGATGAATTTCCCCTACCCTCCAAAAGGAAAGGAAAGTTTTCACTCAGAAACGCAGGTGTAGGAGACCCTATGGACTTTTCAAACCAAGACTTTATAATTTGAAATTACTGTTCCATCCAGTCATGAATATAAATTCCAGTTGTTTTGCTGATGGATAATGAAAGGAGTCAGATTGTTCCTCATAGAGGAAGGACAGACAATGTTTGAGTTATTGTTCTGTTTCTTCTGGCAATACTGCTAGTTTACTTAAAATTATCAATAATCCCAGTTTATACAGCCCTCTGACAGGAAGATTTCAACAGGATTTCAGTTGAAAATATAGATACGTTTTTATTCACAACAACAATAAATATTTAGCCCTGCAAACATTATGAATTACTTATTTCTGAACATTTTCTTAGGCTTTCGTAGCCTGAACTGTAGTCTGAAAGGTGGCCTCTCTTCCAAAGCCACCAAGTGATTTTTTCAGGAAATTATGTTAGAACTTATTCCCATACATTCTAAATGGAATTCTATCTATTAAAATGAATTCTGTACACTGAAACGTTGTTTAAGCATTAAGGCTCTAAACAGATGGAGTCATGAAATTTGAGTAGACTAGCAAGCCCCCAGGCCTAGCCCTCTTCATCTTCAAAAAAGGAACAGAACTTCAAATTTATTCTGAAAATAAGGATGGGAAAATATAATCTACAGTATTACAGCACAAATAAATTACTAGTCTAATTGAAAAGTGATTTTTTTGCCCTGTTTCCTTCCAGCTCAGCTGTGTTGGTTTCGGAAAGAAGCTGTCATACTGCAATGAAGCCCTTGTGCATACAGATGGCTGTGTCTCCTTATAGGCACAAACAGCTGCACCCATGCTTTGCAATCATATCAGCACTTTCTACTAATTATCTTTTCAATGAACTCTGATTATTCTCAGTTCTTCACACTAGAAAGCCATGGAGGTTTATTTTTTGTTCATCCTGTAGAATTCATGTTAACTTCGAAGTTTGATTGTGCATGCATGGCACACATACTTATATAGAAATTGTGAATATGCGCAGTAGCAGCACAAGGTTACTGCTGAACACAGGAAATTTTCAGAAGCCATATACTTGACTGCCCAGCAAACACTGGCATTATAATATTTGTCTAGGAAATTGTTATATTTTCCTCTTCATGTTAGAAATAGAATAAATTACAGTATAGAAACAAATTCTGGGTGATGAAGAATTATGGACTTCTTTTCTGATCAGGAGTCAAAAAAAAAGCTTCTAAAATCCTTAAACTTTTAATTAAATATGCCTGATTAATTTACTCAGCATACAAAGGAAGAGCTAGGGAAAAAAAAAACAAAAAAAAACCCAAAAAACCCAAAAACCAAACAAACGATAATACTAATACTAATATTAATACTAATACTACTAATGAAGAGAAATTGAAGTTCCTCAAATAATGTATCACAGAATTACAGAATATTTTGAGTTGGAAGTGACCCCACAAGTCCAGCTCTTCAGTGAATGACCCATACAGGGATCAAACCCACAACCTTACTAACACCACGCAATTCTATTTGCACCGTGATATGCTTGTCACCAATGAACGTCATAAAGAAGGGGGATGTCAGACTAAGAAAGGGTTATATCTCAATTATTCTCAATTATTCTCTTAATACATATCTCAATTATTCTGCTTAAAGAAATGGGGAAAAAAAATAGACTACTCTATAGCAAGTGACATTCTTGCTATTTAGAGTACTTATTTTAATGGTGTTTCTTGACATTTTAGGTGCATGTACCTCAGTGAATTATCATGTTTTTGAAAATATTAGCTACAATGGCTACAGACATTTTTAACTAGTCAGCATTCAGATGGTATCCTCTGTTGTTGTTGTTAAAGGTTGTATATTTAAAGTATGAGAAGTTAACCTTATGTGCAAAACTTCATGTTGTTTTGGTAAGTGGTGACAGGAACAATTTCACTTCTGAAAAATTAATAGAAAAGATGAAAAGCATTAATCTCACAGAACTATGGGAAAACATCGTGTTATGCATTTTATTATCCTTACGCCTAAATTGACTCCTTTCTTCTTTCATCTGGGTTGATATGTCATAATCATGACACTAACGAAACAATACAGATTGCTGTGCTCATGCTGTAAATCTAATATCCAGAAAATGTGGTTGTCAATACCCACTACTGAGATTTCAGGATTTGGCAAAAGGACTGCTGATGTTTCAACAAGTCTGTTATGTATTCTATAAATTTTATAGCAAAATATATATCCAGTTGAGTATGATGGTAAAATAAGCCTATTCTCTGAAAAAAAGAGAAAAATCTATGAAGTTCAAGTTCTATTGACTCCTGATGGTGCAATAAGCAAAAAGATTTTTTTTTCCCCATCAAGTGAAGATTTTGATGACTGGAATCTTAAGAGTAAAATATAGAGCATCTTTTAATACATCATCACAATTAGGAACTTTAAAAACAACTTAATTAACACTTCTGTTCATGAAGTTTGAGCAAGACAGAAGTGTTCTGAATCTTCAATGGTTTTATTGCCTATAATACTTATAGAGGACCTATGTTTAAACTCAAATTATTACATTACATCTGAATTTTTTTTTAATTCAAGAGTCTTAAAAAAGAACCATGTAAATTTTTTTCTGTAGTAGAATGCAGCAGCATTATTACTGGTTGAAAAGCAGAGATTTTACATACTGGAATGCTTTAAGAAAAAAAAAATCTAATTTTTTTGTAGTGTTTTATACAAATTTAATTTAAAATATTCCTTCATCTTTCTTTCCCATCCTCCAGCCCAAATTGGGACCCAGCTTCCTCTGCTTCCTAAGTGAGTGCCGTAAGAAAACGTGAAAAATACATTAATAAAGGTGTTCTTTTCTTCAAGACTCTCATACATTGATCATTTCTCCCCTCTTCATTTCCACTACTCAAAGCTATTATCAAATCTACAAAAACAAACAAACAAAAACCAAACCTAAACAAAAAACCCAAAACCAGAACATTGCTCATATTTAGATGAAGAATGACAGTAGCTACCACTGCTCACACTTTCAAAAATACAAAATATATCCCATGTCTCTCATGCCAGTATGGGTTACAGTGCTGAGCACTTGGACACCAAGATTTACATATGTGACCATCTGGACAATTCACAAACCTGAAGTTGGTCATGCTTGTGCAACTGATAAGAAACAGACACCTAGAGAGCATGATATCTGTGTACCACCAAAGTTTGCCAAATTAAAAAACACACAATAATACATATGTGTAAATATACATGTATGTGTGGGCATACGATGGGTGTATTTTCTCTGAGTATGGAAAATCCAGGGTTATTTGTCCAGAGGTTTCCCAACACAGCTAGATTAACACATCTTAGTTAAATCAGGTAAATCTCATTAAAAGGATGCTTGCATAGCAGATATTTAAGATTCAGTGGCTTAAATTTGCAAGTGTATACCACTGAAATAATTCCTTAATAAAAGACCCATGCAGTTCTGCTTTTCTTTATTTTTTTTTTTTGGTTAAAGCTAAAATCCAGTGAAACGTTCATGGAATGTTGACTTATCTAGGAAAAGAAAAAAACCAGTATTAGCATAGTCTCTAATCTAGAGTGCACATGAAAAGTCTATGATTCTTGACACAAGAATGCAGATTTTTTCCTGAACTGAACATAAATTTTTAGTAGAATAAACTTCTTAGATTCTTATGTCTAACATTTCTTTTTTGATCTTATTTGTCTGACAGAAGCCTACAATCTAATTTAAAGCTGGACCATCACATCTCACCATTTTATTATTTTTCAAAACATGCTGAAAATGGTTATAATAGAAGACAGTGTCAGAAGAATGGAAGAAAGATAATGGAAGTCTAAACAAGGAAGTGCATAATTAGTACCGAGAATGTTTCAGGTTTCCTTCAGATGTTGATTCAATTTTTCCTCCTCTCCCAGGCAGCAAGATTTGGCTTTAAACAAGATCACAGAGGGAGGCATTAATAGGTTTCACTCAGGCATATCCTGCACTTAGAATGAGAATTTGTCCCTAGGATGAGCCTGCACCATGAAATATAGTGGCTTCTATGTTTAATTCTAGAAGTGGGAAAAAATTAAAATTTTAGAAATGTGAAAGATTTTAACTTCTGGACACTATTTTTCCAAAGCATAACTTAACAAATATTTTTGTCAACTTTATGAAAAAGCAAACAATTCTTCATTTAAACATTCCCATCTGCTATTTTTCATGTAACCATGTGTTTTATAAGAAGTTTTATTTCAAATTGCACTTATGGGCAAGGAATAAAACGATGTGCCAGTAGTGACATTCCAAGTGACAGTGTTCGCTCAAACACAGGATAAGTTGTGGGGGTTTTTTTGTTTGTTTTTTTTTTTTTTTACAAGATACAGCTGATGGCTCCAAAGAAATATATTCTGTACCCTTGCAAGGCATTTTCTGGCATGTTTTAGACACAAATTATATATAAATTGTTGCAAACACTTTGCTTTCTATAAACTCAGTATTTACTATCCTAAGACAATTCATTATTTAAACTGCAAACATTTCCCCAAAAATGACAACTACATGTGTTTCCTAGAAATAACTCTCCTCTAAAATGTAAGCAAAAGGGAAAAAACAAAACAAAACAAAACAAAGCAATTAAAAAGCAATGAAAGTGCTGTGAGACTGGGAAGGGGGAAAAAAACCCCAACTATATTTGGTTTAAATCCACAAAGAAACTAGCAAGACAGATGGAGACATTTAAGCCAGTAATGATACACACAGTTGTAGAGATTATGTGTATCATAGATTATATCAAGAGCAGAAAGGTTAGAAGTTGAAATATAAATTATGTTCCAAATAACTTATTTTGATTCAACAGGTACAATTCACAGCGTACAAATTTTCTAAAATCTGTGGAAGAGCTTTTCATAGATGCATTATCATATTGCACTACTTAAAACAAAACAAAATGTGTTCTTATCTGATTTGTAGAATTTGTCTTTAAAATAAATTTAGATTTTGTAGAAGAAATAGTGGTACTGACATCAATGAATATTTATAGTTTTCTGGGTTAGATTACTTTGCCAGGTATTCATGTTAATATAAATGGGAACTTGGATCTTTCACCCTACAGTTGGACTCAATGATCCTAGAGGTATTTTTCAACCTTAGAAACTCCATGATTCTATAATCTTACTTATTAGTACATCTGCTGGTAACTTTTGCTCCAGCAGGTGTGATGATCATCCATTTGCTCACAAATGTCTTTTGTATACTACAGATATAAAAGAGAAATGGCTACACCAGCTTTTCCTGCCATAAAGAGATTTTACTACCTCTCCTTACAGGGTGTCATTTGCATGGTAGTAGAATGTTATGTTCTGAATGCTGGAATTTCTAGGGAAGTTTTCATGTAAGCAAAAAAAATATGTTTAGAAAATCTCTGTTAGAATTTTTTTTTTTCCCTAGATAAGCCTAAAGAGATTCATTAGATCACAGTAATAAGAACTTTCCTCCTAACTGGTGATCTATGTGTTTGTAAGTTACAAGACTCCCTGGTCCAGGAATGTTTAAAGCTTTATTATTGCTAGCTTAGAATAGCTGGATGGCCTTGTGGTAGAAAACTTGATCTAAATGTTGTTATACTTTAAATAAATCTGTAAGATATTGTAAATCTCTAGTTCTCATAATATTTTTTTCTCAAGAACAAATTCAAGCTATTTTTTTCTGAGGCTTTTGAAAAGCAGAGTTCTCCTTTAGAAAGAAAAAAATAAGCAAACAAAAACCCCAAGGCCCCCCAAAAGCCCATTGCTGATTTTAAGAGGGAAAATACTGATGGAAAAATTGATCTGTCAGGACAAAGGGAAAAATAGGAGGAGTAGGAATGTGTAACTGTATTTCTCTCATGTTTTATTCTTCCGCTAGTCTTGATAGCTATACCCGTAGTTACATAAAACAATGGTCTTTCCCAAACTTTCTGTGCACTGAATTTGAAAATATAGAATAATAAAAAAATATTTTCTTTCCTTATTTTAAATGTGCATTGCTATGTTGGCATAAATGAAGAAGAATAAATTTATTTGGAGTATAAAAAGCTATTTCATCAGTTTTTGCAAAGAGTACAAGAGAAAAATTGACTGCTCTTTAGTCTGTGAAAAATATACAAACACATTCTGTCATATAATATTGCAAAAATTTTGGTGCATTAGGGAAATTGCAGTAAGACATTCCAAGAAAGCATGTACCAGACATTCCAATCCAGGAGTGACCTGGAGATAGAGAGGTGCTCAAGGACAACTTTTCTCCTTAAACAAATCTTTGAAGTGTTAAAACAAATAATTTTTCTATTTTAAGCATAACCACTGGAATATTAAGTAATTAAATACCTGCCACGGAAAAATCTAGAATACTTAAACACTGAACACTGTGGCTGCTATATTGTTTTCACCATCACTCTCCCTCCCTTGCAGTTAAGAACGTGCTCATGTATATCTGAACTCCACCCAGATCTGGAGGCAGCAGTTGTCTGAGGTTCTCCCTGGTTCTCCTCAGATACCATAGATACTACAATAAGCAATGGCTAAGAATAGTTTCCCCAAGGTTATTACTTTTCATCTTCAGTGTAGAACTTAAACTATCCTAACAGAATCAAAATATAAGTTCACAATCATAATGAGTCATTATGTTGTCCAAAAGTGCTCATCAGTGTACATCTGAAATATGGAAGTCATAGCTTCTTTGTTTTGTTGATTTCTTTTTTTTTTTTTGTGAAAACATATTTCTGTACTCCATTTTTCCACTTGTGCTTTAGACAAAAAATTACATTAAAAAAGGACATTCTGAAAGGGTTCACTAGCAGATATATCAATAGCAAATGTCTACCATCTCTAGAAACTTTCTCACACATTTTGTCGTAATATGATTAGCAAGTGAGGCTAAAGCAACATAGCAGCAAACTTCTAAAAGTAATCCGGAAATCTCTGAGTAGATACTTTTCAAAAATCAGGCACTCTGTATTTGAAGAGTAAACTGAGGAAGATTTTGGCACATAAGGATGATTTAACTTCCTATGACATGTTTGCAGAAGCAGTATTTCAGAAGTGTATTGCAGAAACAGAAAGAACATTTTTTTGTTCTTGCCTCCTTGACCTGTTAAGCCAAGAGCAAAGAGGAAGGCAAAAAAAAGAAGAAAAAAAGTATTTCTACCAAATATATGTTCCAAATATAGTTTGAAGTCTAGAGGCTTTTCACAAAATGTAAAGCAACAGCTGAATTTGTATAGACAACAAAAACAAAATCGGGAATGGGAATTCATGAGCATCTTTTTTATATAAGAAAATTTCTTTACACCAAGTAAGATCTTTTTTTTTTTTTATGAAGCCAAGATCTATGTATTTGAACTTAAACAAAAATTCACTACTTTTATTTATCATTATCAGGATCAAAATCTTTTAGGTTACTGTATTATTTCTGCATGAATTATTTAACCATCACAAATATGTAAAACGGTATATTTAAAATTTACTTTTAAGAAGGCTCTGGTGCCACATGAAAGAACTGCAATAATGATCACCTAGTCTATGTACTAGGTTTAATATTAAAGAACAGTTTAATCACATCTATTTAAGGATACAGCATGTTTGTCTGTTGTTCTAATATAAAATGAGACTAAGTAGATAAAGCCATCATGATTCAAGGTCACATCTACATATTATTTATATACTTATAATTGATTTAATCAGCATGACAGTGACTACCATTATAGCATTTTTAAAAAAACCCCAAAGATATAGAGCCTATAAGGAAGAAACTTTGTGTTCTCAGGGCAAAGTAGAGATATGATTTTGCATGATTCAGTAAGTAGGGCAATAATTTCCAAAAAGCTAACTGTAGTTCAAAAAGAAAAAAAGAAGAAAAAAACACCCTTACTGATGGGATGTCAACCCATCACTACAAGAAAAGAGATGTACAATACAAGTATTGCTTTTAATACTAAAAAATATTTTAGTTTCTAATACAATGATAGGATGATTTTGAGTAATTTGAAAATATAGTTATTTAAGTTGACAATTTGTGACAGAAAATTTTAATGATTTTTTCAAGATTCATCTATAGACAAAATGACACATCTTCCCTGCATCAAAACTACAAAAATGTTATTATTGTTGTTGTTGTTGTTAAGTGATCAATAAACAAGAGATCATAATTAAAGCACTGGCCTTAAGACACACAAATAGAAGAATGCTGTGGATTATTCCACAAATAGAAATCCCTGTGGATTTTTTAAAATTCCTAAATAGAAAGCTGAGTGAGCTCCTGGACTATGAACAACTGGATATCTATCAGTTAAACCCTTTTACACATACTTAATATTTAAGAGCATTACAATGAAATCATTTGATCTTTGATGTCTAAACCTTTTTTTAAATGGTAATATTGCTGTTGATAGTGACAGAATTCTTATTTTTCAAACCATGATGTAATATATACTAAAAAAATTGAGACTTGAAAACTATTCTAAATAGTTTTCAATTGGTTGTTTTTCATCTGCATTATATATATAAAACATAGAAGTACATCTGAAATATCATCAAAAGGAATATAATTTTAAAGCTGTGGGAATGGAAAGACTTTTCTCTTTAAGATGCTAATATTTATTATTTTTATTTTAAAGGACTTTGATAAACATTTCTGGTATTATAATTAATTTTCTACATGAAATAATATTACATTTAAAGTTAATAGCATCTAAAATGGTAATGCCAGAGAAAATTTTAAAGATATGTAATATTTCTATATATTTGCTAATGTGTTAATATACATGCTAAAATTGCATTCCTAGAATTAAAATATGTGTCTTGCATGTTGAACTTTGGTAACTAGCCTTTATTTAAGATTTTGTTGAAACAATTATGTCAGAAATTACATTAAACAAATAGTAAAACAAACAAAAAAAATCAATAAATACATACTCTGAAATAATGGACTTCATATTTTGACTTTACTTAAGATACTCATCATCTGATTTATTTACAGGTCAAAAAAAGATATTTTTACCTGTGTCATATAATAGCCATAATTAAAATATGAATTTGAAAGAAGTCTAGATATTATTGTTTGTATGATTGCCTATTGCAGTTGGACATTCATTAGGTAAATGTGTAGCTGCAGAATATCATAATTAATGATTGATTTCTTATTTCTTGTTGCACTGTTGTGTTTGGCTGAAAACCTTGTTGGCAACACAGGGATGTTTTCATTATTGCTGATCAGTGCTTACACAGAGTCAAGACCTTTTCTGCTTCTCACATCACGTCACCAGCCCAGAGTTTGAGGGCTACACAAGAAGTTGAATGTGAACACAACCAGGACAGCCGACCCCAACTGACCCAAGGGATTCCCTATCATGTAGTGTCATGCCCAGTATATAAAAGTAGAGGAAGAAAAAGGGGAGGAGGGATGTTTATTGTGGTGATGGTGTTTGTCTGCCCAAGTCACTGTTACGCACAATGGAGCTGTGCTTTCCTGGACATGGCTGAACATGACTGCCTGTGAGAAATGGGGAATGAACTCCTTGCTTTACTTTTCTTGCATGTTGACCTTTTGATACCTATTAAGCTGTCTTTATCTTAACCCTTAAGTCTTCCCACTTTTACTTTTCTGGTAATCCCCCTTGTCCCACCATGATGGTGTGAGGGAGCAGCTACATGGGGCTTAGTTCCCAGCTGGGGTTAAACCACAACTCAAACAAAAGTTGCAAAAAGGTGTTCCATGATAAATAGATGGTCATTGTAATTCAGTTCAGGATTAAATGCCTTAGAATAAGATCCATAAATAGCAATATATTGAGGGAGCTGTCTGATGTAGTTTAAGAATGAAATTACCAAGAGGGAAAATGGTTTGAAGATTTAACACATACACTGTTAGACAAATCATATGCTCCAAGGCATTTGCAGGAGAGGCTACTGCACCCTTTCACACAGTCAGTTGAAAATGGAAATGCTAAGGATGTGTCTTAAACTGCTTGTCACTCAGAGGAAAGGACAACAATCTGTCAGCAGGAAAATATCTCCATCTGCTCACAGATTTATGAACAGTTACACATAGCATGACATGTAGCATGGCCAATCACTGTAATTGAAGAGATAAACCCTTAATTCCTTAACTTCTCATAAAATATTCTAAAATATGGGTAGACCTTACAAGATATGCAAAGAATGAAGCTAAAATTGAAATGCACCAGCAACAAAAATATCTGTATTACAAAATACCAATGTTTTCATAGTGACATGCATGAACTAAAAAAATGCTCCTGTTAACAGAAAAGTGGTTTTTAAATTATTTGCGAAGTTTTATTATATTTCATCTTTTAATTAATTTCATTTATAATCTGGCATATGTTGCTTTTCATAGCATGTTCAAAATACCACATAGACCCTGCTGCTTGTGAAGGGCTTGATCTGCAAGCATTTAGTTCTTAAGAAACAATGTCATAGTTTGATAAAGAAAAACAAACCATCATATGATTTTGGGAATGTAGAAGACTCTTCCTCTAATGTGACCAGGACCTGCTGCAGCAAGGGATGCTGCTCTAGGGCTCAGATTTCTCCCTGCTCTACTTAATCCCCTGATCCGTCCATCAGTGAGGCTGAGCACGTGCTGGTAGTATGTACACTACATATCCACACCCCCACACACATATACCCATGGCTAGTCATACAGATTGGAGACAGCTCTCATGAACACAGACAGCACCTACAGCCTCATCCTGCTTCCCTCTCTGTCTCAGCAGGATAGATGTTTCCCTCTGTGCAGTGGTTTCCTTCTGGGGGGCTGCTGCCGGCAGGCTGCTTACCCCAGACCAACTGCGGTAGTTCGTGGGTCCCTCAGATCTGCTAGCTGGAAGCGTGGGTGAGGCTTTGGAGTGAAGAGCAGGCTTCTGCCGTGGGTTTGAAAGGTGTTTATTGTTGCAGCTCCACGTGCAAAAGGCAAGGCTATCGGCCTGTCCTTCTCCCTTATGGAGAGGGACATAGCCTGAGGCCACAGGAGAATTCGGGCCAATGGATGGGAAGGGGTTGGGAGGTTCTAGAGTGGGTCACTTAGCAGGACAATTGAAGAGGGCAGGCGCTTGAGCACCTGGCCAAATGGGAGATGATCTCTCTTCAAAATTTCCAGGGTGACTGACAAGGGGCTCCCCTCTGGGAGATACCAAGGGCATCAGGGGATGGGTAAGAGGATTCGGGAAGGACATACCAAGTACAAAATAAATAAATTACATATAAAACTTTGAAAGGCTTAATCATGCACTGCAACACCTCTGAGAATATGCATGTACAGGGTGATTCACTCCAGCAACTGGCCTCACAGTGTGCCCCATAACTAGCCCTGGATCCCAGTTCCCCCCTCCTTGATGGTAACCTGCCATATAATTTCCCAAGGCATCAGCTCCTTGCCAGTTCAGGCTGTGTGACCCTCACACCACTACTCTCCTGGTCCCAAGCCCATCTTCCCCCCTACCCATCCCCCACCATGCTGTCACTCTTAGACATTCACAAGTGATCCCATTGTCAGAGCTAGGCCTTAAGGATCTATACTCCTTTCCGCTTCCAGGTACTTTTGTCCACAAGCCTGGCTTGATCTCCCTCCAGTAGTGATCACAGACCAGCTCACAGACCTGAATTCATTCCTCGTGCTGATAGCATAGACACCCTCCATGTGCATACGTTCATAGAGAGTACAGAGCTCCTGCCAGAAAATAGTCAAGGCGGAGTTTAATGAAGAGACATGACTACAGCAGGCGCAGGGCATGGCCAAACAAGCAAGTTCTTCAGCCTCTTCTGAAATGCAAATGGATCTTTTTTTCTCCCCTTATCCCTGTTTTCCTACACTTGAACCCCCACAATGCACCCAAAGTTCTTTTTTTCCACCATTGATGTCTTTTTTAAGCATCCCATAGTTATTTCCCTATAATCTTCAAATGCTTTTTTCCCTAAATTCCACAATATATCTCATAACCCTTCCCATTATTTTGAAAGGTGGCAAGGTGCTCTGAAGAGCTGGTTCTGATGATTCATCCTTATGGGTTTCATGTGCTACCAACAAGGCTGATGGGTCTGCTGGGACAGCCCTATGTGTGGCTTGGACAAGGTGTTCATTTCTTGGGAATCTGCAATTTGGTTTCTATCTGCAGTTGTGTGCCTGTGCTCTTCTGGGTTTGTGAAGAATGACCTTTTATGGGGTGGTAATTCTCCAATGTGGGTCTGGGAGGAACAAGGACAGGTTATTAAAGAAGTTATTGTTCCTGTGCTTGTTTCTCTCTGCCTTCCTTTTTGGGTGCAGATGAGCTTCTCATCACTTAACCAAACACAAACTCAATTCAAAGGTTTCTGGTATCAGGACTATGCCAAAACACTTAAATATTCTCTAAGTTTTGCTGACAATGTGTGTTTTGGGACCTGTCAGAGGATGATATTCAATTTTGATATTGTATTTAAGATGCTTATCAGACAGTTTTCTGTATAATTAAGGGACTCTAATGAGCAGCCTTGGACTCTTCCTAATCTAAAAATGTAGCTGACTTGCCAAAAGGAAAGAAAGGGATAACATTATAAAAATATTTCAGAGAAATCAAGGTCTTCTAACTGTGCTACGGTAACAGCTGCAAATGCATATGCAAAGCTGAGATATAGAGGTACAATGAAGTAGTGTGTAATGAAGCAGTACAACATTTTTGGTTTAAAATAAATTGAACAATATATTAAAATTTCAAAGATGAATATGATAAATATATCTTGTGAACAGACAACTACAAACTTCCCCTTACATGCACTACCATACTGGCCATATGAAAATAAAAAAGGGTGCTACAAGTGCAATTTTGTCATTCTGTACATATAAGCACACTGCAAGACTCCATCTAGTCTACTGTGTATAATGTGCTAGGGGCTGTTGTCTGGTCAGCTGGTATAACTTTGGATATTCTGCAATCCAGTTTGGCCGTGGTCAAAATCATATCAGTACCAGAGTTCAGGTTGTTGCCCTTTATTTTTCAGTGTATCAGTAGTATGGTAGTATGCCAGTGTTCTGTACACTACAGTTTGAAGAATTTTGGAACAAGTATATTAAAGGGTAAATATGCAGTTAAATGACTTGGCTTCTCAGTCCAAAGCTGGGTCCTGATCTCTGACTCACAACACTATATAAATATTTTTTTGAGTGTCACTTTTATAATGATCACTGAGAATTAAGAAGACAACCTCAGGACATTTTTGAGAAGGCAGAGGAACGTGTCCAAGCAACTTCTGGATCAGACAGAAGGTCTGGGTGGTGGCGGCCACCCAATGTTGTCAGTGTTGAGGGGTGTTTGGGCTGTTATGATCGCCAACTTCTGGACATGGTAATTTGTTTTAGTATATTGGTTTCTTGTTTTAAACACTTTGGTCAAGTCTTGACTACTGTATAAAAAAACGGTGATGTGTGCTTTGGTACAATTCAGTAGTGAGTATTGGTCCCACTTTGGATAGTAGTCATGTTTAACAGGAAAGAAGTGTGGGCAACAGAGCAGGGAATCTTGTCTGCAGTCACTGCGTGCTAGCAAGCTATCTTTTTTGAGCCCATGGATATTTTCTTTTATTAAAAATTCATTATACTTCACTTTGATATCAGTTAGAAATTCCTAGATATGACTGATTTATTTATTTTGAATTATATAACCTTCTAAAAGTATCTGTAATAAATTTATTTCGTTTCTGATGGGATCTTTTGTACTTGTTCCTAAATTACATCTAAATATTGCCAATTTATATCAGTTTTATCTTTTCCCTTAATATTTGTCCACACTTTTATTCTCTTTGACAATGGCAATTTACATCTGCTTTTATACAGTGTTTTTGTATACTTATATATCAACATTTCTTAGCATCTCATATTTATTGCTTTTTGTTTATGCTTTTTCAATAAAATATGAGGGGTTTTTCCCAGGTTTTGTATTCTACTTTACAGTAAAAAAATGTTTTACTGTGGTAAAAAAATGACCATCTGAAAATATGCCTCAGCATTCTGCTTACTCAAAATGGATTTTCAGCCTCTCAAGGCTTGTTAATATTTAGAATCAGACCCCACAAATGTCTCAAGAAAAGACAGTAATTTCAGGGACATTCTCATGTGTTTATTCAGTTAATACTCTCTTAATTGGGCACTAAAGGGTCTGAAAGGACTAACGTTACAATGGTATTTGATTATTTATCATTTTATATGATTAAGCTATCCAATGAGCTTTTTAGGATGAATAGACTGACACAGCATGAAAATTTTCACTTAGCAAATTCTGCTTTTTACTTATACATATATTATAAAAGTATTCGCACTTTCAGAGACACTACATAAAACATTTGTATGTCTTGTCTTGTAATTGTTGATATAAGATGAGAAAATGAAATATTGTTTGAATTAGCATATTGTAGCCATCAAAAGAACCACAGGCATATAATCGTTTTCCTAGAAGGCTGGCGTAGTTCAAATCAATTCACTCAAACACCTGCTAACAAGTACATACTGCCTTTAGAAAGTAAGATTAGCACCTGCCATTTGAAATACAAGGAAGGGAATACTGCCATTTAAAAGAATGTTTCTATTGTTCTACTTAGAATACCTGTCTTTTCCAGAAAATTACATAAAATAGTAACAGTTACTGAAGAAATCTGCTGTGACAGAATGTAGTGATTTAGGGCAAATCTGGGAGGAAACCTCCTAAGGGGCACTCCCTCTCCTCCCCCCAAGCAGTTCGAAAAGAAAGCTCCTCAGAGAGAAGTGGAAAGAACCCTGTTTATTAAACAGGCAAAGCACTCCCTGGCACAATAAATTGAACAATACCCGATGATAAGAACTTCGTGCCGCTCTGGAGAGATGAAAGATTTAGGAAATAAGTCCATCCTGTAGGTGGCTGCTCTGTCTCAGTTCCTCTGGTGCTGGGAAACGTTGCTGGGCAGATCTTGGTGGGTTCCAGATGCAAGCCCCCAGGGTGCTCCCCTGGGTCCTCAGTCTGGAGAGATTTTTAGCAGTTCCAAGGGAAGGTGAAAAAAGGAAAAAAAAAAAACAGGAAAGAAAAAAAGAAAAAAGAAAAAAAAAAACAGGAGGAGAAGGAAAAAAAGAAAGTGAAGCTTCTCCCCCTCCTGCTAGCTAGACACTAACTAACTAACTACTGAAAAAAAAAACCTCTCCGTGTGTGCTGGATTTGACTCTCAAGGCCAGCTGGCGGAGGACGGTTTCTAAAAACAAACTGCATGCCTCTCCCCTCCCCCAGCTACCAGACCCAACAGATGATTGGGATACAAATATCATGTCACCCCAAGACACAGAAACATCCAAAAATTTGTCCCTGTCAAATGAAAAATTATCTTCTTTCCTTGTCTATGTATAAGTAGCTGAAGAGATAATTTTGTTTATGAAAAAGACCTCAATGCGAAAAAAAACTTTGCAATTTTGACATCCATCATACAAATCATAAATCCATTTTCTTTGAATAAAAATTGTAAATAATTTCATAGCGTTGACACTACTATTGATATCACTTATTGCATACAAACAAACCCCCTGCTGACAGAGTAAAATACAACCCTTTCAGATGTATGTTTCTTCCAGTGAGGTAGAGAAGGTAAGTACACGCAAAATATTTTGTCAAGATTTTGATGCATAAGGGAGTAATTCCTGGTCCGCTTCTGAAGGAATACAAACATGTAGGATCTTGAGCTGGATTCAAGTCTAGAGAAACACACCTAAAATGAGATATATTTATGCAGTAGTGTCTACAAGCAATTCACCTGACTTCCTGCTTTGTTGGCATTTAAAGCTCAATGTAGTTGCGTATTTGTAAGTGTCTAGTGCAAATGAAATGAACTTAAGGCAAAGCTGAACTTCATCTGTTCAGCCATTTCAGGTGAGGTGGGCTATCCTATCAAACCTCTAGCTGCTTCCCAAAAGAAAGTAGCATTCTTGTGAATCCTAATTTTCTGTCTAGTAATGTTCTGTAGTCTTGAACATCCATCACACCTCAACTAACATCAGTGCTTTAATCTAACATTAACTTCTGCCAACCATTCTACAAAGCTGCTAATGGCCTATAAATAGTTTCTGTGATGAAACTGTTTTACTACATAAATTTGCTGCAGGCTTGATTAATTTGATCACACATACTCTGGCAATTTAAGATGATTTGGGGCACTCTGCCTAGAAGCCAGGTTTCACTCAAGATAAATCCTTCCCTTTATATTCTCATACATACCAAGTGCTATCTTCTTGTCCTGTATCAGATATCCTAGGGAAAAGTCAAATGGCAAAAAGCGTTGATTATGTATGCACTTTTGATTAAACCATTAATGCTACTTGAGATGTCTGGATTATTCAACAAGATTTATGTTAAATGTTTGCCCTTCTGGAGCAGCTGTTAGAGGAGAAGCTGCTAGAGACCAGCCTGGTTTCTGTGACTGATCCTCATCTAGAGCTCAAATATAAATACCTATGCCTTGATTGAGTTACTTGTACAAAAATGGTGTCTAGTGCCTAGATTTAACAGATCCTAGAATATTATTCCAGGTTTCCTTGTTGTGAGTCAAGTGTTTTCCACAAATCTTGATTCAGATCTGCCAGGTGCAGTGGATGTCTTTGAATTAATATTTCTCCAGAACATGCAATTGAATGTTGATTAAATTTTGATATGTGTTGGAAATATTAACTGTAACCTGCTGGAATTGCATGCCAAGCATGAAGACACATTTCTTAAAAACAGACTTAACACCATTTTAGATATCTAGACTACCCTGCTTTCCAGAGTGTAGACCTATATGCCCTCCTGCAGGTGTCTCAGGTGCCTACAGTTCAGGCATGAGATTTCTGTATACAGGCAACTGATTATATTCGGTGTTTAAGGACAGATGTTTAATCCCACCTAAAATGCTCTGAAATTCAGGCAAACTTCCAACTTGCATTGGAGCAATAAGTTGGTCTATATATTGTAATATCTACTAATGAACTTTCTCTAAATTTTCTTCATTGGCAATGGAGAGGAATAAGAAATTTTAGAGTGCAGTTTGTCATACTAAATGTAGATGAGGTCCAGCAGGTGACAAACCATGAGACAGTGATGTGCTCTTGCCATAGAGAGTCTAATGATATCCTAGGCTGCATTAGGAGTGATGCCAGAAGATTGAGGGAAATGATCTTCCCCCTTTAGTCAACATTGATGAGGCCACACTTGGAGCCCTGTGTCTGTTTCTGGGCTTCTCATCATAAAAGACATGGATATACTGTGGACATCTTCCTTGTGAGCAAAGGCTGATACTGGGACTGCTGAGGCTGGAGAAGAGAAGACCTGGGTGAATCTTTTCAGTGTATACAAAAACCTGAGAGGAGGCTGGAAAGAAGAAAAGGGCAGATACTCAGAGCTGCCCAGTGACAGGTCTAGAGGCAACAGGCACAAGTTGAGTCAGGATATTCCCTCTGAATATCAGGAAGCATTTCTTCACTGTTAAGGTGACTGAACCCTACAGAAGTTGTTTAAGGGAGGTTGTAAAGCCATCTGGAAGTGATTCTGGACAGCTAAATCTAGGTGGCCTTTCTTAAGCAGAGTGGTTGGACCAGATGACCTTCAGAGATCCCTTCCAACCTCAACCCATCTTGATTCTGTGATCTTGTTCTCTCCAACAGACTTAAAGAGCACACTAAGATAGTTATCTTGGTTGCAATATTGAAAGTATCATTAAGATAGGAGAATTACATCTCTATTTCAATTTAGATGTTGGTTTCTTCTAAATCACAGTAGGATGAAGATTAGGGAAGCAGACTGTATGGTAACTGTCAAAACAAGTCAGTAGCTAATCTAAAGATTTTCAAAATTAAGCAAAAACATTCAAACATTTTTGTATACATCCTGTTCCAATTTTCTTGCATAGATATTCTTACTTTCACTCTCTTTTCCTTCTTCCTCATGACAGCAAGTTTTAAAAGCTAATCTTTCATTCACTGCTCCCAGGTGGATGATTTTTTCAGGTAGCAATTAAGGTTGCAGTAAAGGACCACCTGCTTCTCAGATAAGCCAAACACCCAAAGTTTTATTCATCATATCATAGCAGTGTGAAAGATTTTAAGATGCTTGCAGACATGGCTTTGAAATATTGCCAATGCAGTTCCATAAAATGAAGTGCAATTATTTGAGATTCAAAAGCCTGTTTTGTTTTTTAAGACATGACATATTTCTTCAATTTGAGGATGAAAGAATGTATCCACAAGGAAGACCTAGCAGGAATTGCCTTTGTCAACAGAAAAAAAAAAATGTAAAAGATGGAGGAGAGTGGAAGGGAGGGAAGGAAAGGGCAAACTTTCTGTTCAGCCCAAGTCAGCAAGAAAAATACTGGTAAAGGAAGCAAAGCTCAATAAATTAGTAAAGATTCTAGTTTAATTCTCAAGCAGAATGTGTAAGGCCTGTAAATCACAACAGCATGATAATATTATATTTTGACAATATTAAGGATACATTTACTCTTCAAAACAGTGCAAATAAGTACATACAAGCAAACTAACTAACCAACTAACTAATAAATAATTTAAAAAGAACGTAAAATCCTTCATCGTACAAGAATAATAAATTTTTTTTTACAGGTGTAAATGAGATTATTTTTAAATTCAAATATTATAATTTTATTTTCAGAATTTTAATATTTATGACCTGCTCTTGGCAGGAGAGATCAGCAAATCAGTTCATCTGTATATTGATCTACTGACACACTTTGAAGTAATTTGCCATTAAACACCACCACAAAATCGTAAAAGCCATATCATCTTGGAAAAGACTGTAAATTTTACAAAGGTATATAATGTAATATATATACATATATATATATATATATATGCTGAGGTTCTCCTCCACAAGAGATCTTGTTAGATTTTTTTTAAAGTAATTTAGAATGTCCGTATTTTGCAGGATTACACCAGAAACCTAGTATTAGTCTTAAATTTGTTTAAATTTAATTTAAATGCAGTTAAATTTTGGTATTCAATTTTTTAGGAAGGTTATTATTCCACTGTTCCTGTCCTTTTTGCATAGGAGTTTGTTACATGGATATTTGTAATACCTTGAAATAAAAAAAGACTAGGCTGCTAACCAAATAATAGAATTATGCAAACTGCTGCAGGGGACAATCATATCTATTTATATACTGGAAAAGAAAAAATACTTAACTTGGAGACATTTTATATGCTTCATGAAACTTTGAAAAAACTTAGCTTAGTACCATAATGATATTTGTTTGAGTTCTATAAATAACATCAGCCATACTCCTGAACAACATACTGTGTTTAAATTAAATTTAAATTATTAATTTAAGGGAATCTACATTTTAAAAGTTCAAATTTTTTGAAAATTCAAATTGATTAATTTTGCTATTCACAATTTTATCTTGACATTGCTTTGGCAGATTTATATCCATAAAGAAAAGTTTTCTACTTCCCTTATGAAGCACATTCCACATAAATTTAAGAGTATATATTTTCATGTAAACATAGGAACTGTGATTTAAGCAATTAAAATACTCATTATTTAAATTATTTAAAATTCCTTAATTAAATTATTATATAACTCTAACTCCAATGATCAATTTTTCTTAAGGCTCTCAAGAGAATAGGAAAGATTTTTTGTTGCTCTCTATGGTAATTTTATTTTTCATTAATTAAATGTGCTCCCTCCTGTAGAGACACAATGGGTTGGGGATTTTTTTACAGACTGAATAACCCTTTCACAATCAAATCATTCTGAGCCTAAGGCATAGCAGACAAACTGAAAACACTTCACTTTGATACTGCTTCCAGAAACATGACCTATAAACCACAGAATTTTCTACAATAGCTGCCTGGCACCAATCTCACAGCCTTTTTCATTCCTTGGGCTTTGATATGTCCTGAGAATAGAACACACACTTCATGCCTTGTATCAAAGAGGCTTAGAAATCAAGGACATATCATTTCAGTATTTAGCATATCTGTATCGGAAAATATGAGGTTTATTCTATGGAAAGATACACTTCATGGAAAAGATGATTCTCTAATTTTTTTAAAACGGGCTAGGATAATACTTGCAAAGGGTTGTCAATGTATTATTGTGATTGAAGGCCATGATTTCATTAATCTGTGAGTTGTAAACATGAAAAATAATGTAATTTGTTGTCTGAAGTTCTTGTGAGGTCATTTTGTTTGACTCTTATGAGGAGCAATACAGTATTTTGTCTGTATTATTCTAGAATTTTCTGCTTTTCTCCCCCCCCTTTTTTTTAATATATATAAATATGTCAGGTAACAGGAAGTCAATATCAAAAGCTTGCATCCTGCCAGTACAACTACTGGGTAATGAACAAACTATTTGTCTCACTCTGCTCTTGATGCCTTTTGCAAGTATACTGGTTCTAACACAATATGTGGAGAGTATTGTTCCTTCTGCACTGATTTCTGGTCTTTCTTCCTTTCTGCCTTCAAATATGATATAAATAGGCAGCTAGAGAAACCTTGTTCTTCTGACAGTTACATCCTTTTAGACAGGAAATCTAATACCCACCATAAGTGTAGAGGATCTTATTTATTGAGATGCCCAGCTCATGCATTCTAAGAGACATAGAATTGGTTGCCAATATCAAAACATACGATATATATCCACTAAATATTTGGCACCAAATATGACAAATTACTGGGCATTTCAATTTTATGCTACAAAGATGTAACTCATAGTGGTTCCTGTAAATAAATTTCCTTCTGTATTGCTCCTTATAATTGCAACCTCAGGAGGTCTGGTGTTTTTAAAAATGTGGAAATATTGTGCTCACCAGGAACTTGGAATATAATAATGTTTATGGCTTGGCTACATAGAGCTAAATAACCTTGCTATGATTCTATCCAGAATAAAACAAAAATGTATTTGGTCTGAACATGTTTTCATATTCTTTACAGAAAAAAAAAGAAGTGCTTAAATATTTATGTAATCTGCTTCAGGAATACAGCTTCATTCCTTTTTATCCTTAGATTTTTTTTCCTTCATAAATCAGTTTTCATTTTCTTTGTCTTATATAAGTTTTGCTATTAAACACTAGACTAAAAGTGTTGCAACTTAATAAAGTGGCATTTTTTCACTTTTAATGGCTTTTATTTTCTTTTATTTATCATATAAGTTAAAAGGCAAAAAATATATCAATCATATGAATATGTCTTAATTAAAAATTTAAACCCAATTCTGTTGCCAGCTGATCCAGTAAATACCATATAATATGGCAAGATCAATCCCCAGCACTGAAAGACAGCTAGTATAACAGTTTTCTAGTTCTGCCATGTGGGATTGTACTTGCAGCTAGTAAGTGTACTGTTACTTTGCCAAATACTGGTTCACCTCCAAATTTTGTTTCACTGTATCTAAATTGCAGTAGTTTGACTTCAAGCACATTAGACTTAGCTCTCCAAGTCTGTGAGTTTGTGGTGGGTTATTCCACCCATATAAGTTTGAGGTTTTTCTCAATTATTACGCTACCTGATACATTTAATTTGACCATTCCTATCTATTTATATATATTTTTTTTTATTCTACAAAGGAAACTTTATTGTGTAGTCAAAACTATTTGTTTCATTCTTGTTGCTTCCTTCCTACCAGTGACCACAGCAACATGGAAAAAGTTTATCATAGCAGGTACCTTAAGACTGGAAAATCTGTGTCCTAGGTAGCTTCCTACTGCAAGCATTTGCAAGTGATCCCTCAGGCACCTTTGTTCAAAATAATTCCTTTTTTCCCTTCACTTGACATTGAAAATAAATGAACTGGAGATTAGATTAACATCTTCAGGCTATTAAGTCAAAGCTAAAAACTTTACATTATGGACTTACTGGTAGTTCTCCCATGTGTCTTCATTTTTTAAAGTATTATGCATCAAGACATTCCCATATCACAGAAGAAAAACAAATAAATGATTGGTTAAGACAGTAGATCCCCTCAGGGTGTCTGTCCGACCTGGATATGTTGACCTGAATTTCTGTCCTAGAATTTTAATCCAGCATCAAAGGAAAAGCTTTGGGTTTTGGATTGCCTTATTATTTGTAAATTTAACTTTACAGTGTTTGGCACCTAGAAGTTTGGTTGTTTGTTTGTTTTTTCTAAAGAATAAACTCTTCATTCACCATTTCTTTTGGTCATTTTTTTTGCTGTGTATCTCATGAAATACATAATAAATGAAATTTATTTAACTGAAGAGAATTAGACTAGTTGAGCTCTTGAACATATATGCTCAGACATTATTAGAAGACAGCCTCCAAACTTTTTTCTGTTATTGTTTCTGATATAATTCTCATCTTTTGATTACTTAATATGCTGGATACAAGTACTCAGAATGATTTAATGCTTCTTATTTTTAGTATTGTTAATCCAATAGTAGCAGTATGATAATGCATCATACCTAAAAAAAGGAAATAGGAAAAAAAAAATCTGATTCTAGTTAATTTATTGCCAGTTGATAATGATCCATGTTTACCTTCAGATACAAAATCTGCTTTGAGTATATATAAGCAGACATTGCAATGCTGGAATTTAGTATGTATAAATAAATCTCAGTTCAACAAATCAAAGCATTTTAATGTGTACATAGTGCATACAAATTTAAGCAAGACAAATAAAGTAAACACTGTTGAACGAGGGTCATGGTCAGGTAACTTCTAAAACATAATAGTTTGGTTCACAGCATAATACAGACTAAAAGGTACAAAGTTGAAAGCATAAGTAATTTAATCATAGATGTGTTGTAAGCAACCTTAAATAGTATTGTGGTACTGTATTATGTACACAAACAATGACACGAGCAGGAGAATAATCGTAATGCATACATCTATCCACATAGAATATTCCTTACCTATTCATGCACTTTCATTGACATTTGAATTAACAATTCAGATGCTTAATAATTTAATTCATATTGGCCTCCTATTTTCTTGCTTAATATAACTACTGACATCTAAAAACGTGTGTAAACCATAGTTTTACTTGTTCTTAGAAAATAGTTCAAAATTCCAACCACTGAAATTATCACAGTATAAAAGATGTATTCCAATACTCACTGATTCTAATTTCCTTTAAAAACTTTTAGGTCTTAGATTTGGACTAATGAACCATTGTTTTAGAGAGGGAATACCCCATGGCTAAAAGGCCCCTTCTTTTCCTGAAAGCTGAAGTCGCATTGGCAAAATTCTAAATTATATGATTTAAATTTAAATTACATTTAATTTTTTTAATAGGAGCAAAGATTAAAAAACTGAGTGTCTCAGTGTAAAACATATTATCTGTAATAATATACCAATGAGTGCAATTTGCATGAAACTAAACCTTGTGAAAATTGTATATACTAAAATTCAGATAAATATTTAGCTTTCCCTTTCTTACTTGGGCCAATATATAAATTATTCATGGATATTTTGATAGAAGTGGTCCCTATAAGATGTACCAATGTCATCTACAAATTTACAATATTGGTGGTATTATTAATGAATTATTAATCTTTTTAAGTGAGTCTGTTTGGAGATACTTAGCAAGGAAAAATACAGACAGCACCTGTTTCTGAAACTCAAGAGGTCATAGACATAATCAAACAAGATAAGCAAACAAATATGGCTACAGAAGAGTTAATTTTCATTATACCTTTCATTTCATTGGAACTCCTGTTTGTTTGCAATGATAAAAATAATTTTAGGAAAGGGATCAGATTTGGGGGTTGGGCTTTTTTTTTAAATATGTGCTGAGTTTTACTGAAAAAAAATCTACAGATAAGAGAACGACCTTTAAACTTGTTTTCTTTTATTTTCTCTTTCTTTTTGTGGATCTCAGTCCAGTAAAAACAATCAGTTTTAATGAGCAAAAATCTAGCAGTTTGATAGCTCTAGGCAGACAAATAATGAGGGAGAAACTGGTAAAGTAAAAAAATCCAAGTAAGGGTGAGCTCTACATAAAAATGTATTCCACAGAATGCCAACAGAACCTTTTTCATAATGGTAGTTTTATAGTTTTGTTTGTTATTTCATTCCTTGTGTTATGTGCACCAGATGTGAACAACAAGTCAGAGCCAAAAGAGTTTTGGAATTTTTAATTCTAGACATAGAGTGAGACCAACATGAAATATTGTGGAGGAGATGCCTGTAAAGGGTTTTCATCTTTTGTCTTTAGGCATCCTAAGGTAAGAATGGAACTGGATTTTAAAAAGTAGGGAAAGACAGAGACATTATGTCAGATGAAAAATACACATGCTTCACTAATTAGTAGCTAAGAATGCTAGCACAGGCCAATAATCACAGAAAGGGGAAAGTATGAAGTGATTGAATGCTTGAAGACAGTGCAGTCTTGACTGTGATGATTGTAAGCCTGGGCTGATCTTCAAGGACAATCTTTGCAAATTAAAAGGTATATTCTGAAGTGTATAAAGTCATGCATCCATGGCTGAAAGATAGGAAGTGTGGACAAGACATTTCAGGAACGGTTTAATCAAAAAATGAGCATTCCCAGAAGCCGAAAGCAAGGATGACCAGCCTAAGAGGGATAGAATGATACTGAACATAAACCAAAGCTTAGAAATATGAAAGAGAAGGAAGGTTATTCCAAGTACCTGGATAATAAAAGATTTCCACTCTAATGCCTACCCTTTGGACTCCCAGATCTCTGAACCTCCCAAGATGCTCTTTGGGAATGTGAAATAAGTAAAGTTAGGAGTATTTATGCAAACTGTACATACAAAAGTCCAGAGAAGATGCATCCAACTGTGATGATGGATCTGTTAGATGAGGTGTCAGTCACACACCAGTCTGAAAGTATAGCTGAATCCTCAGTATCTTCAGTTAAGTTTAGACAGATTGCCATTACTTAGAAGTTAATGTATTCTGGAACAATCTTAGGTTAAAGCAATGTCATTAACATTTATTAAATTTTTGATGTAATTTACTTTTCTCTTCTTGCCCAGCTGATCTATTCCTTTGTGATTCAAAGTACGTTCTACAGCTGTGCAAGATTTGAAGTCAAATTCATGGGATGGTAATTTTTCAGGGCTATATATTTGCAAAAAATATTTCTGATTTTCTAGTGAGGCAGCAGTAATTGACTATTTCATAAAAAGCCCTTGCTATTATTCTGTAAGTGGACTAATATAATATTACTATTGTAATATTAAAGAATATAAATGTTATTTCCATCTGTCTTTCACAATTGTAGTTATTCAAGTCTTTTCCAACATGTTTTTACACTCATATATAATTTAATGTGGATAAATACTACCTTATATATGTGAGGTAAAATACTAGTTTTGTAGTTCTTGTGTATATGGCTTAAACTTCATCTTATTTTATCCACTGTGACTGGTCTCACCATTTGTATCTTCTCTTCCTACTTATGAATTTGAAAAGTTACACCTGGTTTTCTTTGTTTGTTCAACAAAATAATTGGACATTTTTACTCTATTTTCTACTTTAAAGCTTCAAGAACTTAGACAATTCAAATATTTCCACTGCTTTTTACACTTTATATCTATGTAAGGTATTTATTCAGCCCTGCCATATTATACATTTTCCTTGTAATTTGGATAAATATACTGGATATTGGTTTTATTTTTATGATAAAAAATAGCATCTCTTAGCAATATTAAAATTTCTGACATTCCTTTGTTCAAGATTATGCCATTTGTGCTTATGCCTGAGATAATTTCTTTGATAAATTATTATTTTTTTTCAATTTATGAATGTCAGAATAAAAATTGTGATGCTTGCCACTGTTACAATATAATTTCTGTATAGCCTATTAAAGGTTCTATTTGTTGTCCATGCAGTAAATTTATGTAGTAGTGTATTGTTTTATCTAAAATTTGTAAAGAAGATAATTTAAAGATTCTCAATATCTTGTGTAGTCTTGTAATATGCTAGGCTTTCCATACCTGGATAATCAAGATATTGTTCCTGGCACTGGGAATTTACAGTCATTGGTGACTTTTGGTTTGAATAAAACAACTCAGAGTAACTATTGCTTTGAGCTGGAACCAAAGTTGAGTATAAGAACAATTGGGAATTTACCATGTTAATGTAATTGAGTTAGAATTTTAAGGACTGTCTATTATACTGACATTACAGTAGAAATTTTACCCTTTGCAAATCTAAATTTTCAAGCAAAAAATATGCAATTTTCCAAAATTAAATTAGTTGAATATTAAAATAATGATGGCAGGTTGTGAGCATAAAAGTCAATTGATGAGGGGGTTCATTTGTAGATGCATAGATGGCTGTTGCCCTGATTTCTTACAGATTAAATTATAGAGACAGACAGCATGTGAAAGAAAAATGTCTTTCTCTTCCAGCTTCAGTGGTCCATATGTATTGCCCAAATTCTAATTTTCAGAGTGTTGCTTGTGATCACAACCTGTGAATTGTTTCTAGTAGTTTGAGGTTTTTTCTAGATTCGTCTTGAAAAGTGGGAAAAAATACTTTTTATTTGCTTTTTAGGTTGAGAATTTTCATTGGAAATTTTTTTTCTCAATAGTATTGATATCCTAATGCAATCACACTGTAATAGAATCACTCCCTGATGGTGAACATACTTCAGTGTGATAGGATAGGGTTAAAATGATTTCTAAAGGCATAAGAGTAAGATTTAGCTTCACTGTAACCAGGTGTGATTTTCATGCTATTGTTCTAATCAAACCAAGTATAACTTGCCTAGGTAATCAGGGGGAGGGGGAATGCATATAATATTTAGGCCCTAAAAATAAAGTTAGATGTTCTTTAGTAAGTCAAGGTGAACCTGTACCTGTATCATAATCATTGATAAATTACCTTATTGTTAATCGTAAGTATCTGGTAACTAAATATGATTATTATCTTAAATACGAATCATGAAAATCTTAAACACAAATCCCAAAAATAGATTGTTCTAAATTCATGCTTGGGTAGAATCAATAGAACAATGGGGTTTAATGTTTAACATGTATACTTATGTAATAAGAAAGTATAAAACTGTGTCTATTCCCAATCCCGGGTGGAGTCAAGATTTGGGTTCTCGGACTCCTGGCTCCCAGAGCTCTCCAATAAAGCACCACATACAATCATTCCGTGATTGTGTGTTTCTTCCAACGCTAACAAGTGAATCACCTACCTTGAAGTGCTTTGCTGCAGCACTTAAATTAAAAAAAAACCCAGTTGCCCTTAGAACATTCTACTAGTGAAGAAAAATAAATCGCTTTTAGAGGGAGAATAAGATCTTAGGTGGGTTGAACTGTTGTTTGATAATATAAAGTTGCTTCTTATTATTAGTTACCTTGGTATCTCTTTTGAGCCTAACTATTATAATTTATGCACTCATTAAGAGCTAAAAATTAAGTGCACTGAGGCATTAAGACATCAGTCAGAGGAAAAATAACTTGAGAGGATAATATTTAATAATCCCAATAAATATTTATATTTTAGAGTGTTAAGTGGGAGGAAAACATGTAGGAAAAGAGTGACAATAAGAGGGAAGATCCTGTGTACATTTCTTGCTCATTCTTATAAGTAATTTATTTTTGTGCTATTCTAACTCCCAGATAAGGCTTAAAAATAATGAAAGATTTGTGTAAGACTCATCCAAGATGTCTGTCAAAGGATAGATTCCTTAGAAATGACAGTTTAAATATACCTTCCTAAAAATTCACAAAACTTAGTACTTCACAATTTTCCATGAAAAATTTAATCTAGGTCATTTTCCTCATTTCTGCACACAAAAAGAAAGTAACTTTTTTCTCTTGCATTCTTTTATGTTTTGTGCTGATACTGGGTTTTCTTAGTTGCTCTCTATTATTGATGAGAATTTTTCTTGAGTCCTGGGGTCTTTGTGAATTTAGCTATAAAAATAACAAAGCACTAATAAATTATGTATCTACTTAATAACAACAAAGTTTGGCATAAGTTCATTTCATTATTTCATTTACTGTATGAATAGGAAAGGAGACTTTTTGTAAAAAAAATTGAGTCTCTTGACAGCAACTCTTATATGTCATATCATGCCAAAATGTGTAATAATTATATTATTAAGAGAACTGAAAGCTAGCCAAAAAAAATTCAAAGGTATCAATACGGAAAAGAGAGTTACTCAAGAAAAATCTTGGGTAAGTACACTCCTAATATAAATGAATTGAATGAGGACAAAGAGGGGATTATCTATTTCTAGTCATTGGGCCCTATTATCTACTGTTCACTATCAGGTTTCAGGAGTAGCTGATATGTTGCCAGGTGAAGCAGAGCTGACATATGTATGCTGTTGTGCTGTTATAAGGTGGCACTGCTTTACAGATGACAATCTGTCTTCATATTCTGTTGACAACACATGAGAACACATTTCTGTCTGTACATTACACCATCTTTGATTTTGAAGTTCTCATTATATTACATTACAAGCATTACATGCATGTAATGCAATATAACTATCAATCACTGAAGTAACATAGTAATATAACTAGCAATCATTGAAGCTGTGTATGTTATGGAAAAAAGCATTTTCTCCAGATCGGTCCAATCAGTTGGGGAAAATATTTAAAGTATCTTGTGATCTTTCATATGCTCATTTTTTTAGTCACTTTCAGTATATTCAGCTATTTTCTCCTAATAGACATTCCTATACTTCAGAGTGCAATTACCCTGTAGTCACCACAGACGTGGTTGTCTCTGCCCAGCTCCCTCAGGGCTCACTTCTCAAAGCAGCTGTGTTCATGTGTTCATGATCTATTTCTTTCCTGGGAAAGTTGTCCAGGATGTGTCCTTTCTGTGTCATGAGTGGATACCTCTGGAAACCAGCCTAGAATTGCAGTAGAAGAGTGATACAAATAATAGAAGAGGGAAAAGATTTCTCAATATCAATGCCAGAGATTAGTGGAAGTTTTCCTCAGAACTTTCCTTAGTGGTTCAACAGACAAAAGGGCTCATGAAAACTCCTTCATATGCAGGTCTCCCATAAAAAATATTCAAGGCTAGGGGTCTGAGCAACATGTTCTGGTGGGTGGTTGAAATTAAATGATATTTAAGGCCCCTTCCAATCCAACTATCATATGATTCTGTGGCTTCTCATACCCTTCCACTGTCAGCCCAACCTGGGATTAGCATGGAAGTTAATTACTTTATCAACAGATTAAGTTACTACTGATTTTGGAAGGGGAATATGAATTTGGAATATTAATTACTTGAGATATCCCTAAGGTGGAAGTAAAGGCTTCCAGCAGGAGTGCATTATTGTCTACAGTTCTGTCAATAAGTACATGGAAAGGAATACAGAAACACTTTTTCCTCATTGTCTCATTTTGCCATTTCTGGATGTTTGATGCAAAGTGTCAAGAAATTAAATTAATTTCCCTTATAATAAAAATACAAAATAAATCACAGGTGTGTAGTGGTTAGAAAACAAAATGAGTGAGAAGCTCCAAATCAGAAATACAATTTAATAGGAAAAAAAAAGGTAAAATAAAATACATGCAATAATACAAAAGACCACTGACAGAGTCAGAATACAGCCTGAGCAGGATGATGGAAGCAATCCAGATGAGGTGGTCTTCCTGAAGCAGTGATCTCGTAGGAAGGTCTGGTAGCTCTGGTCTTCTGGGAATCCAGTGGGTAAGGGTTCCCTGTACTGTCCCAAATCCCAGATTATATCCAGGTGAGAATGCTTGGCTCCTCCCCCTGGGCGGAGCATCTCACAATGGGATGATGAGTCATACAGGGGGTCCTTGATGGTCCATTAAAGAGAGATAACTCCCGGAGAGAGTTATCTATGAGTTATGCAGCAGGTATTTGATGGGCCATTAACAGAAGGCACATTAACAGAAGAGGGCCTGGGAGAACACTGCTTCAGCAATTGGTTTCAACAGTTCATGAAGATGGTGATAGAATATTTTGTGCATATCTTATACTACAACCCAGGACAAGGTGTTATTAAGTTTCCTGCTCAAGGGTATAACTTGGGAGTCAGCAATGTCTGCTTTAGACAGATTGTTCTATGAATCTCTGCTTTGGATAAAAGCATTTCTCTGTGAAACATCTCATCCACATAATTGGTCTGCCACAGAATAGAAAGTGGTGGCATAAATGAAGTTATATTTTCAATGTGCATGCAGTCTAAGACTATTCTTGTGCTAAGAATTTTCTATTTAACCCTGTAATTATTTCTGGAATTTACAAATTTAAAGAATGGTTCTTCTGTAGGTGACTGTTTCTGTTTCTTAAGAATATAGACACATTTTTTCAACAATATGAACAAAACTTTTAATGTAATATATGGACATTTTTATGCTCCACAGCTGAAGTGCAGTGAAAGAAATTTTGCATCCTGTTTCCAGTAACTTAATGAAAAGCAGGTACAACACTCTTACAACACGTATTTGTATTATTACCATGTAACATATAAATTTTAAGAACTCTGAACCACAGTCTTTTCTTTTCTGTAGCTATCCATGATGTCTTACTCAAAAGTCATTGTTTCTGAAACACCCCGGAAAGATCTCCACAACTAATAACAGTTGTTAGAGCAGTATGTATTTATCGACGTCGAGATGTGTGGGGAATAATTTCACCAAAGACACACATACCCACCAGAGAGCTTGCCCCCCTCATTGTTCCCTGAGGTCTTACATATGCATGACATTCCACAGACCCCCTTCATACATGTTCATTCCCCGACCCTGCCCATCTTCACTTGGTATGGTAATTAACTCCATGCCCTTCTGGGCATGCTCAGTCCATTGTGGTGGTCTTCTAGGTGGTCTTCAGGCATTCACCCCTTCACCTTTATCTCTCCCATGTATGCTTTGGCCCTCTTGGCACATTTTCAAGGGAACATATCTTAGAATCTGTGTTCTTTTCTTTATCTGCGCTCTTAGCCCTGTTATTCTGCTGTTTAGGCTAGTTCTTCTAGTTCCTCTTCTGAGTATGCCGAAGGTTTCCCTTCCCTTGTGGTGCTTAAATATATGCAAAAGGGTAACAGACACAGTGTTCAGTGTTCACTAAATGCCATCTCATATATTCTAAAATACTACTTGGAATACATTCTATCATACAGTATATGTTCTTTAATCTACTATAAAGGATCAGCTGGGATTTCTCAAATCTATGTCTCAATTTCATTTAGTTTCCTTGGATAGAAATATAAGTAAGGTGTACCTATCTTTTTTTTTATTATTATTGCTACTAGGAGTTCAACAGTTTTGTCTTACAAATGCTTCATTAATCCACTACCACTTTTTATTACCAGAATGCTGGACTCTATCTACTGTACCATAGTGTCAAGTATGATATCTGGATAAGAGAAGACATGTTTCAGAAATTCCTTTTTTTTTTGGTATTTAACATCTACTTAAGAGTTATTATTAAGGAAAATAAAATATGGAAAGTACTTGTGATTATCACTGTTAATAAGATTGCAACTTCTCTTGTTAAGGTTGTATTCTTAGCATCCATATAGCAGTTTTGCATCTGTTCAATATTCCTGCAGAAGGAATATGAGAAAATAATTGATGGTGCGTTATTTACACAGTAACCATACAAGGATTGTTGCATCCAGGTTTTTGCCTATTTTTCAAGTAATTTTGTTCTCAAATTGTTGGATTTTATTTTAGGAATCTATATGTACACTACAAATTTATGCTCCCAAACAGCATAACAAGAACTTTATGACTGCAAGAAAGTTTAACTATATTCATATGAATCAAATAATTCAAGAATGACAGCTTTCTCCCACATCATAAGAAACTAAATGCCATTCATAAAATAACCATTCAACTGGAAAATATACACAGATGAGCGTTTTCTGCAGTGCTGTCATTATGTGTAACATGGCCATAATTCTTAGTGTTCAGCACTTTAATGACTTTATCTTACACCGTTTCCCATACTCATACATAATAGTTAAGTACCCTATGGTGAAAGTATAAGCCAAATAGCCATATGCCTGCAGTCTTCTTGCAGACTGGGCAGGTTTTTGATTGGCTCTAGCAGGTTTGGGGAAATGACCATTTCAGACAGGAGCCAGCCAAGCAGAAAATGGGCAGATGCTGTAAGTTGCATAATCAGTACAAAGAATACTCATCTGCCATTTATAGTACACGGGATTAACTGATGGGATACCGACTGATTCAGGCTAATTTAATGACAACCTCTAACCATCTGGCTAGAAAGCTGTATTTTACAAAGGCCTAATGCTGACCCACATAAGTTAGCCTAAAACACATTTGGTGAGTTTAATAATGGATTATACATCAAAGCAAGAACTCATTACTGTTACAAGTCATGAAATATTTATTTTTAATCTGACACTTTTACTACTGCTAAACAATAAGAGATTACACGGTGAAGCAATATATATAATAAATGACTTACTACTTTTCTGCTGTGCTAGTAAATACAAGGCTTTCCAAGCCCAATGATTTCACTTGCTGACAGTAGGAAACTGGGAAATAGACCCTCTCTTCAATGCCATGAGATCTTCCTTTGCTCTTTGGACTTAAAATTTTACACCAGTATTCCCCATAACAATTGAATTCAACTCACTTGTTAATTTCTTTGTATATAGTTTGATTTCACAAATAGTCAACATCCTGGAATCCAAATTATACCCATAAGACTTTTGCATGAAAAGTCTTTTGAAATGTTATTGAAGAAGGAAATTGGTAGGAAAAAAAAAGTGTCATTCAGACCACAATATGGCTGACAAGGTCCAATTTACTGGTGGTGGTTTGGGAAGTTGAAAGGACTCAGACTGACTCTTGAAGCTTAGAGCTGGCAGTTAGAAACTTCACATCAGCAAACTGTAGTTGAAGGCAGTGAAGTAACCATTCAACTTCCTCAATGCAATTTTTATGGAGGCATTCTTATTAACAGACTCACACGTCAAATGTTGCTGAAATATGGTAATGATAAGTGTTTTTCAGGCAGGTTAAATTATTTTCTGAAGACATATATTACATTGCATAAATGCATAATGATGTATTCACATTTAAAGTTTTCCTTTTTTCTCTTTTTAAAATCAGGTTTAAATATAATTTGTGTATAATGGTGTATACAAATTGATGAACATGCTATGACACATTCTGCTCAAAGTATCAGGCATCTGGGAACATCTGGGAATGGAGAAAACTGCTAAAAAATCAGAGTATATTTCCATATAAACTTTACACATCTGTTAGAAGTACTGTTAAATTCTTTGAGGTAAAATACACCACTTGCACTAAAATACTTCTTGCAGTATACAGGATATATATTGATCCATATACTATTCCTTCACTAAAATCTATGGACAAACAAATAATTCCCCATGAAGCTGTTTAAATAGTAGTACCTACTTACAGATTTTAGAAAATCTCATATTTCTGTTTTGTGGAAAAATCCCATTACTTGTCCTATACCGGCAACACTATTTGGTGGCTCCAGCAGTCAAAAAACCATTTTAAAAACTGCAGACAAGCAACACAGAGAGATTTCCCTTCATCTGGAATGGATTGTTTAGAAAAGTGATGCACTCATTTGAGAATCTGCACTTTCTTTTTATGCAAAAGTATTTTCTAAGACACCCAAACCACTGTCTGGTCCCAGATCTATGTAGCTCTTGTCTATGAAAGAAAGCTGACTCACTGGGGAACTCTACCACTTTCAACAATTGGAAAGTGACAAATCCTCTGGAATCTTGACAGGATGAAAAAGTCCAAATAACAGTAAAAAACCTGCTATTCAACTCTTAGTTGTACTATCATTTTTCTTTCATAGATCTTCCTTCATTGCAAATATTGTACATGTTTAAATTCAACCTTAAAGCAAAAATAAAGGAAAACAATATTGCATGAGGAAGTTTCCCATTTTAGCATCTTTCTTTTAAAGCAACAAAAGATACAGTACCTACCTCTCTCTTATAGAGGTGTCTCTCTCTTAAGAAAACTTTTTCCCTCTCAGGATATTTCTTTCTCAAATATTTCTTTTATGTTCTTAGTATATTTCATTTATTTCATCCTCATGATTTCTATCTTGCCTTCTTTTTCCCTTTTTCTTAGGGCGAACTTTATTTGCATGGTTGACCTGAGAGCTACCTCTTACTCAAATTATGTCTGGTAAGATCCAAATGTGGATGCAGCAGCGTGTATGAACAGGACAGTAGAATCTGTCTTAGAGTGTGTTTGCACAAAACTGATCATGTCAAACCTAATTATGCCAAAATTGATGATTCCAAACAGAAAGGTAGTCATCACCTGGGCCAAAAAATTAATATTCACTTCTTACATAGAGAAGGGTAAAAACAAAATAGCAGCATGTCTGTCATTCTTCAGCTATGCATTTGATTTGATGAAAGGAAAAATGTTGAGATTTCTTCTTTCAATCAGAAAATTAAGAAGTGAATGAACTCCTACATATATCTGTAATCTGATGCTGCAGGCGGATCGACTCATAAAGGATAGACATAGAACACATTAGGGTGTTGTCTCCTCTATAGATTTGACTTTTTATAAAGACTATTAAATTTTATCTTATTTTTAGAACCCACATAACAAAACTACTACAAGAATGTAGTAGCACTCATTAAAAACAAGTCAAACCACAAACATCTCTATCTTTAAATTCTTATGCAATTAATCCATGTTGTATGATTGTGAGAATAAACTGTAACTCCCAGGGACCCCATTCCTCACTTCAGCTGTCAGAGGATCAGCTGCCTACTTGTGGCACTGTGCATTTTGGGATTTCCAATAATTCTGTATGTTTTTGTTGTTTGTTTGTAATGGTTATTCTCTACACCCCCATCCCCAAACCCCTTGTGGTCCTTCCCTGGTAGTGGGTCTTGTCAATCACCTTGCAAAAACTAGGAAGATTCCAGTGAAGGTGCTAAGTGATTTGACAGCATCCTTGGGTCCCCACCTTTCCTCATTGTGTCCCTGTTCTGGGTCACACCCCCCTCCTCCTGGATTGGTTCTAGGTTCCCCCTGCTCAGTGTATGCCCCTGGGGTACTTAAGGTGAGGACAGAGGCCCAGAGGGGCTCTTGCTTGTGGACAGCTCCAAAGACATAATAAAACCTAGTGAGACCAATGTGCAGAGTCTACTCTTCTTCCACGCCATTGACCACGCTTCAGCCTGAGATTCAGACCCACCAGATCTTCCTTGTATGCCAGGGGAAGAGCAAGCTAGCCGGTAAAGACCCCAGCTCAAGACCCCACAATACCTACTGTTGTGATAAAGCACATAAATACAATGGAGTCTTTACTCTGTTTACCATAGTCACAGAATATGTAGGTTGTTGATCTGGAAAACTGCCCAAACATTTTTTTTAGACCCAGAATCTGAAAGTTTATTCTGATGAAATATCAGCCATATTTCCAAGAATGGTCTGCTGAAGTTTGTAACTATGTTTCTTCTTTTTATCATGCTCTAGATACGCATCTTCAAAATGTAAATCTGTAAAAACTATCGACTGTGAAATTAGGAGACTCCAAGTAGATTCAAGGAGTTTTCTTTTCTACTTTGCTTCCTTAACAAAGAAAATAAAAGTGTCAAAAAAAGTAAGCTATTTTCCAGTTTTCATTTTAATTATAATGTAGATATTTCTCAATTAAAATTTAGCATGTTTTTCAAATAGCATGCTCCAATTTTATTTTGGCTTTGTTCACTTCTCTTAGGATGTTAAGCCTCAAGTTCATTACAGAAAACTTCCCTCTGCTTTTACATTCTGAAAATGCTTTTCCTTGCTTATGATTATCAAATCCAGAGGAATGTCTTCCTTAAAGGTTTGTTAATCACTTGCATGAAAATTGTCCTTGACCCTTTTTAGAAATCTTTATAGTTATGACTACTGTTTTCATTTGAGCAGATGCCAGTGTGATTAAATCTTTCCTCAGATTTTTATAAGCAAGCTCTTGACAGGCTCATCACCAGTTTCAAGGCACAGAATCCCTGCTTTCCTGTCTTGTCCTTCCTAAATTATTTTTATTCATTAACTACAGAACTCAAGTCACAAGTATTATCCCACAATGGCTCTGCAATCATAGCACAAATTTTTCTCTGTGATTGGTCATAAAGTTCTAAGCCCAACTCTTTGTTTTCCAAGTGGCAATCATTTGTTCCATGTGGCAGGCATATTTCACTTCATCCTCAGTGACAGGTTTTTTTGTTTGTTTGTTTAGGTTTTTAAACAAATTAATCTTTTAAATAAAGACATTTTTATGATTAGAGGAATCAATGGCTTTACTACTCAGGCTAGAGTTGCAAGCATCATAAGAGATGCTTGAGAACTTTCCCCATGAGCTTCAACTACAAGTTTAGCTCAAAAGGCATTTCATATTTATTAACAGGTACCCTTCTACACCTTTAAATTTGTAGTTGATCTCATTAGCAAAATAATTTTTTTTTTGTTCAGTAGTCACAGAGTAATTCAGGCTGCCACAGGTATTTTTGGCCTAGTTCAGAGTGGTTCTTATAATTCTTTTGGGACATATTTGATATCAAAGATAGTCTACAGTCTGGAAATCAGTCATATATTACAACTCACCCAAATGCACCCAATATCTACGGGCATTTCCTCTTGTTTTCATTTCTTCATTATTTGAAAATGTTTTTGTAATGACAGAAAAATACTGTATCTTATCACCCTGACCCTTAATCAATGTCACACCCTGCCTCCTGCCCCTCTGCCCCTTGATGCTATTGTCAGTGTAGGCAAGATGCTGCCCACGTTATCCAGGATTGTTTCATATCACACTGACATTGTGGAGCCAAGAGGTGGTGTGAGTCCTACCTGCATTCAAAATGCATTTGCACAGTTGCCTGTTGCTCTCAGACAGTGCAGAACATTAAGTGTCCTGGCAGTCTGATGCAGGCAGGGCATTGGGTGAGTTGCCATACAGATGGATTGTTGCTCATTTTTCTTACTGCCTCAGTGAAGTGTAGTTAACAAGGAAATTTTTGTTCTTCTGTTTGTTTTAATGTTACATATATCAGCTCTCCTCATTCATGTGCAAGTGATCTTATAAGAAAATGCTGCATTGATAGTAGAGCTTTAGGTACTGAAAAACAGAGATGATTTCCAATTAATTATTTTGATTGTCATTTTCCAAGTTAAACAATTATATTTTCATTTTTTCTATTTGATCAAATATCTTCATATATGAAGACCACCCCTGCATTTTCCATCAGAGGGTTGAGAAATACTTTGATTCTTTTCTACTAAAAGCAAAGGACTGTTTTTCATGTTAATGTAGATTCCTTGTACCATTTTCAGATTAAACAATGATGGACGAGAAAGAAAAATGTTTGAGTCAACCATAATCTTAAAAAAAAAAAAAATTAGCTAAGAAGTGGAAACCCAGATTTTCCCTCCTGTTTATTTTGTGCAACAGAGTACTGTAAATAACACATTTTAGATGTCTTTCTGAATGTCATATGCCAAGAAATAAAAACAGCTATCTTGATGTTCAGAAACAGTTTTTACCATGAATACTCAGTATCTTAAAAAACTTGGTAGATGGAGTATAACAGAAAGCAGTGAATTAAATTTATAAGCAAGTACATACATAAATACATAGAATCTCAGAAACATAGAATGATTTGGTTTGGAAGGGATCTTAAAGATCATCTAGTTCCACCCATCCCACCATGGGCAGGGACAACTTTCATTGGACCAGGTTTTTGAAAGCCCCATCCAACCTGGCCTTGAAAATTTCCAGGTATGGATCATCCACAACTTCTCCAGGCAACCTGTTACAGTGCCTCACCACATTAATAGTAAAGGTTTCCTAATTTCTTCTTAATATCAAATTTAAACCTATTCCCTTTCAGTTTGAAGCTATTATTCCTTGTCAATCATGCCCTTGTAGAATCCCCCTCTCCAGCTTTTTTGTTGGCCCCTTTTAGCTACTGGAAGGCTACTATAAGATCCCCCCGGAGCCTTATCTTCTCTACCCTGAATAGAACCAGTTCCCTGAGCCTGTCCTCATAGAGAAAGTGCTCTGGTCCCCTGATCATGTGCCTTTGTATATATAAACCCAACATTTTTCTGAAAGTTTTATGTCCTGTATGGAATTGAAACCTACTGTAAATCTGAGTAGTGGATAATAACCAACAATCTGTCAATCTGTCGTTTTAGGTTAGCCAAAGTATTAGCATACATTCAGAAATTCAGTTCTCAGATATACATGGGTATAGTCACTTCAATTCTCAAATGTACATGGGTATACTCACCTAGAGAAAATTATTTCTACTTTCAGTCTCATTTAACAAAAGACTTCTATCTAAATCTCTGAGTGTAGAAAACAATGATGAAAAGAATCTGAATTGATCTTCAAAGTAGAGATAAACAATAAAAAACCTAAGGAAATAATATTTTACACTAAAAATATCTCATACTACTTAAGACTACTCTACATTTTCTTTTTTAAATTTTGATTATGCTTGTTCTATTGGATGAAGCAGCCATTTTGTGCCTTGTAATTTATTTATCATCATCTCTTTAGCAAATACTATTATACAAGTTTACTTTTGCAAATTACATTGAAATAGTTCAGAAATATTTCAAAATGACTTAGTTATTTGATTTTGTTTCTGTCATCTTTTGCATGAGTGTTATTTTAAGCACAATCAATGTTGGTTCAAAGCACAGGGTGCTCAACTGTAATTTTGAAGTTTTGCATATGTTACAGACAAGGGAGCAAGAAGATTCCTTGAATAACTTTTATAACCTTGAAAGAGCAAGCAGTCTCCTCAAAAGTACATGTGCATCATAAAAATATATATACATTTCCAGTTGGAAGACCTACCAGTACTCTTTGGCAAAATGCCCAGGCTTCACTGTGTAATTCACTGAGGAATACTTCTGTCTCACTCTGTAAATAAGTAGGTAAGATTAGATTTCACTGCTCAAAAGAGACAAAGAAGGTATCTTATATATAAACATATCTTTTTAACCATTCTTTGATAAGCATGCATCAAATCGGATCAAAACCCAGGTGCTTTTCACAATGAGATGTGAAATCCCACACAAATGGGTAGGACACGAAGCCTCTTACATTCTTATTAGTACTATTGTCCTCTAGCTAACCCTCAGAGCCAAAATTTTAAAGGATAGGATTTTCTCCCAAGATATTTTCAAATATATTAAGTGAAGCACTCAGGTCCTCGCTGACTATGTCTCTTTAGTCTGTGAAAATAAAAGAATTCCAAGCCTATCTTTTTAGTGCACTCTGGGCAAGTAATCAAACATGGTCTGCTGCGATATCAGCCTTTCACTGTGATGGTTTAAGAATACGTATCATTTTCAAATAAGAAAACTATACCCTTCAGAAAGTATTTTCACTCTTTTTAGGGGGTGTTTTCAAACCTGACCAAACATTTCTATTTTCCAAAGAATGGTTTAGATTTTCTTGCTGGTATTGTCTCTGATTTGCAAGTCAAAAGAAAAGATGTTAGGGACATTGTTTTGTTAACGTGTTCCCTTACCAATCAATGTAGTAATGCAGGCCTTCACTATTTTCTTTGTTTCTTCCTTTTTCAGAAAGATTATTCTCAGCCCATGCTTAGGACACATTAACCTTTTGCTATACAACAAAAAGGAATCTGCATGCATGAGTGGTTACACCACTCTTCGCTGTTCCTGTGAGACACTATTGTCTCAGCCCTTTTCTGAGTGCTATTAGGAAATAGTTCCATTTTTGACATTAGTACCTGAAGCTTGTTAAATTGTATACTAAGTCCAGAGTCTTCTGTGAGGAGTGCCTCCTTATTTCACTCAAAAGACAGGCTGAAGCTCAGGGGATAATTCCTCTATAGTCTTGAGAAAAATAATATATCAATGACATAAAATATTAAATAAACAAGACATAGGCAAACTGAAGCCTGTATTCTGACCTTGAGCAGCAGGTGAAGGAATAAGCTATTAGTGCAGAGGTGACACACAGTCAAGCATTACACTTTGTACAGAGAATTTAACTCAATCCCTCAATCTTTCTCTGCCACAAGTGATTTTATCTCAGCCTTGGGGAGGAGCTCTTTCAGGAGTGATGACCATTTGTTTGTGGCAAGACAACTTTATCACTGTTTTCTTGTTCATTTCCTTCCTTATCATGAGCAGTTTCAGAAATTCAATCTAGATAGGAAAACAGCAAAAACAATTTTAATTGATCCTCAGCCACTTTTTAGATGATAGAAAATATATCAGACTGCACAGAGTAACAGAATCACTTGGTACAAATAGATAGTAGAGATACCAAATATAGGCTTTCAGGGTCCTTCTCTGTCCCCTAGAAAGTAGAAAGAACATTTGAAAGAAAATAAATGAAAGCTCTTAGACTACAGTAATTCTGTGGACTTTATACATTTTGCAGAATTGTGACAATGCTTAAACTTTCCTGAAAAAATAGCACCCTAGTGAGTTATAAATATAAATATGTAACTAATCCTGTTTTACACACAGTAAACCAAATTTTTGTAAGCACTTTGACTTAAATGAAAGCACATGACAAGAGTCCTTGAACCTGTTTTTCCATCGTCATATGCTTATTTCCAGAATCTGGGATTTGTGGATAGTTTTATGACAGACCTGGAGACTACTGACTATTAGTTTTGTTCTTCATATGCCTTACCAGTCTCATGCTTTTGGCTTTACAGGAATGAGTTTGCCTTTGTACAAGCAGTTGACATTGGAACTGCCCCAGAATAATGTTTCTGGGCCATTAGCAAAACTTAAGCATCTCTTAGCCACATATTGCTGATAACTTTTGGAATATGAGCACTATTCAAACAAGATTCCTAAAGTTCAGGAATAAGGAGTATAAAATCTTGTTCTGGATCTGACATTTGTACATAAGCAGCTGTAGTTATGCCACATTATAATTTTCACTTTTTTTCAATGTAAGAGCATCATACATAAGGTAATTTAAAAGTTTTATTTATTGCCTTCCCTTTCTTTGTAAGAAAAATAAAAGCCAACCATACAGTAAACACCCAGCCTAATATCTTCACATGCATTCACAAAACCATGGCAAAACAAAACAAAATAAACAAACAAAAATAGTGATAAAAATGTATCTTTGAGTAATATTTTGCATTAAAATATCATTATTGTCCTTCTGTCTTTACTGCATTTTTAATATGTTTTCATATCTTGTAATAATTATACTCATATGTTGAAATAATTGTATTCAGAATCCTGAAACTTACACAAGTTTTGTAAAGTTTTACAGTGAGGAATTCAGAATCTCAGTTTTTGATTTATAATTCTGTCTGTTTTCTTGATATCAACACAGCAATGTGCCTAGAATAAATGTGACTCAACAAAGGAGAAGTCCTGAAGAACTAGGACTTATATTTTGGAATCTGTCTTGAGAGACTGAAGTAAATACTAAGCAATAGCATTACTGTTTACAAATAAACAAGGCAGAGACACTTCACAGTGACTTGGTCCCTGCTGTCTAAAATTTGAACCAAAGCAAATATGGCCCTTACTTCCAGATTATACCGCAGCTATGTTTGTTTGTTTGTTTGTTTGTTTTTTGTTTGGTTTGTTTTTTGTTTGTTTTTGTTGTTTTTGGTTTTGTTTTTGTTTTCCTTCAGAGACTGAGCAGCTGGGGATAAAATTGAGAGAAAAGTGGACATTGCTTCTGGACCTGGGAAATGCTCCCATACTGTGCCCCTCCTATAGGCCTCTAGTGCTTCTCTGTCCTAGTGATGCACACAGTAGCTGGTCTTTACTTATATGAGACACTCCTTTAGAGGAGATAATAACTGTCTAACACTGATTTAGAATAGTAACTAGTTTTATGGAAAACATAAAATTGTCAGACAAAATCAGGTTGAACTGAATCAAATACCTATAATGTAATTCTTTTGTTGTTGTTGTTGTCATATTTTTCATTTATTTCCCTTATTCTTCAGGAATATTTCCTTGGATTCTGAATAAGAATGACACCATTTTCCAAACTCTTGAAATTCTTGATTTAATACAATTCGAGGAAAGCTACTCTGTAAACACATTTTTATTGTACTCCAAATTTTTACTTTTCAAGAGACGGCATTATATCATTATTACTCAGTAAATTACTGTAGTGAATACATTTTCTTGTATACATAATTAATCTACTGAGTTTGAAGCAGTTTAATCTTGATAATGGACTTTTAAGCAGTTTTTGAAAGTTTTCACCTACATTATTTAAAATAGTTGCCTTAGATACCAGTCAGTTGTGACAGGGGAAAAAGCAGTGAAGTGGAGATTTTCACTAGACACTCCTGAAGATATAACTTTAGTCTTGTACTTTTGACTGACTTCCCCCGGCATGCAACACAATGAATGCTGTAGGGCTCCACAGGAAAAGGTGTAGCAATGCCATGAGAGAAATACTGGGTTTTCTGTGTCCTCTTGTCTGTTTTACTACTTGTAGACTTGCAAGTATCATAGCTTCCATTTTGTGTCTTTTAAAGCATGTTTTCAAGACAACTGATTGGAACACTATTTCATTAGAGAATATAATTTAATTTAACAATTTTTTGTTGCTATAAGTAATTTTTGTTTCTATTTTTAATTTCCTTACTTTCATTTGTTTACTATTTGGATTTCATAGATTAATTTATTTTATTGAACAAACTCTGCTTCTAAGATAGATACCCTTTGTGGAAAGATACCCTTTGCAGAATCCTGTGTTCTTCTGAGTGGGTTTCAAAAATACAGCTTTAAAAAATCTAACAACAAAGTTTATATTCTTGCAGAAAATCAGAACACATATTCAAATTTAGTTAGTGTAATTGGGAAAGATAAGGGATGAGTCTACAAGATATAAATAATAACCATCTTTAAAAGTAAACTATTATCGTTTTAGACACCTAAATTTTGTCCAATGCAGGTACGAGGGTTCTTCTAGGATTATACCTGTGACAACAATATATACTTTCCAAGAGGAAAAAAACCTCCCCTTGTTTATTGTTTTCTATTAACAGAATTTACAACAAACTCATCTAGAAAGATATCCCAGAAAGGGGAATGCAAAACACCTAGTAATATAAGTAGGGAACACATAATGGTAGTCATACTTGTTATCAATTCACCCATTTGTTTAGCTTGTGGTAAGTGCAAACATCAGGAGCATTCATTTTAAGTACTGCTTGTAGCAGAAAGGGATATTCACACACTTTGTGATGCAGCTTATCTTCAATATATCTAAAGGACATCAGACTTTTTCCTTAATTATCACCCATAAAAAGATGTTATTTTCAATTTCTCTGAAAATGTCTTCAGATTTCAACACATTAAATAAACTTGTAAATGAAATGTGTTTAGTATTTTATTTTTCAAGAAACACAACAGTATATGTCAATTTTGTGTAGCACAGCACATGACTAAATAGTTCTGAAGTGAAGAAATAAAAAGTGAGTGTGTGTGCACAGAACACACAGGCCAGTATAAAATTTTAGCCTAAACACATTCCTCAGCAGTTTGTCGATTTTGACAAATACAGCTAAAACACAAAATGTCTGTCTCTTTTTCCACCCATCATTCCATTAGAAAAATGTTAATAACATGAAGTCATAGATTTCAAGGTGTTTTTTTCCTTGTTATCTATCTTGAATGTACTTAGAAAAATATTCTTAAAGACTATATGAAGATCATTTAAAGACCAGAATTGCTGGATTCTACATAAAATAATTTTAATAAATTTTGCTATATAAATTGAGGTTTTAAGTAACTTATGTGGTGTTAGGAAGAGACTGATTCACAGCTGAAGCTCCTTTCTACAGTAAAGAAACAGAAAGTGATGTATTAAAAAGCCTGAACTAAACCACAAACATGAAGTTCTTTGTAATGCCTGAGGGGACAGCTTAGTCTGTGGGTAAAAAACAATATAAGACAGTAGTCTCCTGACACTAAGATAGGATCTTTGCTCAGGATTTTTTGTAAAAATCTGTTTATTATGTGTGTGTAACAGTAAGGAATAAAAAATGGTTTTTGTGCTCCTCTGTAAAGGCATAGATTTCCCCAGTATTAATCACTGACTTTTTCTCTTAGAAATTAACCTTTGAGGCTTTCAGTTTCTCTTATGAAAAAAAAAAAAAGTTTTAATTCTATATGGTTTGGTTGTAGTGTATTTTTAAATATTTATATTACGTATAAACGCATAACAGCATTTTATCATTTTCTATGAATTGGATAAAATATATGTATCTTTTTCATGTAAATAGACCATACTGGTTCATATTAATCTAAATAAATATTACAATGATAAGAGAAAAATATTGTTGTTTTACACATGTGATATATTGAGGCACATCTCCTTTAAAGATTTATTTTCTTTAAAGCAAACTGACTGCAGAAGGGACTTGCAGTACTTCTTGTTAAGTGCTAAAATAACCTCAGTCAAAGATCATGTTTGTCAGCTTAGAAACTAATACTGGCTCATTCTGAATAAACACAGATAACTCTTGCTCTTGCTCTGATTTGATGTCAAATGGAAAATTCCAGAGTACTTATCTGTCCACAGCATTTCATAGGCTATGCTTTTAGAATTTTAAGTGAGCGCATTTTTACCAAAACCAAATAATTTTACTTCAGTTCACAGAGGATCGGCATGTCTTACTCTTGCATCCTTTCTGTCTAGTAGACAGATATGAAGCTTGTCATTTTATGCAAACATTTTTTCTTTTTTTAAGTTGCTATCTAAAGTAACGAAAAGGCAATCTCTATAAGCCAGCAGAGAACTTGAAATTAAAAATGAGAAGAAGGTGTTCTACAAGGAGTTCTCTTGAGGAATTTTTTTGGCAATGCATTCATTTAAATCTGAGTTTGGCTCAATTACTGTGGTCTTTCATTGCTGAGATTGTACAAACAGAGGGTCTTAATCTGAGAACTTGTGTGACTTCTTGCTTTAAAGAATATGGATGCATGCTAAGATATTGTTAACAATGAAGGTGCCGTTAACATAAGGCAGTAAATGACTGAAAAATTTAGAAAAAGTGAGGAAAAAGTAGAATTAAAGTCTTTCACTTTGAATATGTTGTGTTTACCTCTATTTGGCTCTTAATTTCAGCAAATGTTCACGTAAGTTGTCACTTTCCAATGCAGTGATGACCTAGCTGTTTTACAAATTTTGTAGAGAATACCTAACTCATTCACATAACTTATTTAAGAAAAATATTAGGCAAAGTGTAAGCTAAAGGTAGATCTTGAAGAGATGAAATACAAGATAATATTCAAGGTGTGGTATTGAGTTTGTTGACTGGGTAAAGTCATTCGGTCTTTAATGAAACTCTCTGAAATAAAATTACTTGGCCTCTCGCAAGTTTGGCTCAAGTCGTGCTGCTAATCTTTGAAACAACATGGGATATTATATTAGTGTTTTAATGTTGTAAGTAGGTTTTTTCACAATGCTTTTGGGTTCTGATTCCCTCTGCTCCCCACCCCAGATGGATTCCTGTGCATGTAATAATTATGGGTTAAGAATGAATTTCCACAGAACTTGAAAACCCTAAATGAAATAAAAGCTAAAAGTAATGTTCTGAAGTCTAATTCAAACAAACAAACAAACAAACAAAAAATTCTTCACACAGCATTTTCTGTTCATCTCTCTGGAAAATGGGAAGGTAACTTTTTTTTTTAGTTATATATTCTGACTAATATGCGTGTGGGAAAAAATGCTGCTCTTAGTCCATTGGTAATGATATATCATATGTCCATTGACCACTTTATTTTGTCTATTAATGTTTTCAAGATGCAAGTGTTACAGATTCTGTGCATTATCTCTTTAAGCTTGAAACTAAAAAAAACCCTTGCAATTTACCAAGTTGGTGTCTTATTCAGCAGAATTTGAGGATCATATTTTGAATTACAAACTGTTCCTTTTCCACGCCCCACCCCCCCTTCCTTGCCAAAACCACTATTATATAAAGCGTGCAAAAGGTTAGGCTCACACTTTTTCTTGGATGCTTGAAATTTTTTGAGAAGAGCTGATTCTATTTTTTTTTCCAGATTTATACAGTCAGGAGAATTTCCTCCACTCCGTACAATATTTCTAACTCTAGGAAGAGAACTTTGCTCAGCACCAAGGTCAGCTCCAGCATTTGCCTCATGGCAATAGGCAGGAAAAATGTTATTTTCTTAAAATTCAAACGGTTTTGACCTGTGGATTTGATTTCTTCCATTTGCTTACACCTTATTCAAACAGCACAGGTTCATATTTTCTTCATTCAGATTGTTTGAGCAGGGGCATTTATTTGCAGTCCTATTTGTTATTACCTTCCTGATTTTTCTAATTCAGATATTTTCAAGTAATTCTCTTGCCTTGTTTCTCAGTATTGATTGGAATGAATATAGAAAAGCCTTATGTTTAAGTCCGCAATTTTGGTTTCCTATCTTGCTTGGGTTTTTTTGCTTTTGATTTATTTGCCCTTTTCATTACCATACCAAACCGTGTTCACTATGAAGACAAAATCTTTTTACATATTATCAATTTCAGTTAGGAGTAATGGCATATACATAACTTTCTAAAAAATGGTAAAAATTGGAATTTTTCCATGTCACCCTATGTGCGTTTGCCATTTTCATATTTCTACCCTCTCTGGAAACTCAGCACCACATTTACTTTTAAGGGTTAAAAACATCCTAAAATGCTTCTTAAGAATGTAGAGCAACCATTACTGTCTTTCTTCTATGAAATCAACCAAGGATGACAGAAAATCCCCCAGGGGAATTCTCTAGACTCAAAATCCAATAAGTAAAAGTAAGTTCTTTTCTTGAGTAAAATTACAGGCTGTTCTACAGCAGGTGCTGTTGAAGCTTTAAAAAATTACAGAAAATAACTGACCATTCCTTGCAGAAGAAAGAGTAAAAAAAACACGATGCTGTAGATCTCATACTTGTGCGGTTCCTTAGGGGGAGTTCTGCACTCCACTCCATTGAAATTTGATATAAAATACCTTCAGTCCTTGCAGCAGTGACTAGAGGCCAGAACTCCTACAGTGAACATTGCTTGCTGCAATGCACAGTTATATTGCTCCTTGGATTACCTGATTTTTTTATAATAATTCAATAGGAGGTGTGCTCTTGCGTGAAATCAAGCATGCTCTATCAAGGCCAAATAATTGAATTTAGGATTCCCTCTTTTCATGTCTATTATCTACCTATCATACACAATACACAATCATACACAATACACAATCCTATAATATGATAGATATAACAAGACATCACTCTTTCAGCAGTTTCAGGTCTTGTCATATTCAGTTTAAAGAAGTGAAATAAACTGAGGCAAAAAACCTACAAAAGAAAAAAACAATGATCAAGTACATTTCAATGTAGTTTTGACGAGTCAAACAATTATTCATGTATGTTAAAACTCAGGTTTTCTTAGGAAAATGTATTTAATAAATTGGCACGAGTTTCCTTTAAAAGTTGAAAACTTGACACTCATCTCAAAGATTAGAGATGCTACTTTCTTCAGGGGATTCAGAACTGTGTTAGATGAGGTTGTAGATTTATGTGCTCATTTAAATCAAATGTAGCATAGGATGTAGGGTGGAACAGCAACAAGGGAATCTTTCAAGAGAATTTGGAAATTTCTGATGCAAATGAAAACAGACTGCTCAAAGTGACTCATTAAAAGTTCTCAGTAGAAGCATCCCATGAGGCATGCCACGAGGCATGAGCTTAGGATCACAATTCTATTGGTTATCATTCTAGTCTTAGACTTGGCTTAAGTCATGCTACTGACAGCTCTGCTTTTAGACATTTTCATTTGTCTTTGTAAATATTTTTGATAAGTGAATAGTTCCTATAATAATATTTTTAGAATAATTTCTTACTTCGCCTCCTTTGACAAAGCCTGAAGCTACACACATAAATGATCTAAGACATAGTCCTAGATTAAATCCTAGGTTAATTTTTTTTTGTTCTTTTTCTACTACTTTTATAGAAAAAAAATCTATCAATCAAAACACTACGTTGCCTATTTCTTCTTTAATCCAGTATATATTTATTTTCATCCTTGTTTTATCATTGAAAATGATAAAATACACAAAAGTAATATTTATATTTGATTTTAAAACAAAAAAAATACATTATATACAAAAGTTAATTTTTGTCAAAGCTCTCTAGTGCAGTTAGTATAAAGATTATATCTTCTTTAAAAAATTACAATAATGACTTGAAAGAGTCAAGAATATCGTGCAAAACAAAAAAAAGGAATATACATATAATATGTCTGAAATGCTGTTTTTCTATCTTTTTCACTATAATCATCTTTTGGCATTATTTTAACTAGGTACATTCTGAATTTGAAAGAAATATTCTACTGTTTGTACTACTTTCCAGTTGCTTGGAAATTAATTAATTAATTAAATTAATATATGATCTTATTCAAATGAAAGTACTATCCAATGTTGTCCATGACTGTAAGCGGTCAAAAATTTTTGTCTAAGGTGTAGGATAAAAATTAAATCTGCAATAATTGTGTCTACACACCTATTGATTCTGTCAGGCTAGGGTTAATATGGTGTGAAGAGATGCCACTTTTTCTTGTCCTGTACATAGACACACCAATTGCATGTTTCAGAGGTTCTGTGCTTTAGGTGGAATGGCCAAACAAGATGATGATTGTGATAAGCAGCACTGAAATGAGAACTAACCTTCCATTAAAAAAAAACAAAAACACCAAAACAAAAACAAACACCCCTAGAAAACAAACCAGCAAACAACAGAAAATCAAAACCAGACAAACAAATGGAATCCATATAAGGCCTTCAATTTACTACATTACAAATCCTTTGGTATGGGTTGATGAAATCCAACCTTCCAGAGAATTTCCTGGGGTCACAGAATTTATGCTTTGAGTTAGAGATCACATCTGAAAAAATATTACTGTATTATTACTTTGACTTGCAGACATAGAATTAGGCTCTGCTATTTACTTTAACGGTAAGTAGCACCTTTATCAAGTTTATTTTACTGATTTCAAAGGTCTGAAACTTAACCCACAGATTCAATATGCACAATATTGCTAGTCAATATTGTCAATTAGTCAGCTAATACTTGCTTTATAATCAAGGTTAAGACACTTTAAATGGTCAATTCTAAAGTAAGAGAAATTGAACCACGTCTTAAATGTGCCTACTTTCACACTTTGTGGTGATATAAAAATATAAACTTTAAAAAATCATACACAAAAAGTTCAGGCAATTAGAGAACATTTTTAGCTGCCTTTCATCCCCAATCATTTTGTGATTCTATGATCCAATTTCACAGAAAAAGTTGTACAAAGAAAAGCATGAAACAAGCTCACCAGATATAGTTTTGGATGTAAAGAGTACAGATGCCAACGTAGACAAACTATGTTTTTTTCAATAAAAATCCATACCACAATATAAACTTTTCATGTCTCAATTGATGCTGCATCATAAATGATTTTCAAATGTTTGCAGGTTGGCTCCAAGGTGTACAAAAACGCTTTTCTACTCCTATAAGAGCTTACATGTTGGTTTGAATGAAACAGGAGTTTGAATGAACAGGATTTGACTTAGGGTCCAGTCCACATTTGTAGTGAATAAATGTAAGGGGGAAGTGTAAATTGATGTTGTTATCCACATTTTATTTATCACAGTAATGAAAATAGCCTAATGTAGAGTTAAAAAGATAATAATTTGTCTATAGCGCATGAAAAATCATTAAGATCAATGAGAGGAACCTAGATTACCATGTTTTATAATTAACTTATAAACCTAATTATTGTTTTTTAATTTCTTTTCTTTTAGTTTAAGAAATTCAAAGTCCAGTTTGGTGCATGATCATTGCATCTAGACATGATTAGCTGCCTAAAACCTGCCCAATCTGTTGGATGTGGGAAGTTAATTCAGTGGCATTTGGACCAAGAAATATTTCAGAAAGAATATTTATTTAGCAATCTGTTTAGACAGAAGATCGTGGCTCCCCCTTCATCATTCATCCCTTTCTGGATTTTCTATGTGATGATTATCACCATTCATTAATTATAAAGTGAATTGAAGAGTGCAATTATATATTTAAATGCCCCTATGGGGAAAAAAATCCTAGGAATTATAATATTTAGTAGAATTAAAGTCATAATTGAAATATAACTAGTTTAATAATTTATGGTATTTGGTACTAAATCAGTACCACAGAAATCCTACATACTTAGAAAAAGAGGAAAAGCCTATTTAGTGAATATCGTTCTTCTTAAAGTCATTATTTAAATCAACCATTTTCAGCAATTCTTTGTGTTCCATTCTCATCACTGATTAATGTTGACATAGTATGATTACTGAAGCTTTTTCTTTTTTTTTTATCTAGATCAAAAAGGAAGTGAAAGAACATAGGAAGGAATTGATATAATACTGCAAACTCAGGTGTTATCTATCTCAAACATCATTGTGTAGCATATAACATAGAAATAACAGCCCTTTAAAAAAAAAGTAGGCTTTAGAATCCTATTTATATAAAAAAAATATCGTTTTTATGGATACTCTGTATAGAGAATCTTTTTCCTGCACAGTGAGTTCCCCACTTACTGCACACACTGACTATCCTTATGGGGGATTTTTGTTATATTTTCTTGTTCTTTAATATGAAATCTTATTCATTTAAATATGAAGTTTAGGAAATCAGCCCTAAAGCATCAAGAAAAAAAAAATCTTTAGCATAATAAAGAGGAAATGGAAAAATTGTCAAATTAAAATAAGGTTTAATATTTTGCAGAGAAAAGAAAACCATGGAGAAATATTAATGACTTCTTAGACTTATCTAGACAATGTGCTTGCCAGGAAGTCTACGGAAGTTATGATCTGACTTTGAAAGGAACTGCAAGACTGCAGTGTGTTCTGAATTGTAAGAAGATTCACTGATTCCCACAGGCAGGCAGGTATTCAGTAATCCCTAGGAAAGCAGTTCTTCATCATGCCTAATTGTGACTTGGGGAAGACAAGCACCATCATCCTGAACATCCCCCATTCCTCATTCTTCTCTCACCTTTATATACTGAGCATGACACCATTTGGTATGGAATATCCCTTGGGTCATTTGGGGTCAGCTGCCTTGCCTGTGACTCTCCCAGTTTCTTGGGCATCTGCTGCCTCCTGGCTGGTAGGGAAGTGTGAAAAGCAGAAAAGGTCTTGATGGGGTGCAAGCATTTCTCAGCAACAAAAAAAAAATTCTGTATTATGAATGTTGTTTCCAGCACTCATCCCAAATATTGTCCCATCTTACCTACCATGAAGAAAATTAAGTCTATCCCCAAAATGAGCACAGGAACATTCATAGGTAGGTGCAATTCCTAATTAGTTTAATATGTTGAAAAAAATTATAAGCAATTTTTAAATGGCAATATCAATGGGAATTTTGTCTATTTATTAATTTTATCCTTTTCTTTCTCATGCACAACTCAGTCTAATTCTGATGCCCTAAGTTTTAGTTTGCAGATTCTGTATTACCTAGGGATGTAGTTCTGAGCCTCATATTAAATGCTAGTAAGCTCTGTTCACAGGGTAGGTAGACAAAACAAATCCCTTTTCTGCTGAGAACCAAGGACAACTTTCAGGCCCAAAAGCATAAACAACAATGGACCGAAGGGAGGAACGAGAAGGATGGGACCTCACAGCCTGAAGCTGTAATTGGACAATTAAACCCCAATATGCAAATGGACCAAAACTGATAAAAATGTAAGGCCTCGTGACCGGGGGGCCATTTTTCCTTCCGTGTGTGGCGTGTTTTGTAGTGGTCTTGGGGTGCACCTTGGGCCAGGATCCAGTCCTGCCCAAGGTGAATCCTGGAGGCTTTTGAATAAATACCTACTTTATTCTCTAGTCTTGTCTAGTCTCTGTTTCAGGTCAGCCTTCTAGGCATCAATTCCATCCATTAAAGAAACAAATCATAATGCAGGTTTGCAATCATCTTGTAATCAAAACATGGTACCTTATTTTTCAGTATTAAAGGTATGTGGATTTGTGGTGAGACTGAAGATTTAATTTGTATCATTAATTTGTATTGATAATTCAGAGGTGGAATATCAATTTCTTTCCTGGTTTAGGCAAGTTAAAAATAGAGATATTATCCACAAAGATGCCATAAAGTGGTTCTTTTTATTTGATCTGTGCATAAGAAAGAGTTTTATAGCCTTTAAACTGATTTGGGATTAAATTCTAGAACAGACACATGTTTTTTCTCTGAAGTGCTTTCCATAAAACCGATTTAAGACAATGAGAAAATTGTGGGGGAAAAGAAGATAATTTAGACTGCATGAAACTCTTAAGGTACAAAACTATTCATTGGAATTATATTGGAATTCATAATCATTGTCATGGAAGATTAATACAACCATCAAACAAAAAAAAAAAAAGAAGGAACAAACTGGAATGTAGTGACAATATAGCTATTGGTGATAAAAGTCATAAAGCCATTTCTGTCAGTTATGTGGATTTTGTGCATATCATGAAAAATAATCCATCCATGACAACCTTCTTCAGACATACAGACTGGGCAGTAATTGCAGAGAAGAGGACATGTGGGAGTGCATTTTTCAATTTTAAGTTTAATTCATTAGTTAATGTTCTTTTGTAAAATAATTTGTTCCTCGTACCCTTTCTGTTACCCACTTTTGGTTTCTCCCTGTCTTCTCCCCAGTGACAGTTCTGTGATTGATTCTGTGTTCTCCCTAAGTTTTCCCCCCAGAGACAGTTATCTGCCCATCACCTGGCAAATAACCTCTTGTTCTTGTCCATCATTTTGGGGGTCTCTCCCTGCTTCTGGAAAATTCTAGGAGAGGTGTCCAGTGATTGGGCAGGATCCTGATTGTCACCTTCTAATGTTCAGTGTATGGTTGTTTTATATGTTTGTTTATGGTATGAGCCATCTCCCCATTAAACCTTATTGATCTTTGGTTGAAACCCCCCTTGTGTTACACGCCCCATTAAAAGGTCCCCCTCGATGTTCATCTTGGTCTCTGGAGAGGCTGACACCCGAGGTGAGGCCTCCACACCGGAGTTCCAATAAACTCGTTGTGACCCAGCTTCTCCAGCATCCCTCCTTTTATCCTCCGGCCATCGTCACGCTGATGCTGCTGAGCAACAGGAACCCACCAGTGCGATATTGGTGCCGATGCTAGCCGGGCTTGAAAAACAGGCACAGTATCAGGGACAAGTTGTCATACTAACTTCTTTTAGGTAGAATTTTTAGATTGAGAATTTTCAGGCCAGAGAAATGCTCTTGGACACAAGCCTCAACACGTGATATACACTATGCTGTTGAAGTTCCCTTCTCTCAGATATCATAATGGTTTGTTTCTTTAATGCCAACACCTATCATGGACTCAGAATTAAAAGATATTATGAGAAACTTATATTGCTAGGTTTTTCTCATTTACCTTCATGCCCTTGAAGAAAAGAAATGAAAACAGTAATGCATGAAGCCTGAATATCACATTCACTATAAATTACAAAATTGAAGACAGTTCAGCTGACAATACATGACTTGATATAAAAGTTGATCATATCCCTCAAAAATCAATCATAAAATTAATTCCCAATATAATTTGTAAATAATTTGTAAATCTCAAATGTCATGTCATGCATAGCTCAGTACAAATTGACACAATAATGCAAGTGTGCACAGATGATAGCAGCTTAAACAATAGAGGAGAGTGATTTTTTCAAGCATTAAAATCCTTTTTTGAAAGCATTATTGCAAGTGTACAATCAGTTGGCAACAACAAGCCATGGTATAGTGTCCTTGTTGAATGAGAATTTTATTCATGTAGAGTTCTAGTAAGTCAGAATAACCTGAGGAATTAACATACCTCATGTAGGTATAAAAGGAAAAGATGTATAATATGGCCTGAGAATTAAAAGTACAACTGTTACATTTTGAGATGATTTATTCTCCAAAACCACACAGAGAATGCTTGCTTAAAAATACTACCTTTTCATAGCTAGAGTACATTGTAAACTGTATGCACAATTAGGCATAAACCTAAATGCTTCCGGGTATCACTCTATCCAAAGATAAAAGTCTGTGTCATATTTTATAACACAGTTGTATAGATTTTTCCTAATGTTTAAATGCAAATCAACTACAAAACTTTAGTTTTCTTCTTTACTGCCCCTTCTTTTTATTCCACTTCTTCTGCCTTTATTAGTGTTACTATTAATAATAGTTAAAATAGCTGTCCTTATTTCATTCTTTTAGTAGATTTTTTTTACTAATGCATAAACCACTCATATAAGCTAAAGGATTACAAGGGTAAATATGCAAGCATCACTAATTAAGTATGTTCTGTAAGATAAAATATGAAATGTTAGAAAAAATGTTGAAAAGCTATAGATGCTCTTACATTATTTTATGCTGAGAAATTATGGCACTAATGATCTTGTTTTATTTTTTTTCTATGTAATTGCCCAAGAGTTTGACTAATTTAAAATGTCATTTGATTTTATTTATTTCTCACAAGACTATCAGATAATTGTCTTTATAAAAAACATTAAGCAATGAAAATATTGACTATTTTTTCTTTTTTTAATGTAGAATTAAATCTTCAATATAGAATTACAAACTTGCATTTTTAAAGAACATTAAGATTTGCTACTCTACAGCTTCAATGAAACATACTAGAAATAGCAACTAAAAATGTGCAAACATGTATATGACTTTTTTAAAAGAAATTACATTACTCAGACAGAGGGTTTTAAGTAATGAAAATAAGTGCAAGTAGGGATGCCTCCAGGATTTTTTTTTTTAACTTAATGTGCAATTAAAAAATCTAAAATAGCATGTGTTTTATTGTTAAGATCCAAACCACTCTGTGTTTAAGTGGAGTTTGAATGATGATGACATGCCAAATCTTTCTTGTAGATAGGAGAAATTTTGCAAGCCTTTCAAAAAGAGACCTGAAACATTTTAGTCAATGTCAGTAGATTAGAAACAGAAGAGAACACCAATCTTTAACCGGGCTTTGACATAGCATGTCGCTCGTGTGTTCAGATCAGATGGAGACTTTGCAGGGAATCCTCACAGTCCTGTGGGAAAGACTGGGAAAAAAGACATGCTTTCATCAAATTTTACAAAAAAATATCTGGCATGAGACACTAAAAGCTGAAAGTGGTATGTTAACCAATTAAAAATGAAGTGAAAGGAGAGGAAAAAAATACAAGCTCTGCATCTGGAATCTCTTAAATCCTGCACTTATTACGCTACTTAAAGATTAAATAATTTGGCCAGCCAACATTAGGGAAACCACAAGAAAAATTGGTACCCAAAATTGTCAATATATGCAGTTGATTTTATTTTTCTGGACTTTTTTTTTCATTTTCAATTTTCATTTTTTTATTCCAAATCCCACCATTTGCTTTAGATAAATCCATATTAATTTGACCTAGAGGGCATATTTTGCACTTAACAATTGTTTTTAAGTCCCAAAATGATGAATTTAGAAAAAATCTCATAGTAAAGCCATAAATCACCATTGGAATGAAAAGATGTTTGAAATACCATAGTTTCTTTTTAAAGAGCTGAAGGTAGGAGCACCTATCTATTTCAACTTCCATGAAACAAACTGTATTTTATCTAATCCATGTATTATGGTTTAAGTCCAAAGCTGATCTACAATATCTTTCTATGAAATCAATTTCAAATTCAGACACCAAAGTTTAACTGCTTGCAGAAAATGAAGATCAAGTAGGAAAACACAGGGCAAATGAAACACTACTAGTTGGTAACTCATGAACAAATACAGAGAGCCCAGTGTTGCCTGAAAAAAGCATACGACTCACTAAACATGCACATGAATTTTAGGATGAGCTGAATATTTCTCTCAAATCCAGCGACTGAGCTGCATAGACCAAATAGAACATCTAACTAATAGAGAGATGTTAGAGACAACCTGGATATCTTAACCTGGGGTTGAATTGCTCCCTGGATATTATTTGACTATTGGAGTGCATAAATACAAAGCCTAACATAGTACTATCCATTATTGCTCTCAACATGTTTGCACACAGAACAGTTGTTTACAACAACAAATTAAAAAAACCCCACAATACCCAAAAATGCACATAAAATGTTACTGTTAAAGCTTCAACTACACTTTAACCAATACAACTTGTTAATCTGAAATCTCTCTATGTTGCCAAATGGACCATAAATTAATTCCTCTTTCCACTGGGAAAACAATTAAGGATGTTTTGGAAAATACATATTCTTTACAACATACAAAATTGCCTCAAAGCATGAAAGCTAGAAATTCATGGATTGTGAATTTGTATTTGAATTGCTCACTATTTCTTGAATATTTTCAAATCATAAAGGCAACTGTACAAATGATACTTGAAAATGGTCTTAAAAGAGCATAACTATGCAATCAGTTTGAAATTTTGCAAGGTTGTACCATTTGCATATGGTAATAGAACACAAGCTTTGAAGATACTCATATGAAGTCTACAAATTAATGTGATTATACCCAGTATGTTTTCTGGTAACTTTCCATTTCACATGCAACTTATCATAATCAAAATGGTATTTTAGATAACTGTCTTTTGAACCTTTCTGCAGAACAATTCCTGTTCAATACTGCATGTTATACCTAGAAACATGTGAATCAACTGAGACATGTCTTACAAAATAATCATCTCTCTAGCCTTGAAGCTGCTGAAAGACTGGTAAGGAGGAGGAAAAAGACCTTTTTTAGGGGATAAGACATGAATGGGAAAAGTTAGTTAAAATATCATTAGTAAAACAAATAAAAAAGACTTTTTATTAAGGAGGAAAAAATGAATTTGTTTAAAATAAATCTGTTTAAATGAAAAAAAATAAAGAGAGAGCAAAAGTTATTAAAGCATAAATTCTTCATGCCAGTGGGTAAGCACATGGTATGATACTCACTCTGCCATGTATGTGATATCAATAAACTCCCAGTTCTTCTCTGAAGGTGTCTTGTAATGTACTTATTTTTAAAAAAAAATGTTATTACAGATAAAAGAAAAACATTTTTCAAGGCAGAATAATAATATTTGACAAAATATCTAGAACATCTTGTGATTAACAGACAAGTTGACAATTTTATTTTCTACATGGGAGTGTTTGATATTGGTTTATGATTAAGACATCTGAATGCAAAATATACACTGGAAAGCGATGCCTCATTGTTGTAATGCACCGCTCAAGATTTTTAATGCTGGAGATTCATGACGTTTGATTACTTATAAATCCATAGGACAAAACAAAATGCCCTACTTCAGGAAATATAAAACACTCTACTTGTAATCTTCAGATAATGCTTATAGAGGATAAAAATATTTTGGAAGGGTTAGAGTGAATGTATATCATGCACGTATATTGTTCCATAAGCACAAACTCCACGACACTATGATTTATTATTAGACATCTTAAAGTTATGTGAATGTGGTGTTTACTGAAATGTAAACACCTTCATTGTAACTTAAAATCATTGTACCGTAACGTGTCTGGTTGCTTTTTTCCTGGAACGCAAATCATTGCCTCTAATACATTTAGTAGAAAACCATTGTCGAGGTTTTTCTTTCAAATACATATCAAAACACAGTGTGTAAAGCATAATTGCAAGAAAACAAATCCCTGTTTTAGGGGTGAGAACATTTAACTTGAATACTTTCATTGGCAGCCTGATTTTTTTAGCAATGTGAAAACATTGAAACACTTCAGTTATTTACTTAACAAACTGAATTATATACTGCTTTATTTCTTTGTAATAAATGTAGTGCGGGAATCAGGTAAATTGTAAAGGTGCTACTTTAATTTAGCTGTTAAAAAACTATAGTTTTATCACTTTCTCTTAGCAAATCTTCCCTACATAAAAATTGAAATCACTGTAAAATATTTCCTGTGTGAGAAAACAGCAAGTCTCTCTGTACAGATAGTACTTCCAATTTACAAATAAAGTTTGTGTTCTGAGTTTTTTGGCCTGAAATGCTCTTGAGATTTCTAATAGTTTTTGTTTGGGAAACAGAAATATGTCTCTTATAAGGCTTTAGGCAGTCAATTCTTTTTTTTTTTTTTCTTTTCTGTCTTCATACACATTATGTTAACTTGATTTTTCATGTAAGTTAATAATTTAAATAATTTAACTGATCTGTTAAAAGGACTGCATATTTTTAGTCTGATTTAGGTTTTTCTGCCTCCTCCATGAACAGATATCTGTACTGATATTCAATAAAATTCTCAAACTCCAGTAATCCATAATAAACCTTTCTATAATTTTGTGGAAATATGGAAATGAACTTAAACCACAGATAAGGACTTCCTTCACTTTTCTTGGGTTGGCATTACCAGTCTGGAATCTGAAGCTGACAAACATTTTTCTAATTACATATCTGTTTTTCCTAATGTGCAGGTTATATTTGATTGCATCATTCTTCAGTTTAAAATAAAAGTTTTCTTTAATTTTAAAAGAAACCGACATTCCTATCTCAGTCCCGGTTTTGGAAAGCTAACAAAATAGCATTTTGAGTACTGTCCCAAATGCATAACCCTATATCTTTTCTATTTCATTCTCCTATCACATTCTACAAGATCCTGTATTAGCATATACTAATGTATCATCAATCTACAGACCAGAGCATTACAAAAATTTAAGAGAATGCCTTCTGGGTACAAATGACCCACAATCTAAAGTTTTGTTTTTTTTCATTAATATGTCACATTTAAGACTTTGAGTTGAGGTTTTCTTTTCCTTGATGTATCAACTTGTTCTTTACTTGAATCCAAAATATTAATTCCAGACCTGTGTTTTTTGTTGCTTTTTTTCAATTTAATTTAATTCAAACTTCAACACATAGTCCCAGACTGTATTTTTACGACCTTCCTCTAATGTCACCATTAGAAAAATAAAACCTAATGTCAAAAATAGCATCACATCTTAATTTCTCAGTAACTATTTGATGAAGACTTTTTTTACTGTAATATCCATGACATTCCTTTTTTATTGAGTTTTCTAATTAACATACTGAAAATTAAGATTTTTCATTAAAAAAATCATGTCAATGGTGTCATTTATCCCTATCACACTAAGGCATTGAAAATCTCAGTAGAATGCTTCAACATTCTCTTCCAAAGTGATTTGATGGGAATATGTTCTACAACATAAGAAAGTTTTTTTACTTCACAGTCTCTTACATAATTAATTAACATTTATTTAATATATATCTAACCAAGAGTAAATGAAATACAGCAAATTATTAAAATTTCATTTCCTGTGATAAATAATCAAAAATGAGAGTGTAAATCTATTTCTAATTAATTCTACCATTAGTATTAGTTTATCCATTCTCATATTATCTTTTATCTGATTTTATTTCTCTTATAAAATAAAACTAAATGCAAAGTCTGTGACAGTCTTTTCCTGATTTCTCAGTTTATATTGCCCACTTCAGCATAAATATACAAAAAGTTACTTCTTTGTTCACACATACAGGATCTGTCATTCCAAATAAGTTTTAGTATACATATCCCAGTGATCTAATATTCAAGGGCTATAAGACTCTAAGGCTATCATTATGCTTAGAGACTTTAGAAATGTCCTTTATCAGACAGGATATAAAACCTTAAAATAAAGAACTTAAGATTCTCGTCATAAGGTAAAGGAGGATCAGAGAAATATACCTTTTCTTTAAAGATCCCTAAACAGTTCCTGATGGTTGTATCTAACCTGATCTTGAAAACATGCATTGAAGGATAAATTTCAGTGTCCCTCTTGAACAACTTAAGAGCTACTTTTATCAGCCCTTGTAGGCACAGGTAACAACAGATTCTGAGGTTAAAAAAAAATAAAATTATATATGTATATTATATATGTGTATATATATATATATATACATATATATATATATATAAATTTGCTGAAGGAGACTGTAGATGCTGAGATATAAAAAAGGATGTATAAAGACAACAGATGCAGCCCTACTGTATTAGCTGTAAAAAGATAAAATAGGAAGGAATTTGGCTCTGTTTGGAAGTGTTTGAAGTCACAGTAATTTAATGGGATAGAAAGAAAAAAAGCAAACCACAGGTACCATATTATGCATAAGAGGAACATAACAACTTATTCTCAAAAGAACAGTGCTTACTTAGTGACAGTTCTATTGCTCTGCATTCAATTAGAGAGAGTACTACTCACTTTTTAAGGACATCATAAAAGTACAGATTTTTCAACAGTAATTTAATTTACCTAATGATGCCAAATCCTTAAGTGGGATACATAAGGAAGAACCAATCAACTTGTTGGCTCTATGTGCAGCATGAAGACATAAAATAAGATTTAGTTCTCTGTTATTTCTCAGAGTTGTGCAACAGAACTACTACCAAAACAAAATATGTATATCTGTACCATACATCTGATCTTTTTAGGGAATCTGTTGATATTTATTGTGATCTTATTTTCCATAGTTTAGAAATGTGTTTTATTCCTTAAGGCCAACATTAAAACTGTAATTATGATCTTTAATTTAGCACAATCAAAAAAAATTGCATAAGAGTAGAAAAAAAATGTTTTCGAATTCAAATGAAATCACTTATGCTTAGCAATTTTGGAAGTTTCTTCTGAATATTGACTAAGAAAAAAAAAAAAGCCTAGATTCCCCTGGAGGAAGAATATTTGTACTTGCTGTATTTTCAGCAAATATCAGAAATTATTGGCACAGAATGGCTAATATAAGCTTGGTGAATAATTTATTTCAATTTTTTCCAAAACTGTATATGGAAACAGAGTTGTTTTTGATAAGATTACTATGCCTAAGCAGGAAGCTGCTTTGTTTAATAGCTTTATCCTTATGTAGTCAGCCTCCGGTCAGGACATAATAGGAGTGTAGAAAATATTATAATTATTATTGCTAGTAGATTTATCTAGTCAAAAGTCTGCCAGAAACTGTTATGCTAGGTGCTACATGAGCACAGAACTGAAATATAAGTCTTTTAAAAGAGTTCTTACTAAAAGAAGTAATGAAAATAGGTAATTTTCCCAGAATTTCATTTGGGAACAGTAATATCTCTTCTAATATATTATCTGATTGTTTCAATAAAAGCTAAGACAATTGGATCACAGGGCATTGCTATATACTAATAGCAGAATCAGTCTCTTTCTTTGAAATTATAGTAATAATAAACTAGCCATACAAACACTCTTAGATAACATCTTTCTGTTTTATTGGAGAGACTATGAAAAAAGAATTCTACTTATTACAGTCTCAGAAGTGAAAAAAATAAAATGAGAGATTTTCTTATGAAAAAAAAAATTCAGCAAAAGGGCTGGATTTAGTTCTTACTCTGAATGCAGGTCTAACTTGATAGGCCAGGCATAGTCTTCAGGCACAACTGATTCTCTGCTACATCGCTGGTCAGAAAAGACATTTCCAAGCAGTACAGCAGCAAGAATTATGATGCAAAAATAACACTCTAGTACTCTTACTTATTAGCTTTATTTTTGTTTAGTTTACAGGTGGACAAAAATTCAAGAGAAATCTTGAAATACAATATCTCAGCAGGTTTTAAGATAATGTCTTTTTAAAAACCAGAATTTTTTAATAAGTTACAAAATGCAAATCTGAGATCTCCTACAGCAGTCAGAGGGACAGAGCACTAGGACCCTGACTTTAGCTGAAATGCCACCATGTACAAGAGGATGTACAAGAATGCGTGGAAAAAATGGTGCCTTGCAAAAAGACAGAACTAACAAATGAGATGCCTTCAGCACAGAAAAGTCTGATTCAGAACAAGTGTAAATCAATCTGAACAGTCAGCTTGTCTTCCATCCCAAGAAAAAGGAAAACCTTGATCAATTTGTTTTACAGTAGAGAACACTGACATCAAATTTGTCTGAACCATACATTCTGAGATTAGAATTTCATGGATGAGATTCTGCCATAGAAATATTTATATTCAGAATTGCTTCATGCCAACATCTTCTCTTATGAATTTGTCACCAGTAATTGTAGTCAAATAAAGCCCTTAATAAATTCCTGGAGACAGGCAAATCCTGAAGTACAGGATTTGAGTTTTCTTATGCACATGAAATAGGACAGATTTCTACAACAGACTGATGAGTTATCATCACCAGCTTGATTTTACACTCATTTTCTGAGCAGTGAGCTTCCAAACGATAATGGACATTTGCATGAGAAGAGTCATGTATGTTCTTCTTTGCTTTACCATTTTCCTTCCATCTGATTTGCAGCATATGTCAGGAAACAGAAATCCTTCTAACATGCAGATAGTTCATCCATAGACATTATTCATCCAGTCGTCCTTGTTCTGAGATCTCAGAATGAAACTATTGAAAGTAACGTCCTTCCTGAAACAGCTCTGCAAGCTTGCCATATTGCTTTTTAGTCTCTATTCTATTCCTGAATCTGGTGGGAATGGCTTTAGCTGTGGCTTTGGTAGCTGCTGCTGAAGCTGCTTTGCAGTGTAGCAACTTGGTTACAAAATTGCAGATGTCTGGCACCAGTATTTTCCATACATCTATGCAAGTCTCTGTAATTTCCAGATATCTAGGTCATAAGCACAAAACATTGTGTTATCCAGAATTCCCAAGTAACAATTTTTTACGAACCTAACAATTCATCATAGAGTTTCTCACAGAAGAACTGCAGATTAATTTACAAAGATAACTAAAATCTCCACAAAGACAAGGAGAACCCCCCCCCCCAAAAAAAAAAAAAAAAGCCAAATGACAACAAAAAACCTTCTAAAGTTATATTAACAGCAAAAAGAGGAATAAAAAAAACTTGGGTTCCATTATTTGGTGAAATTGATTACCTCACAAATTAGAAGAAAGATACAGCAGAGACATTTAATGCCTTCTTTGCCTTTAAAACCAATGATGGGTTCAGGGAAAAAAAACAGAGCCCTGGATTGGAGGACTGTGGTCAAGACAATGGTACATTCCCCACGGCTTTGAACTTGTATGGGATTTACAACAACTTAATGCCCCTAAGTCCACAGAGCCTGATGAGATTCATTCAAAGGAGCTGAGAACATTGGCCAATGTTATTGAGAGAGGTGTCTCAGTTATTTATCAATGGCATTGGCACTCTTGAGATGTCCCAGCTGACTGAGAGCTAGCAAATATTATTCCAATTTTTTTAAGAAGGACCAGAAGGAAGACCCTGATAATTATAATTCAGTGTCTGGAAAAAATTATGGAGAAGGTTATTCTGGGACTTATTGAAAAACACTTGAAAGACATTGCAGTCATTGGTTAAAGCTAACATGGGTTCATGAAGGAAAAGTTATGCCTTAATAGCTTAATAACCTTTTTTGACAGGGTTAGCCATCTTGTGGATAAAAGGAATGTAATGAATGTGGGGAAGGGTGAGAGATTTTAGCAAAGCTTTAAATATCGTCTCTCAGACTATACTGGGCCAATTATCCAGCATACAGCCAGACATGTAAACAGTGTGAGGGGTAAACATGCCTGAATGGTTGGTCTCAAAGTGTTGTAGCAAATGGGGTGGCCACAACTTGGTGATCAGTCACTCCTGATGTTCCCCAGGGCTTGGTTTTAGCGTCAGTTCTCTTCAATACTTTTATTGAATAATTTTTTATTAGCTTGCCATAGGAGTGGAGTGCACACAAAGTAAGTTTGATGATAATAGTAATTTAGGAAGGAGTGTTTGATTTCCTTAAGGGGAGAGAGGCCTTAAAGGGAGGGTCTTGATAGAATAGACTGCTGGGCAATAACTATGAAAATCATGAAGGAGAAATGCTGGATTCTGTCCCTGTGTCAGTGTAATCCTGGATGTACTTCTAGACTGGAGGACAAGAGACTCGAGTACAGCCCTGCAGAAAGGGAACTGGGAGTTCTGCTAGATGGTAAGGTCCATATAAGTCCACATGAGAGTGTGCCCTGGCAGCCATCAGTCTGGAGGCCAGCCATATCCAGAGGTGCCTTAGGCCCAGTGTAGCTGACAGATGAGAGAAGTGATTATCACACTACACTCAGCATTGCTGCAGCCTCACCTTGAGCACTGTGTGCAGTTTGTGGTTCCACAATGTAAGAAGAATGGATTAGAATAGAAATATTAGAATGTATCAAAAAAATCAGGCAGCAAATATGATGAAAGAGCTAGAGGGTGATTTATGAGGGTGTCTGGGGATATAAGGTTTATTCAGCTTAGATGAGAGGAAACTGAGGGGACAGGCTGCTGTCTGCAACTTCTGCACCAGAGGAAGCCAAGAGGAAGTGTTGACCTTTTCTCTGGTGTTCAGTGAGAAGATATGAGGGAATGGCTTATGGATCTGTCTGGAACCACCACTGAGAGGGTGGTCAAGCATTAGAACAAGCTTCCCAGGGAAGTGGTCATGGCCCCAAGTGTTTAGGTGTTAAGAGAAGGATTTGGAAAATGCTCTGAGGGAGATTGTTTAACTTTTGGGTTGCCCTGTGTGAAGTCAAGAATTAATGATACTCCTGGATCCCTTCCAATTCAGGATTTATGAGTCTATGAAAAAATAATAGATTTTGAACTTCTTGCTTTCTGTGGAAGCACTAAGTTTGTATTCTTTTACACATACTGAGCCCACAATGAAATGTGATCTAAACCACTTAAGCTGTATTTGCAGTCAGTATACACACTTCAAAGAATGACTCACTTCATATTGGTATAAGTGTTTAAGATTAGATTTTAAAAAAATCCAAAATTCCTTAGGACTGTGGGTTTTCTGTTACATACTGTCTTCACCCATATGTAAAGGACAATAGACGATTTCCAGAGAAAGTTCAGATTCAAACATCAGATTTTAAAAAATCTGTTTTAAATGATATGATGCTGTCTTTTCTCTGTTATCCTATGGATAACCCAAAGTGCCTTATGAATGATCCAATGAAATGAATAACTGATCTGTAGACATCTACTCAGGAGTCTGATGATGAGTATGATAAACACAAGGAATTTATATCATGAGGAAATGTGTAGATTTCACAAGTATGTTAGGTACCACCAGGTGGTTTCAAATTAGAGGCACATATTTTACAGTCACACTAAAACCAGATATTAATGATGATTTTTTTCATAATTTTCAGTTGCTTCTACATATTTGAGGAAAAACCCCAAAACCAACAAAACCAAACCAACAAAAAACAACAACAAAAAAACCACCAAACAGATAAGGCCCTCATTATTTTTTGTATTTTTGAACACTTGCATTTGTTAACTTGGATTAATATCTTTTTTTGTCATTTCTGACTCAGCTTCATCTTGCCAATTCTAAGTTCATACATTGTACACATAGTACATTTAGATTTTCTACTGATGTGTTGAAAATGTGACTCCTTCCTTCTCTCTAAAGGAACACATAAATGTTAAATATTTATATAGTCAAGCTGTCAAGTTTCAGAAACCAACAAAATTGTGTTGCTGTACCAGAGACCTGTCACAATGAGAAGAATTTAAATTCTACTAGTGTCACTATCAAAAATGCATCTGAAATATTTCCTCATGAGATATGACATCTGAATTTTGATAAGCTGTAATGCATCCTATATCATGCTTGAAAACTGTTTCCTTTTTCAAGAAAGTCACAATAGCCATCACAATAATGTTTTTCTTATGTTTTTCATATGCAACTTATGCTTTTCTTGAGAATGTGCTTGAAAGGACAGTGGTACATATGCAGTATTAGTATTTTGGAAAATACTCTAAGGATTGTTTTTCTAAGTGACTTTTTCAGAGTTCCACAAGGGACACAACAGACCATCTCAGTTCTGAAGATGCCATCTCCTCTGTCTCAGTTGGAAACCACGTTCTTTCTGCATATTAAAAGCTGGATGATGGTGATGTATCTGTGTCCAAAGTCCCTGAAATGCAAAATGCTATATGGTTCATTCTGCACTGTGGTTTGCTCAGTCAAACAGCTTCAATCCTGAACTGAACTTTCTTTGAAGTTTGAAAAATGGCCCTCAAGTTCCAGTGGTTTATGAAAAGTGAGTAACAGAATTCCATCTAAAACAAAAACCTTACAAAATTTATAATATGCATATATTCTCTAAGATTTAGTTAAGCCTCGGAAACAAAAGCATCTTTTCAATTTGGGCATAGAATTCTTAATATTAGCTACAGTTTTTTTTCCCTATAATCAAAAATTAACAGAACACTTCACATGCCTTTTCAAGATGTTCATCTAAATGAAAACTTTTTAAAATTCTTGTTTTTATTTAATCATACCCATATAGTTAGTTATCTTCTCAAATAAGATCCCATCTAATGTGAAATAGAAAAAGAAATACTAAAAAAGAAAAAAAAAAAAAAACCGAAGTTTTTTCCTGGAAAAAATAAATGGAAAAAATAGCAGGTATCGAGTAAAGGACACTGCAAAAAATCTCTACTAATTTATGTTTTCTATTGCCAAATAGGAAATATCAACAGTATTTTTATTATTCTGTGCAGTGAAACTGTCCACATCATGAGTTATTTTCAATTCTAATTTTTGAATTTCTTACATGAATGTTGGAAATACTCAGTAAAAAGACTCCACAGTTCCAGATTTTTGCTTGCCTTAAGGGTACAACCGTTCCCTTTTTCATTAGTGTTTATACCTGTTATTTCAGCTCTAGATGTAATTTAACTACCATAATGCTGAAATGAGAACAGCTTCCATCATTTTTTAGAGGTAACAGATGAAGTCCCCACATAAAATGGCATCTAATGCTTCTGCTTACTTTGTGTTTCATAACCAAACTCTGTCTCTCTGGTGCTCACAGGCTGACATATTGCTGCATCCCCATTGCCTAGGCAGGTTGCATGCCACTGCTCAGTAACAATTTAAATTCCATTCCACTGAAAACACCACAGGAAACAGGTATCAACTATTAAATTCTATTTTATGCCCACAAAAACCCTCTCTTGAGTCACTCTTTTTACAGCAATATTAAAGGTTATACAATATATCAAGTCTTTTAACCCTCTTTAATACTTCATGGCTTAATGAAGGATAATCATTAAATAAGTGGCAAGTTTAAGCAACCACAAGTATTTAGCAATTAATTGCTAAAATTTTCATCATTCCTAATTTCTTTGGGGAAGTAATTCTAATCTGAACTTCAGAATAAGAGCAGAAATCTATCCATTTCCCTTTGCATCTGGCATGACCCAGAGGGTTATCCAGCCTTCAGGTGTGTACAGGTAGATGGTCAGTACTACCAGGGAAGAGAATGCCACCCCATAGTAGGCACTGGTGAGGCCACAGCCTCATCAAAACTGTGTTCAGTTTTGGGCCCCTCATGACAAGAAAGACATCTAGTTGCTGCAGCTTCCCACAAGCTGTCATAGTCAAGATGGCCGCTACACTCAAAGTGTTTCAATAAAAACTTCAGAAGGCCTCAAGTATCAGCACCATGTTACCTAGAAGTCTTTCACACCTTTTCTGTGTAGCCTCCCACAGACAGCTCCCCACAGCTCTTGCTCTTTCTCTCCTTCTCTCTTCCTTCTACAGTCCCAGTTCACTGCTTCCTGTCCCTGGCACAGCCACCTAACCCTGTCTGTCCCTCACACAGTGGCTGACCTTATCTGTCCCTCACACAACCTCCTATCCCTTCCTCCTCACAGCACAACCAGCAGACTCCAATTGAGTGTCTACCAACTAACTCACTCTTTTATCACACCCAGCTGTGAGGGCAAGGCTGTTCCCACTCTTTGGTAATTAACACAGCTGCAATGTATCAGAGGCAGGATTGCCTTCAGCACTATCTCTGTCTGTCTTCCCACAACAACCTTGACACCAGCTTCATTTTGGGAAGGGAGATGAAGCTGGTGAAAAGTCTGGAACACAAAACTTATGAGGCTCAGACGAGGGTGCTAGTGTTGTTTAGCCTGGAGAAAATGTGTCCTGACCTGAGGGGTTTTTTTAGAGTTTTGTGTATTTTTTACAATGATCAGTGTTTTCTCAGGATGTGTCCTGTTTCTTGGCACCTAGCTGGGCTTCAAAGATGCCAGCTGCACTTTTCTGGTTCCCAGGTCTAGTTCCTAGGCTCACAGTCCACCAGCAGACACTCAATTTCTCTGTTTGCGCTTTTGGACCAGCATTTTCTTCTGTAAAATATTTTTTCCCTTCTAACATTTATGGGTACTTACATCAGCATCTTCATCCATCAACACATATCCCCTAAATCTTTAAAGTAACCTTTGTGCTAAAGCTGACCTTTTTAGCATTCCATGAAGATTAGAAGATGAATTGAAAGAGCAAATTTAGTAGCATGTAATTGATAATACTTTCTAGTCTAATGAAGACTATGGCTTCATAAAACTCTGATTGTTTATTCAATTTTCCAGCTTGATACACATTTCAAATGATGCGCCAGGGGGCCATAACAGAACCTTTCTTAAATTGTAGATGTTTCATATCATTAATAAATCATGCTCCTATTTAGTCAATATATCTTAAATTAAAATTTTTATAAACACTTTATTCTTTCAAAACCTAGGAATAAATAATCTCTAAACATTCAAGGAAAAACATTAATTATATATATAAATGAACATCAATTTAAATTGTTGTTCAACAATTTTATGAATGGCATCTAAATTTTTTTCTGGATTTAAAAACTAAAAAGGATCAATATTTTCTCAAAATCTGTTCAAAATATGAAAACGTGTAGACAAACAAATTAAAAGTGGAATATTAGCGCCAATGTGTATAGTATTATCGCACTGGAATACTTTCAAATTTTTAGATAAATATGTTAAAATCTGGTATTTTTTGGTGGGTAGTTTTTTTGACAATAAAACAGTGTATTTTTAAGTTGATTTGATCAAGAGTTTTATTAACATTTATAACAAATTAATAGACTTATCTTTACGTATGACATTCTACAGTTCGAAATCAACAACTAGTGTTCTGTTATACACTAAGTATGTCATCTCATCATGGAAAACTCAGATTCATCAAGAGGTGTATGCCCTTGGCAAATTCACACTAATTGTTCCCAAAATTCCTTATTTTCTTCCTGTGCCTTGACATACTTACAAGAAAAATTCCTAAAAAATCTACCTAGGACTGATGTTATACTGACTGGCCTGCAGTTCCTTAAGCCCTCCTTGCTTTTTCTGAAGATGAGGGTGATATTTGCCTGACTATACATCTTGCTTGACTATTTCCCATAGGATCTTTCTCCATTTACTGAATGTATCTTGAAAATTTTTGAAATTAATGAAAAATGCCTGTGGTCTAAAATCAGTACTGATCTGATTAAGGCCTTCTTTACACAGAGATTTAAAACTATTTCAATCTGTTTTATACCTTTGTACTTAGAGAACCATATCATGCTGATTAAAACTATAAAAATATGAAAACAAAAATTACTGTGCTTGATCAGCCATAAATTTGCATTTTGATGTCTTGGATTTGTATTATCTCAAATAACTATGTCGATAGTGTTAACTGTTAATTTTTTTGAGAACACACACTTGATGAGAAAAGCAAGATACATTTAAACAAATTCGAAAGGAAAAAAACTTGGGGAGATTTAAATTTTTAAAGATGATGGACCGACTATAATAAAGTGTAAGGTTACAGCATAGAAGGACAAGAGGAAGACAAACACTTTATTTTTGTTACCATAATACTGTTGACTTCAGTGCTATCAACTTTCCTTTCTATGTAAGAAAATTGAGCAGCATAGTAATTCAGTATGAGAAAATCTCAGTCGAGAATTCTTGATCTTTTATCACTCTTTCACTCACTCTTCAAGCCACCATTATTATGCACTGTTCCTCTGCAAGTCACAATGAGAAAAATCCACTGGGAGAATTTGCCAGTGAATTGGCTGCCAAGCTGAGTTAAAGACCCCATATAGCCATCAAGGTCTGTATCAGAAGGTTGTGAAGTGCTTTATGTCTCATTGCATTATGAAAAACAGACCCAAATTTATGCATTTATTACCACATACAGAAAAAAAACCCACAACAAATTCCACAACAGATGGTCCTCTAATAGCCAACCAAAGGAAAAACCCAGAGACATACTTCTGTTTTTCACAATACATTTATGGTTTAGAATTTTTTATATTTTGCATCTGTTCAAACATTGGCATGCATATAAAATTTGCTCTTGCAACACAAATAGTACAGTAAAGCATCTACTTGCAAAGCAATTTTCAGAGTAATTGTTTACATGCCACAAATCCTTGTTCAGTAAGTGGCTTATATGACGGTGATAACACGTTTTTCACCTATATACTGATATAGATCAGAGACAGATTTGTTTCACATAAGGAAATGTGTACTGTTCTAGCCAACTGAGAGCCAAATTTAGAACTCTTATCTACATAATTTTAGAAAAGTAGCAGTGATGTGTATGGTATATTCCAGGTTAAAATTGAGGTAGGTCTTTTCAGAGAGTTTGCAACAATACAGCAAAATTAAGCTATGGGACTTATTTGCTTGTTTTGGCTTGTTGGTGGTGTTTCTTTAACCGCAGATCAAAAGTCCACTAAGGCAGTTGCTTAAAGATTATGTATTATTTTGCCTAATTTTGTAGTATAAACAGCAAGAATGTACTGACTGAAAGCTTTTGTCCATATTCAAACTAATTCCTGTCTTTTCTAGCAATTCTGTTATTTTTGGGTGCATTGTTGCAAGTATATGTATGCATTATAGACTGTCATCCAACATACATATATTTTTAATACTATAAAAATGCAACAAGCTTATATACTATTTATTCTGATCTATTTTGGGAATTTTAAAACTATCTTGGCATTATTTTTTACACAACTTTGAACCCGGTATAAGAAGCTAAGAAATTAAAATAAGAATAAAACTTAAAATAAGAATAAAACTTACTTAGCTATCACATAACAACGGAATTGAACAGGGATTAAAAAAAAAAATAAATATTCTGTCCACCCACAAAATTGCAGCATGCAAGTACTAGAGTCAAGCATTTCACAAAGCACAATTGAAAAGCCTGAAACAGTTTCTATCAGCTATTATAAAATGTTCAAAAATCTTACTTTCAATTTCCAAACTTTTGCCAAAGGTGACAGGCGTAGAGCAGGTAACGAACCATTCCTACTGAATTAATAGCTGAAGAAGCTTTCCACATTTCTGACACCGGTTCAGAGTTCGTTACCTCACATATTTTTGTTAGAGATCAGGAATTCATAGGATGCCAGACTGGATTTTTGAGCCTCGCTACCTCTGAAAGAGATTATACCAGATGAGTATAAGCATTAAATTCAATACCATCAATAAATGAACCAATTACCCATGTTTAAGTCCTAGGCCTCAATTTTTCATAAAATCTCTCTGGCTTTCCAAATCTCATTGAGTGAGTGCTGCAAATGTAACAGATCCATTTTTTTCACCTGAGGAAGCACTATAACAATAGTCCACTGAATCTGTATATATATATATATATATATATATATATATATATGGTGAATATATAATAAATTTATGAATATATAATATTGCACTATATATCTGCCTTATTCACTTCCTAGTCAAGTAACTATAGCATCTCAGAAAGCAAGAGAGGTTGTGAGATATTTATCTCTTTCCCTCCTTCCTTCTGGATTCTCCTAAACTTATTAAACTTAACTGCTGGTCTGGAAACACAATATTGATCAAATTAGTCCAAGTAGCACTGTACTTTGCATCCTCTGTCAATCTGGATTAAAGTCTTGGCCACTGGAGTTCATCTTTCATTTAAATAATTAAAAAACACTGGTGAAGTTGTGGGAAAAATATTTATACAAGTTGCAGATTGAGGAGGGATCTTCTACAAAACCTCCTCTTCAGTGCTTGACTCTATTTTTGAAGAGCATATGTGTAAACTAGTTTGTCTTCTCACTTTGCAGCTCAATCTCCATTGTTCTTTATGTCGTCTCTGTCTTTATATAGAAATGGAAATACCATGGTGTCTCTTTGGCAGAAAAGACAGTTCGTTCAGACACTTATAAAACTCTAACTGTATTTTCCTCCCTAGTGAATACTGGCAAGACAGGAAAAACAGAAAGGTCTGTTTGGTGCTAAATGGTTTTCTTAAAATGGATGTACAGGTCCTACTATGCAAGAAAAATTTAAATGCCAGCGGTAATATGGCCAGCCTCAAGCATTTAAGAAATCAAACCAGATCCTCTGGTTCTGAAAATCAAAAATTCAGCCTACAGAAATAATTAATGTGGTATATACTTGTAAAGAAGCAAAGAAGTAGAAAACTTTTAGTTCTAAATGCATGTTCCTCATAACAGAAAAAAATCAAAACTCCAAGAAAAATATCAAATATCTTGACAACTCAAAAAAACTGGAAGTCAGCAGACAAATAATATGTTTTATGAAAGTTTTTTGCTTTTCCTAATTCTTATCTTAATGATTTCCCAATCTTTAGGAAGAAGCCTCATCTTTCCCACCTGGGAATGATGGAAGAATCCTGTTGTTTTCTTTTCCTCCTGCATTGCACTTCTGCAAAATAAAAGACCCCAAACCAAACAATCAATGATGAATTCCATGGTGCTAAAGCTTACTGCATAGTTAAACATATCTATATGCATATATTTACATGTACAGACATGTCCAAGTATCACAAAGACAATATAATGATGTTATGACAGAAATGAACACTTGAACTCCTATTATCTAATTCTTATTTACTATTTATTTTAAAAGAGCATCAAACCACATTTTAAAGATTAACAAATTAATTAAGACAGTGAATATTTTAAAGCATCTGTCTCCACAGATGTCTAATGTGTGATGCCATTTCAATTCTCCAGTCATTCAGATCAGTAGCCATCCAACTTTAGAAAATAGTATTCTATCTTTATATCACAGTTCATTAAAAGTTCGTTTCCTCAAGACAACTCAATTTGGTCCTTTAAGTCCTATGGTGACTGGTGTCCTATGGAGACCTTGAAGGACTGAAATATATTATCAATGTTTTGAAAAAGGTTGAATAAACTTTAATCCATGTTTGAAAATATTGTTATTTGAACATGGAAATTCAAGAAAAAATCACAGGAAGAGATCTGTTAGCTAATTAACACCTGTTTGAAGTGGCATATATAATGATTTGCATTAAGTTCTGGAATACGAAACTAATGCATATGGGTAATATCCATGTTTAATACATTACACAGGCTTTATAGCTAATTATAAAACAAATTTCTTAACCATAGACTTAAAAACTAGCTTGAGCTGGAATTTATATTCTAAATTTTACTCTTAAATATGTATTGTGGAAATTTTGGGGAATAGCATGTTTCAAAAGTGGAAACCAGAGGCCATTACCTAACTACTATAACTGATAGGTAGCCCTGCAACAGAAGACGGATAAAATGTGGGAAGGAGGTATTGAAATATTGCCTGAGCTATTGTTAAGGATATTCAGTAAACACAGCAAGCATTCTCTTGAACAATAAACAGGAAATAAATAAAAAAGACAGCAGTAGGACCTAGGGTTTAAAAAAAGATATTTTGAATTCTGCTGGTTATTGTTAACACCTAATCATGTTTTTATTTTTCTACTAGATTTTTATTCAAGTGTCTTGGAAGAGGAAAACATTTTTTTCCTTTAAAAAAATTAAAGAATGAAAAATATAAAGTAAGTGATTTCATATTTTTTATATATCCAGCTTCTTAATAGTTAAGATTTATGTATAGTTTTGTGTGTAGCTTCCATCAGTCAGATAAATCTACATGTGAATTCCTTCTCTTAGATTTCTGAAGTTCTAAACCACTTCACATGAAAGGATCTTGTACACATTTCCCTAAATGTAATTACTATAAGAATAAATATGTTCTAGATTATTACCCTGGCTCACAAGAATGTGACTTCAATTTTATACTAGATATAAATCCTGAATAAAGAATAAGCTAATAAAAGAAAAAAAAAACTGAAATTAATTCAGACACAATATGGTTTTCTTTGTACAACCAAGAAAGAATATTGGTGGTGCTACAAAGTAATATATTTTGCCTTGGGCAGAATCCCAACAGCAAAAAACTCTTGTGTAATGGTAATATCTGTAGTGTGAAGGTATCCAACATGAGCACTAGGGGATATGACATTATAAAACAATTTTGTTAGGGTTAGGATTCCAAGAGACACAGAGCCAACAGTTCCAGACACTGGGCTGGAGTAGGCATGCCAAGTGGATCATGCTGAACATAGTATTGCTGCCTCCAAACCTTTTTAAACTGGAACAGCAATAGCGATGTGTACCTTGGGCACAGTACAATGATATCTTTAGGGTTAGAGTGGAGAGAGCCAGAAGTCCCACAGTCACTGGGATACTGGGGCTGGAAAATGGTGTCATTTCATGGCACCAGCATGGCTGCCTCTACACCTTTCTAATGATGGTCAACTGTGGAGATTGGAAACTCATCTGCAGTACCAAAGTCTCATTAGGTTTAGGATTATGGTTAGGGTCTAGAAAGTCACAGAGCCTACAGATGCAGGACATTGGTTTGGGAAAAGGCATGCCAACAGTATTACAACTGGGCACCAACATGCCTGCCTCAATATTACTCCAATCTGGTCCACCCTGAGCAACTCAGGTGCAGCACCAAAATGCTATTCTGTTTTACATCGGGTTCAGAGACTCAGAAAGTCTACAGTCATGGGACACTGGGGCTGGAAAAGGCACGCCAAGGGGATCATGGCAGGACACCAAGAGTCCACTCACATTTTTTCAATCTGGGACACCCACTGACATGGGGACCTTAACTGCAGCATCACCATCTCTCAGGGTAAGAGTTAGGCTTCATGGAAGCTCTAGAAATGGTGGGACTAGGCTAGGTATGCCAAGCAGATGATATTTAAGTCCTAAAATTATTAGGGTTTTTTTGTATGAACTATGTTGCCTACTTTTGAAAATACTTCCTACTAAAGGATTTTTGTTCACAACAGCTAAATATCTGATATTTTTGCAATTAAGGGTCTCCAAGAATGAGCTGTTACGAACTGAAACAAAGACCTCTGGTCATGATGCAGCTGAAATTCATGCAACAGTAAAGAACCTGTGTGACCTCCCAGAGCAGTGATCCACACTGCAGCAACCATGCAGAAGAGATATTTTACTTTACTAGAACTAGAAGCGGTTTCATTTTTCTAAATCTAGAGATGACACGGACTCTCTCCTTTGCAGAAAGACACTCTGATCATGGTTGTTTTGCTGCAATATCTAATGTTAAATAAGAATTAACTTCTTAACATTCTCTCTTCATGCAGGATGGTATTGACAATATCTTTAGAAAGATTTTTTATTTTTTACATTTATTTCCAATAGAAAATTGATAACAGGGAAAATAAAGAGCATGAGATAGTATAATTGGAAAGAAAAATCCATAAGTTATTACTATATTTTCAAAAATCCATGGATTTTTTCTTCTTTTTTTTTTTTATTGTCTGTGATTCAAGGGAGGTATCCATTATCACAGAGATATGTGTGTGGAGCAGAAGATTCAGTATATTTCACTGATATTTTCAAATGAACCCCCAGTTTCTAATTTTCTTTCGTTTATTACCCTTTGATGTCAACATTCCCTAAATTTTGTCTTCCCCTTCTTGTGTGCATTTCTGCAAAGCCAAGAAAGGATACTACTAAAACTCTATGGGTTATCTGTTTACAGGTTTTACAAATATAACAATATATTTTTTTACATTTGACCATAACATACTGCATCTCCACAGTACATTTTCACATCTCTTAACTAAGAATCATCATTTGAATGTTACAGTGGGAAACTAAGAGTTATTTTTTCAAAGACAAACACATGAGAGCACACTAACTCAGGGGTAAAACATATGCAGTAAGCCATACTGTTGTTACAGCAGCACTCCAAATACACATTGCTTATGAAGTGTATCCAGTCCACTTTGGATATTCTTTGTGTGTATTGCAATCTGTAAATAAACCCTAAATAAGATAATCTTTATTTGAGCACTGAATTTGTCCTAGGTCAATACCAAAAAAATCAATAATAAAATTAATATGCTGGTCCATTGATTACCAGTCTGAAATAGTAAATTAAAAACCATGACAATCTTTTGGTCTTGAAATTACAGATGCTCATCTTTCCTTGTTATAAATGAAGTCAAATGACTTTTTCTTTTACATTCAAATATATGGCTTAAAATTAGTTTAAGAGCTTTCAGCAGGACATTTTTTGCCCATTTCAGTACCCATGGAAACAAAAAATATGAAGCCTATCTTGTCTCTTTTTATCCATCCTGATGTCTTAGGATGGATATTTTATATTTAAAAAAGTAATAATTTAGGAGTATACCATCTTTCAAGATGGAAGGGTGATATATATAGCGCAAGATTAGTGCAGCCTATGAATGTTAAATAGTTTGAATCAAATAACTTGAAATATGTATGTCAGAAAAATTTGCAACAAAACCTCAAGTTTTGGAAAGAGTATCAGTTTAAGTAAGAACAAAACCCAAAGAGAAATAGAATAAATTTTGAACTATTCAAATCTTCTTAATGAAATGCGTATGTTCTAAGTTCACATGAATGAATATTCATTGTAGCTATATATTCAGACTTTCTTCTCTGGTCCTCCTAAAAATCTGCACCCTGTACATTTCAGATATATGAAATTTGATTCAAATAGGTATTTACAAAGTTAAACAAGGTTTTTAAGAGCTACAACAAAGATATTTTATCAACCAATGTAGACCATTTACTTCTGAATATAGTACTATTCACCAGAAAACATATTTTCAGATTTAAAATATTAAAAAAATAAAGCAAACAAAAAAATATATATTTTATATTGCCCTTATAAAGACCTCATGGATATAGTAATTAGAAAAGTAGAAAATTGCCCATCTATTCTATGTGCCTTCCTTTTATCTAACTTTGGAATTTTTTATTGCTAGCCATCAATTCTGAGTGCCTTTCAAGTAAGAACAATCATTACTGTAAAATCTTCAGCAGGCTTTGTACTCATCCATCTCCCACACCACAGTCTATTTCTGTCTCAGAGACCAAAAGACAGAGACTTAACTTGAGTTCTGGTGAGTGATGGGGACTATTTGATAACACTACCAAAGAAAAAAAACCCGTCTATTCTATAGTGAGCACTTTCACATGATGGATTGCATGTTATTTTAAATTTGCATTACATGTCAGGAAAGATTGATAGTAAAGAAACAGTGTGCAAGCATAAAAATTAGTGAGATAATACAAAATGTCCCTTGTTGTCTATACCAATGTATAAAAAATTGTCTTCTGTTTTATTCTGAATATGTGTTAAGGAAACAGTTTTCCTCTGCTTAATCAGATGACGGTTGATCAAACTCAATCTCTGGAAAGGCTAGAAAAGAGACACAGTACTGAAATAAAGCATAAAATCTTGAAATAATTATTCTAAACTTGAAATTCTAAGTTCATCTTTTCTCTGTGTTCAGGAAATCTTCCCTGTGGGATTATCCAGGAGCCACTCCGGCAGTCACACCGACACCACATATAGTGGAGCCACAGGGTCCCCAGAGTACCCTTGACAAGTTTACAGGGAGATGTCAGCCACGCTGAACCCAGATATTAACTCTGAATTTGCTAACTTCAGTCTAAGTTTCTTAATTTGTGTTTTTCATTAACCATGTGGGTTCTGTTGGATGTGATCTGCAGGAAAATAACACAGGTAAGATGAGAGAAGGGTTAGTAATTAATAAATTGGAGATATTGAAAACTGTAGTTTACTAGTCAAAACTACACAATTCATTCATGGGAGCGTTTTGCAGTTTCACAATAAATTAATGAGTCAGAGTTTAAGAACATGACAAATGATCCGCCAAGCACTGCAGATCCTCTTGGTGTGCTCACTTTTCTACGCACAGTGGTGTGCTGAGTGCTGGTGTGAGAAAACTGCTTCAGCACCCAAATTTCTTACTTATGGTATTTAAACAAATGCTTGTTTCTTCCTTTTTTTACTCATTTTCAGACTTTGTTGACAATCTCAGAGCTTATCTGTCTGTCTGAATATGCAACTCCTTTAAATTCAGAGCAGACTGCCAGAAATAGATCCCTTTAAGGGAGTTGTTGTGTGCTACAGGAGTTTGGGCTGTGGGGATACTGCCTTCCCATGCCCCTGGCGCTGAAAATTGGGCACTATCAGATCCAGGGCGTTTCTTCCACCTCACTGGGACAGATGTGATAGCTGCTGTTCCTGTTGGCAGGTCTGGGCAATGGCAAGACTGAACATGGATTCCAGAGATGCAGCTGGAGAGGTACATGCATGCACACACATGCACACGCCCACCAGTGTGTCAGGCTGCAAAAACCAACACAGACAGAGAACATTGTTGTCATGGCATCCACATAAATACCTCCAGCTCTCACATACATGGATACAGCTAGCCAGTCCTGTCATTTTTTTTCTGCTAGTCAAGTTTGAAGTTTACCAGTGTAAACACATACAGATACAGAGGATTAAAACTCCCAAATGGAAAAATACACTCCACACTCTACATGCTGCAGGCATCCCTGAGTACTCTCTGTGAACTCTGTCCCCTTTTCCAGGTGTTAGCCTCTAGGTACATGCACACAGAGTGAAACTGTACAGAAAATGGTAAAGAACATGATTTAATAACAAGATTGGACAGACTGTACTGATCAGGTACGGGCCTCAGTCAGACAAGTGTGCTGCTCAGCAGCTTGTTTGCATACAACTATCCCTTTCTATTCACCTCTCCTCTCCATTTTCTATACTCGTACTTTTGTGAACCACTTTGATCCCCTTTTCTTCAATCCTTTCTCCTCTAAGAAACCCATCACTAATTACCTTTTTCCAATTTGTCCCAGAAAGCTGAATTCCTAACCAAATTTGGAATTTCTGATAGCCTTCCTGTGCCTTATCCTTACAGGAAGCCTTCATTATATGCTAGCAGGCAGGATTCCAGCCAGTTTCAACATTGTATGTTGTAGCTAAAAGAGAAAATAAAAGTACTTTCTGGGCTTTGAACATATTCTTGCCAGTTTCACTACTGCATCTTTGAACCTCTGAAATTCATTCAGCTTTCATCCCGTTTTCCTTTGACCTTTCTGTAAAAAAACATTTTTCCTTCTACCTTGTCAAATTTCATTCTGTTAATGTAACTTTTAGCAGGAAAATGTACAGTAATAGCAAAAGTATACTTGTCAAGTTTTTGTCAGGTAGTCCAGAAACCTCATTATTTTGGGGACAAGGGCTGCATTGCAATGCTCTGGCAGACACACAGCTACAAATTCTATGTCATTTCCAAAGCTCAGCCAGAATAGCGCTCACATTTTTTCTGCTTTTTACAACTAATTTTAAAAGTGTATTAGAGTACCAGAGTGTTCATAGGTTGTTGCGGTGCATGATTGAGGTTTTCAAAGTTGTATGTGTATTTTATTTATTTTGTGTTGGTATGTTTCTTCCAAAGTCCCTTCACCCATTCCCAAACCCACATGGTATCTCCCAGAGGGGAGCCCCTTGTCAATCACCCTGGTGGACTTGAGGGGAGATCATCTCCCATTTGACCAGGTGGTCAAACACCCACCTTCCAATTGTTGTGTTAAGTGCCCCTGTCCTGGACCACCCACCCTCCTTTCTCCCATTGGCCCGAATTTTCCTGCTGGCCCAGGCTGTGCCCTTGGGTACAAAAAGGAGAAGGACAGGCTAGACCGTGCTTTTTGCACATGGAGCTGCACTAAATAAACATCTTCCAAACCCGTGGCTTAGCCCGCTCTTGATTTCCAAGCCTTAACCACGCTCAGCCAGCTAGACTGAGGAACTCACAAACAGTCTTGGTTGGTCTGGGGTTTACCGCTCAGCCGGTAAGCAGCCCCCCCGGGAGAAACCAGCTGCAATAGGTGTTAGGATAAACATAATATACATTCTTCACAAGATGCAGAATCAATGGCTTTTACTGACATACCTGAGATTTCTGTTTTGAAGCCAAGAAACAAACCCAAGCTTGCCCAAGGGAAAATCCACTTGCCTGTGGAAAAAATCTTTGCACTGGAAGAATATCAATTATAGAAAATGAGCTCAAAACAGAAATAGAGGTTAACATCCATGTCTGAAGTACAACAAATGAATCTCAACATCTTTTACCAGCTTTGACTGAGTCCTCACAAACCTTGTCTACCCAGGGATCCAGGATATACAATTTGATCCAGGCCTGGTGAGACCATTGTAGATGGCCTGTCTTCATCTGTGTCTCCTAGAAAAACCCTTCATGTTCACACTGAAGTTAGCTCATCTCCATCATGGACATGTGGATTGGTCCCTTGGATTGATGTCTTAGACCACTGTTTGGCAGCCTCATGCTCCTGCTGGGAGCCAATCCCAGCCTTGGCTCAATGCTCACCCAAAGTCCCAGGGACATAAGGGAGGGCTCACTGGTGGCTTTGGTGCTTCCTGCCACATTTAGACCCTGCCAGACTGCATCCAGCAGGGGTTTACAGTCAAACACAGGGTCTTTGCTGTGCTTGGCCCCGTGGGAGCCATCGATCCTGGCTGTCCCCTGCCAGTCATTTCTGTTTTTGACCCAAACTCCATGGGCACTGGCCCCCTGCAGTTCAAGGCCTTGTCCCCAGGGCTTCCCCAAAGTGAAAAGCCTGGTCCTGAGTTTTGGATCTCCCCACAGAGCCAGGCTGCTGACCAGCCCCAGGCACCTGAGCCCTCTCTCTCCTGTGCTCCCAGGACTCAGGCCTCCTTAGGGGCAGGGTCTTCTGCCTCCAGGAACATCAGGAATGACCTGAATGTTCTGTCCAGCTCCAAATGCCCTACATTATCCCTGCCACAATCCTGCCACTACTCCAAATCCCCAGTGTCATGCCCCCATCTCAGCCTCAAGTCTCTGTTCTGTGTCTATATCAGCTCCAGGTCCCCCATCTCACTCCCAAGTGCCCTTTGTGATGGCCCTCCATGGCCTTGCTCTGTTCCTGACCTGGATCTAAGCTCCAGCCTGAGCCACATCCCTTTTCCACCTCCCTGTCCCACCTCTTCATCCCATGAAACGGACCCCTGATGTCCCATAGCAATGAAAGCACTGAACAGCTTGTCCCTTCTTATCCCAGATGTCTGGGAGACAGCTCTTGCTTGGGTGAGAGGAAAACGGGGCTTCGGTTGCGGTTCAAGGGCACTAAAAGAAATCACCCTGAGCCCCTGCTCAGCAACCACTGTGGCCTCCTCCCAAACCTGCCCATGGCTCAGGACCCCATTTCAGCTCAGGTATGGTCACTGGGTGCTGACCTGAACAATGTTATAGGTGTGCCTTTCTCCAGCCCTGTGACAACAATTAGTTTCTACATGCAATATCAGCTTAGACCTTTTGCATTTCAGGTGTGCAAGCATTTTCCTAAATGTAAGAAAGAAAAGCAAGATGTGTCAATAAAAGACAAAATGAAACAAAAACTACCAAGAAATAAATGCTCCCTGCCACAAGCTCACATATTACGTTGTCTTGTTTAAAAAAGAATGATAAGACATTCTTTCATTATTTAATATATGATCTATTTATTTATGAACATATCCATCTCTTGGCTTTTTAGAACTTTAAGTTACATGATATAGCAAATATTTACTATAACTGCAGTGTGAAAACATACTAGACATTAACTGTTCTTAGCTGTAGGATGTTCATGCTCTAATGAGGTACTCACTTGTCTCTCATAGATGAACTTTTCTGCCACTCTTATTCTTTTTCATAAAAAATATAATTGGCTATTCAGACTTCCTGAAAATATGTGAAACACCACAGACTTCAATCAGTTAATCCCACAGACTCAAATACAGATGGAGCTCTAGGAAATGAAAGGCAGAAGAGCAATGTTATCTATATTGCAACCTTTTTGTTCAGTTTGCAGTGTGACCGCAGCTTACACTCTGTGGTCAAAGGAAAGATTAGTTCTAAAGCACAGCATCATTTGTTGAAGGCTATGATCATATGCTTTATAAAAACCATATAAAAAAACTAAAAGGGAAGATTGCTTCTCAATTGAATTTCAGGTTCTTTGACTGTATTTAGGCATACCTATGTACCATCTAAATGAGCTCCTATAATATTAAAGTTATTGTAATATAAAATAGGACACACATTGTTAGAGCATAAAAGAGATTTAATTAAAATCATCGTGATCTCTGCAATTTCTACCCTAAACTCTATCTGGTTGAAGATCAGTCCTGAAAGAAATAAAATAATACTGGTATGATGGTAAAGCTAATAAAAAAAAATCGATCACTTGGATGTTTTCTCTGCAAAGAAGCTATCATTTGGAAACTGATAATTATTTAGAACACCATTTTGATGAGTGCTGCTTATTTCAATGGTGAATTAAAGACATGAGGTACACGTTCTGAGGAGTGCAGTATTGAGAAAAGATGCACAAATATATGATGGGAGTTGGGATGAAACAAGATGGGAAAAGTAAATCAAATAAATCATTAACTCAATTATGTTGTCTAAGTTAAATCAGTATATGACCCTATGGGTTATTTTTTTTAAAGGAAAATCTAAAGACTTAATTCCACATTAAAAAAAGAAAATTGAAACAATAGAAAATAGGGTTTAGAATGGTTCCTGAGTTCAAATTTGTATTCCAAGACAATATGAACTACTCTTTTTTTTTTTTTTTAATGGGCTCTGATCAATATAAAATGTAGTAAATCCATAAAATCCTTCTACAATATTCACATTTTTTAAAAGTATTCCTTACTGTTCCTCTCCGTGCAAATCAGTGATTTTTGAAACAGGTTGACCAAAACAACTGTTCCACACCTGTACTCTGCTTTGCTACATACATCATGGTAGAGACTCTGATGATGATGTAATGAAGTTGGTGGTGAAAAAGTAACTGTTTACTATATATCAATGCTAGCTGCTACTAATCACTGTTCTGAAAAGCAATGTAAAGCAAATTAGAGAATTCAGGATTTGTTATGTTTCTGTTGAAGGGAGAAAAAGTTGGTAAGTTTTCCTATTTTACACATCATAGTTAGATAGAGGATCATCTCTGCAACAAGAAGTGCTATTACTTCTTTGCAAATTATTCTTCTCAACGTTAGCAAAAGACAGATATGAGTTTTATATTACCTAAACATACCAGAAATGCTCTGTAAGGCACAGATGACCAGTAAGATTATGACCCATAAAGAAAAAAGTATTTGGTAAATGAGATAAGCAGGACAGAAAGAGTTTGAATATCTTCAAAGTTTAGCCTGAAACAAATTTAACCATCACTTTTTGATGTTTCTGGTTATAGGAATTAGCTGTTCCTTCCTTATGATGCAAAGAAGTAAAAAAAAAAAAATAGGACAGTAAAAGATTGTAATAATTTTTATGCCAGCACAATGAGATAAAGGATTCTTTGAAGATGTTTCCCAAATGAATCAACAACTTCACATAATGTATTGAAATATTTGTATAACCTAACATCATGTATTTAACTGGGGCAACATAATTTTTTAGAGACAAAATTGAAACTCGGGCTTTCTTGATATGCAGAGAAGCAGTTAAAATTATGTTCCGTTGGCATGTTACTGTCCTTGCTTTGAGCAGGCAGTGAACTTGATGAGTCCAAATGCCTCTTTCAAACTATCTGAAGTTATTTTAGTTTCTTCTTTAGAAATATAAGGCTATAGTGTAGGCACAATGAAGAAGCATGGAATTTAAACAGCATTTTTGGACAGCATAGGTGATTGTTTGTAATCATGTATAGCTGTGGAAGAAAGATGAAGGGTATTTGTTCATTTTTCTCCATTAAATTTTATACAGAATTCATATTTTTTATTATTTATAAAAATCCTGTAAGATTTTAAATATTTGCATCTTCCAATCAAAACTAAATATGACAAGAATGAAAGCAGAATTGAGGGCTTTACTGAAAAAAGCTATTTTGAGCCTACACTGAGAAAATAACTAATGCACATTATTTACTATTTATTCTAAACCATATATTTTTTTTTTCCAATTAATTTCACAGGACAATTATAGTCATTGCTCATTTAATTACTTCTAATATTAAAAGAATGTGTTCAATTTTCTTAAAGGCTTACTGACATTGGCGAGTGTCATGAACAGAGTGGGAGCTTAAGACAAAATTTATTAGAGAAGTGCTCCCCAGGAGCCATGTGGTGCAGAAATTCATATTTTTAATCAAATAAGAAAAGATCTTTAAAGCAGTTTTTGACATGCAAGACCCAAGTACAAACTCACTATTTTTTAAAACTTTTTGCTAAAATTTATTTATTTATTTATTTATTTCTGCTTTCTTCTATTTCAACTTTTTGATGGTTAGCTGGATGTTAACCACTTAGATTAGCTCACACCTCCTTTACTGTTTATGTCCTTTGCAGAATTGTCTTTTATTTTTGATCAATCTCTGTCCAGTGCCACTGATGAGATATTTATCTCCTAACAGAGGTAAGTATTTAACTATTCATGAGTTAAGTTTTAAGTCAAGTTACTATACTAACAGAAATATAAACTTTCTCATAATGGGCTGTAGGATACTGCTTTGTATTTATGCATTCCTCATGAAGCAAGAAACAAGATATATTTTATCAAAGTTGAAATATTTTTTAGTCAGTAGATGCAATAGACATGACATTAAGTACTACCTCAATTACAAAACCAGAACAAATAAATATTTGTTTCAATATATTGGCATAATATGCTAAGGGACACTGATGGAGTACATTTAATTTCATTTCATTAATTCATTTCACTTTGATATGCTTGCAAGAGTCTCCTGGATTTTTCATCACTTTCATCATTTTTTACTTAGTTTTGCAACTATTAAAGTTAGTTGTAACATATTTTTACCAGACAGCCTCCCTGTCCTTTCCAGATTTTCAGTCTTTATTTTGAGGGAAACCACCTACGCAAACTGCATTCCTGAGGTGAAAATTTCCGTTCTTCTAGTGGATGACAGCTGTTATGAAGATGCAGCACTTAACCTTGTGCTTCCCCCTTTTGCCCTCATTGCTTTTAATTAACTACTTCCAATCATTCTCAAACTGCCAAAAATAGAAAAATATTGCCTCCCACTGTAAATCAGCACCTGTCAAAGTCATTAGCCAGCAAAATTTCCTGAAGAAACTTAAAATTTACATGTTTTCAAGCCAAACTTATCCCCAAATATTTAAAAATATTTTGACAGTAATTTCTGCTTTTCTTCACAGAAAGCACATCCTAAAAGTGTTAGCAAACCTGAGTATTTATATATTGAGGTTGTGCAGTGGCACTGGTGAGTCTATAGGGTTTTTTTGGGTTTTTTTTACTATCTTTTCCCCCTAGAGTATATGACATTATCATTTAGTTCCCAGGGAAACAGGGCTAAATTAAGATGATATGAAAAGCATTATAACCACTGTTTGGAAACCATTACTCATTTGTGATGCATGACTGGATTAAAAATTCAGATTTATTTACAATAAATCATGTACCTATACTTTTTTGTTTAATGTCAAACATGGGAAAACAATAATAAACCAGGGGATTTTCTTCAGGCCAGTGTAGTACTCATGCTATGCAAATGCTGAAACTTAAAAGGAACATTTGTCCCCTAAACAGCATACATTGGTCTTGTAACTAAAGAAAATAAGTAATCAACAGCTGTCTTTTGCAAAGAATCTACCTTATTTACAGTTCTCCTCTCTTGGTTGAATTCCTAGGCTTTACTTGCTGTGCATTGTAGTGAAATAGTGTTTAAATCCCTTTTGATTATCCCTGTTTAGAGAATACTTCTGTTTTTCATAATTTTTGCCAGTCTAAATATTGTGTGTATTTACAGAGAAACTCAGGAGTCCAGAAGAGATCTGGTGGGGACACTATAACATGTCATTCTATGACTACTATTTTCAGTTACCTCAGGTAGTGTTGCAGTGGTCAGTAGAAACTGGGCTGAATTGAAACAGTGCATACAAGCCTTCTCAAATTTTGAATACATTTTCCAAGCTCTTGTCAATTTCTTCTTTGAAGTAGTGAAGTTCAAGAATCTGAAATACCTCAAAACTACAAAAATAACAAAAACTTGATTCACAACCATTAAAAATTAGTATTTATAATTTGCAGCACTGTCTACTACAAACCTGAGGAAACAAATCTTGAAAAGTATATGACTGAACAACTAAACTGCTGTAGACATCCCATAACATATTGTAATATCATATGAAGAATGGAGGTCTAGCACTGAGTACATCAGTCCTCCAACATATGTATAATGCAATAGCAAAGATGATCCCAGAATCAGAGCAGAATGAAAATGTAGCTCTATGATGTGTCCAAATAACCCTAATCAGAGGAAATTTTGATTAAGACATGTAGGATGACAAAATAAAACAAGTCTATTCTTTTCACCTGTATATCTTGAAGAATCTCCATCATGACCATGTGTTGTGCCCTTGAGAAATGCCTCAAGAAGATCAGTCCTATTTTATTTACTCTTCAGTCAGAAAACAGAGTAAAAATGTCTCATCAATAATTCAGGGAAAACAAACCAGCAGACACCCAGAAACATCACCATATTTCCCTTCTGATTTTAGTATCAACTTCATGTTACTTTGTTACATTCATGTCCAGTACAAACAAAATAAAAAATCTAAAAAGTGCAGTGGTTTTAGAATAGTTATTCTGCAGTCTGTAATAGGAGAATAGGTTCCTGTATTTTAAAAAAAATCAGCTTGCTTTATTTTTACTCTGCCATATTTTCTTGTGTTTACCTTGACTTGCTACTTCAGCTACATATGTGCATGTTAAGCATTATAGCATCAAAAAAACTGTGAAATTAAATATATATTTTTAAAAATCCTGTGGTTTTTATCACTTTTATAATTGCTGATAAAAAGTGAAGGAAAAAAAGCAAGCTGTATTGTCACCATTGAGCAATCTGTTTTACAGGAAATTAATAATTAATTATCTTATAACTGATGAAAAAGAAGTCAAAGCGAATAAAAAAATAAACAGAAGCACTCACAACCCTCTAATGGTCATAATAGATTTGGTTGTGACAGAATGGATAAAAATTTAAATTTTGTCCCTGAACAGGTGGTCAGACATAGGAATAGGCTGCCCAGGGAAGTGGTGAAATAACCATCTCTGGAAGTGTTCTAGAAGCTTGTGGTTGAGGAACTTGGGAATATGGTTTTGTGGTGGACACAGTGATGCTGGCTTAGTGATTGGACCTGCTGATCTTTTTGGTTGAGGTATTTTCTAATATTAATAATACTATGATTCTACATCAGGCTGGATTAATGACACTGTACTTAAAATAACAATAGAGAAATTCAAGAATACTTTTGAGATGACTATGAATTATTCCTAAGCATTGAAGAAAGGAATATCAAGATATAACACTGGTAAATATTTTGAATAGCTCTCCTTTAAGATATATGATTGCAAAAAATGCCAAGAACACATAACTATTGCTAATATCAAAAAAGCAGGAGGTAGGCTAACTCAGGAAATTACTGTAATAGCCATTTCAGATAAACATCTGTAACCTCAGCTGCACAGAAAGCTAGAGGCAAACCTTGAAGGAGAAGCTCAGACGAGTTAATTAATGTTCTAAAACAGGTAAAATGGAGACATGATAGGATTTTTTAAAAATAGAATTCTATTTAGATCTGTTATATATAGGCACTTCTGCTGTTATAAGCATGCCAGGATATAGAAATGCATGTATCATTATTTATGAACATTTTAAAGAAAGATTTGGAGAAATAAAACATGAAAAAATGTGCAAAATAGTGAAAAATTAATTTAAATAAAAATAGTGGAAATTTTCCTAAGGAACAATGCTTCTTAATATATATTTTTTGTGTGTTTTCCAGGGTCTAAAGTACAGCTAACTTACAGGCAATGTGCTAAAAAGCCTTTTATTCCATTAGAAAATTGTGGATTTAAAATTAAGCATAGTTTCTAATCATCTAGTAACAGAGTCAATATTTGCAATCCAAAGAGAACAATGGCTTAGACTTCTTTATGCAAGTCAGAAGGGAACTATTTTAACTGCACTAACATAATGATTAGTCATTGACTTGATGTTGCTAGCTGGCATAGGGATGTACATGCACTTCATGCTCTCCTTATTTTGAGGAGGATATAATTCTTTTGAGATCATTCCTTCTAGGTGCACAGAATGTTTAAAGACTTCCACTATATTGATGTGCCCTGAATTTCTATTTCAGGACTACTATATTTACATTTACATGGAATCTCCTTCCTTTAGTTATTTTTGATTAAGGGCTCTATTGCACCTAAAGAGGAATCAATTTAATTCCATTGTCTTTATTTTATTGTATTTATTTTATTTTATTTTATTTTATTATTTTATTTCAATATTATTTGAATTGCATTAACTTAATTTCTGCTGTTTTGTCGTATGTTTGTGTAAATGATAAAACAATGCCTCTCATTGGAGAACGATATAATATAATCTGGTTCAAAATTTAGACATCTAAACTGAGGTATCTTAAAAAAAAAAAACACATGCCAAAAAATACCAAAACAATATCTCTGTTAAATTTCCCAGTTTTTATTTTACCTAATAGAAATCTAGTCAAAAAAGTCAATGGAAACCAGAGTAAAATGTAGGAGAGAAGGTAGTGAGAAGGCATTAAAATTATTTAGTAGTTTTGTTATTCAGGGTAACCTTGGTTATAGAAGGTACTTATATAAGGTTGATGGATATAAAGTAGTATTTGCAGAAAACACTCCTAAAAGATCAGCAGCTCTAGATAACACTGGATGACTAACAGGCTTTTGCCCTCAGTGACTGCTTTAGAGAGGACTGAATCAGCACAGGAATTTAAAATGGGTGAAGCCAAATTGTTAAGAACCATTTTCAGCAGAGTGTTAGAATTCAAATTTCCTATCATCTTCCTATCATTTCTGCCTTTATATTTATTGAAATATCTGTTAGGTTATCACTAAAAGGAGTCAGAATATTTTATCTAAAAACACTACTAATAAAGTAAAATCAGAAATACAGAAATTCAATCTGATAAATAAAAGCCTTGTAATAGCTTTAACTATTGTTGTGTGTTCTTATTAATTTCAAACAGTTCTCTAACTAAAAAAGTGTGCAGCTTCCCTGAATACATTTGATTTAGAGTATCAAATATTAATATTTGAATGAAGTATTTGTGGGAATCTTTTAGATAAATGCATATATACATTTTATGCAGGCTTTTCTTATTCAGGCCAGTGTAGACACAAAAGGAATTTTGATTATATGGCAGGTCATATAGAGGTTAGACTAGAGGATATTTAAAGGTCCCTTCGAACCCAAGCCATTCTCTGTGGTTATGTTAAGTCAGTTGCTTTCAGAATTTAATCTAGCATTTGCATAATCAGCAAAAATATGTGAGTTCACCCAGGGCTAGTAATTCCATCACAGCAGCATCATCTCTTTGGGTTATACAAGCCATTTGCAATATAACCCACCTTGTCATCTGTTTATTTTCTTTGAAACTAGAACTGCTTTAATTTGGAAAATTTTTTTCTGGTTTCTGTATAATTATGATTTTCAGATGTGGTAACTATCTAAGAGTTTATACAGATATTTTATGTAACAGGAGAAAGAGTGCTTTTATCACCTGTGGAGTGATGTGATTTAGTGCCTGTTCACTCTGAACAGAAAATCTAAAACAAATTGCAGAAAATATGTTTAACCGCTAAAACTTTTTGAGTACAGTTCCAGTAGTAGTCATCATCTGTGAGTCTTTTAGTCTGGGACTAAGAAATCACCTAGGCGGATTGATGAAAACTATTTTAAAAGGATTTGCCAATGACGAGGTTTTTAGTTAAGAAATATTAACAATAAATACCGTGGAAAATCCAAAGATACTTTAATTTATGAGATTGGGCTGAGACATAGCAAGTAACATTTAATGTTGGTATTTGTGCAGCAATTCATGCTGACAGGAAAAATACTGTCCTCAAATGTAAATTACATGCTACCGGTGTGTTGTTGTTTTTCTTTTTTTTTTTTAATATCCTAAAATAGATCTTAACTGGGGGTGAAGATTTCAGAGAAAGAATAAGAATATATAGAGAAGTTCTAAAATGAATTATCTTGTAGACCTTATGTTCAGAATGACTAAAAAAATATTTCTTGACTATATGGAAACTAGTTACTATTATTTACTGAATAGCAAATAACTATATATATTTCACAAAAGAAAGTGATAATCATAAAAGCATGTGGTAATAGGTTATAAAAACCAGAAAAAAATATCCTCAGTCGTGAGCTGGCTTTCGTATTGTTTAGCCCTATTTTGAGGAAGATTTGTATTTTTCTAACCACTATTAATATTTATTGCATCCAGGTTGCAGTTACTTTGACTAGTACATATTTTATTCAGTTTGTTAAGTCATCAAAATCATGTGAGATATACAAGCAATTGATTCGCATTATTATAGTTAATGATGCATAATACCTCTTCTAAAAAAGTTTGTACATCATTCTTTTTCAGCCTCAATTTTAAACTGTGTAAGTTCTATTCAGGAAAAAATAAAAGATTTCCTTGGTAATTAGGTGCATGTATGTGAGTAATTACCAGTTTGACTATTTTATGAATTTAGATAGAACAGAGTCTTTCCTGGTTCGTATTTCCCAGACTTCCTCCAAATGTTACTTCCCTGTTTAAACGTTAGATTTATAGCCCTACTTGAATAAGAACTGCCAATCAGTTTATGAATACAGAAAATTTTCACTGAATATTTCCTAATTATAACATCTATTTTTGGTTAAAAAGAAAAAAAGACAAACCAATAAAAAACCATATAGAGGCTATTATACACAAGGGATATGGTTTTGGTTTTCTTTCATATATTTGGTTGGTTTTGCTATTTCAGGGACAGTGAAAGCCCTATAATCTTGCTGAAGCAAGAAAAAAAGATGCAATACAATTTTCTTCAAGGAGAAATAAAAACCTACAAAAAAAATCCCAACAAAGATAATAACTTTAATTCCTGTGTGCTGGAATTTTTTTTTTTCTGGACTACTACAAAAACTCCAGCTCTCTGAAGTTCTGCTACTACATTGCAAGTCATTATTTCTGTGCAAAGATGGGTTGTTACATATTTGATAGATGGGTGAATTTTGTGTTCATGGAAGACAGAATTACGCTTCCACAAGCATCAAAAATATTCAAAGCCTGACTGAACACAGTCCTGGGAAACCTGGTCCAGCTGAACTTCCTGGGGGGGGGGGGTGATTGGAGTAGATGATCTCAAGAGGTCCCTTCCAAACTAAATGATTCTGTGAAATGGAGAGAAATTGCACAGCAGCAGTAGACAGTGACTTAAGTCACCATGTATTCCCAACTGAAAAGAGTCCTGAAAATCAGACTGATTTGGTCGGGAGGAAAGGATAAAAACCCAGCAGTAATGGTGGAGAGAAATTTTGAAATATAAGAAGAAAGTTAAAAGGAACCAAAATTTCTTGCAGTTGTATGTACCTTTGTTCTTGTTATCTTTCAGTGGTTTATTATCTTCCTTTGTCCTGACAGTACATGAAAGCCACTTTGAGTGTAAAATGTATACACAGAGTAGGATGTACAGTTGTTTAAAAAAAAAAAAGAAGTGTAACATGTTTTTTTTAAGAACTTACACAAAGTTAAATCTAGTTCACTGCATGTAAGTGAATAGAATAAGTATTAGGTGGATTCATTCTACTTGGATCAATTAAAGCTGGAGTTTTACAACCTGTTCCAGCTCTTTTGTTTCACTTGTGCGCACACTTGCACTGAAAAGAAAAAATAAAAGGAGAAAATGACAGTATTTGCCATCTGTTTTTCCATATTCTCATCGCTGATTGCCTTTTATAATGCAGACTTTCCATCTTTGTAAGTCCAGCCATTTCATAATTATTCTCCTTTCTGTTTCCTTACTTCTTTCCTGTAATGTATTATTTATCCCATACTGCATGCCCAATACACATTTCTTTTTGATGCCAGCCAAATCCTATGGATATTTGTTTCTCAGTCCTTTAACAATTATCCCCCTTCCGAACAAGTTTTTAAGTAATAATGTCTCTGATCAGAACTGAAATTGGGGTATCACAGGGCATCCTTTCTTCATTGCTTCATGTAATTAAAAGTAGACCTAATTCCTAATCTCTTTAAGTTTGACTGGAAATAAACCAAGTGTCAGATACTATTTGAGATGCTGGAGTGACTAGGGGAAGAAAAACACATTTTTCTACAAAGCAGCCAGATGTACTGGGTAAACTTGAGCCTCAGTCTATGGGAAATTTATAATACAGCATGAAACAAAAGGAATCAAATGTCTAGTCACAAAGACAAATGCTTGAAACCACAAATCTTTTTAGCTATTGATATAAAGAAGACTATCTATATTTCTTTAAGTGCTTTCAAGTATTTTCCAAACTGCAAAAGCTTTGAGGAAACTAATTAAGAGCATGTATTCAGAGAATGATATTTAGACACACATTTTTGAAGAGAATTCAGGTAATGTCAAGACAGAGAACAGACAAAAAGAGCAGCCGTTAAATATGGGATTTTTATCCAGTTTGTAATTTCAATGTTTTCTGACAAGTTACTAAAACTAGACTATGAGATATATTGACTTTTTGGCTCATGCACCCTAAATGAAATATTATCATGAAAAATGCTAAATAAAATTCGTTTTTTGTTTTTGTTGTTGTTGTTCCAATATTCTGCTCCCAGTATTTGCAGCACTGGGCAACAACAATAGAACTTGTCTAAATTTGTAACCTGAAGGTTTCTGTAGCAATGGCTCTGAAAGCCTCAAGAGACATGGCGGTGGAAAAGCACGTTTCTCTCAGAGATTCCAGGCTTGTCTTCTTCTAAACTCTAAGGAATTCTAAATCTCTTCAAGACTAGAACAAACATATTTTATCCACATTACACTGTATTTGTCCATGGAATACCTCTGTGCTCCACAAATGATCACATGGCCCTAGATCTGAATTACTGTTTTCTGTTCTTTCCTGTTTCAAATCCCTGGAACAATGTAAAGGCATTTTTGTAGCCCACTGGGCTAATGTTTTATTAGCTTGAAAGTGCTGATATCTTGGATGCAGGGAGAATTGCCAGGGCTCTAATGCACTGTGAGATAGTTTAAAAGACTGTAATGGGAGAGGCAGTGAAAACTCTGTAGTATCCCAGTACAAACCATATCACCTTTATTATACTTGCGGTTCTGTTTTGTTTTCAGTGAAGTGCAAGAGACCCACAAAAGAACTAAGATTTATTCCGTGTTCATGAGCAAGGAACCAAGAGGCAGAAGTAAACCTGAAAACAGTTATTTTTCAATGTAGGTTTATCCTGCACATTCCTAGACTTCTAATTACGATCTAATAAACCTCCCTGTCAACAATTTTGGAAACACATAGATTTCAGGGTTCCTGAGATGGTTTAGAAGAGATAAATGGCAATCACACATACAACTCCTAGAAATTTAAGCTCCGGGCTACATGGCAGAGAGCTTAAAAAAACACTGCTGCATGACATATGGGGCAAGTAGCATTTCAGATCAACATTGACTCTCTTCAGTCCCATTTTTACAGGCATAAAACCAAGATAAATTCTTTGCAAATTTGCCTTCCAACTGAGAAAACGCCAGGAAAGAAAAAGAGAGAGAGAGAGAGAGAGAGAAAGAGAGAGAGAAAGAGAGAAAGAAAGAGAGAGAGAAAGAGAGAAAGAGGGAAAGAGAGAGAGAAAGAAAGAAAGAAAGAGACAACCCCTGAAAGCCCCCAAAATTACCAGAAACACTTGGAAAGATGTATTTTTTGCATGAAAAAAAATCAAAAATATGCAGTTTAAGCATGGCAAAATCTGTCTAGTTTTCTCACAGTTCATTAATTAGTGAGTACACTGCTCATTAGGGCTGTAATGTCTCATGTGGGAATCAAGTTTCAGAAGTGAACGAACAGGTTTTATTTTAGATAGATAAAAAATTATCAATATGTGTCCTATCACACTGTATAAATTTTATTAGAGAATAATTAACTCTGATTTTCTTCTTCCTGAAGGGTTTTGACAAATTCTGTGCAAATTCCAGTCCACAAACATCTATTTATCTGGTACTGTATAAAACAAGTAAGACTGACAAATTTTCCATGATTTGTTTTAAATTATTCTTGTCTTGTTGCAAATTCTATTTAGAGGTCTGTCTTGTTACTTGTTGGTGACATTTTCAGAAGAACTTTCAAAATCTGATTTCATCAGATAGGGTAAATGAAGAAAATCTGAATTGAGAGATTCAACATGAAGTACCTATATTTTTACTAAATTATTGCTCAAAAGTGAACCCTTATGGGTAGTGAGACAGGAATTGGAAGGTTTAATAATGTTAGTTTGCCAAGAGATAAGATATGAGTAATTTTCCTTCTGGTTGTTTCTGGTTTTGAGGGGGTTTTTTGTTCATTTGGTTGGTATATTTGATTTGAGGGTTTCATATCATTACACTTTTGGGCAGAAAACGTATGAACACTGCTAGAAAGGTTTCTTAGGCTTTTGAACCACTTTCTGCCTTTCTGCTGAGAGATTATTCTGCAAAAGTTATGCATCAGCTATTGCATTTCCTATTTTGGGAAAATAATTCAATTTTAAATAAATTACTCTTATGTCTCCTCTGTTGCTTCTTTTTCTAGGACTAGACATGCTAATATAAAGTTTAGTTCTAGTAATATTAAAAAAAAATCTATTCAATTAACTTCTAGTTGCTTATTTCAAAATTGATATACTCTTTTTTTTTTTCTTTCTTATTCCTAGCTACTTGATGTTCTACTATTAATTTATTGCAGCACTATACAGCAAAGGTTTTTGTCTCTTATAGGTAAGATTTGATATTGTATCCTGTCTGCTAGTTTGGTTCTTAGCTATAGTATTTTTTAGAAAAGTTAATTTGAACAGAAAAATGCTAGCATCATACAGACCTTAGGATGTAGAATGAAGGAATATATATATAATTTCAGAATTTATTTGCCTTTTCTTATGATAGATGGAAAATATTGTTAGCTAATAATGTGAGGAAAACACCAGTACAATGCCAAAGAAATAGTCAATTCTCAATGTCACCCATTCTCATTTTATGAAATTCAACAAATCATTTGAGACAAAGTTCTTGACCATTCCCAAAGGATAGCACTACATCAGTACTGTATTTTTATCTGACATATAAAGCAAAACTATTAGAGGAATAATTATGTGTGGATACATACAGTAGGTTTTTTTCCATATTATATCTTTCACGTGCCCACAGGGTTTTTTGAATAGTAAGCTCTGAAAGTATAGAGAGAAAACTTATACAAAATTAAATCATAAAATAATAAAATCATTATGGTTGGAAAAGACCTCCAGGGTCATTGAGTCCAACCTTTGACTGAACGACATCATATCAACTAGAGTGTTTCACTAACTTCTGTGTTCAACTGCTTCTTGAACAATTTCAGAGATGGTGACTCCTACACTTCCCTGGGCCGCCTGTTCCAAAACTTCATCACCCTTCCAGTGAATAAATTCTTCCTGAAAGTCATTTATCCTTCATCCTATTTGCTATTTACTTTTTAGCTAGTTATGAAAATTCTCTTTGAAAAAGTTTGATGTCAGACAAAACTTCTCAGAACTCTTCAAGATCTGTGGGTGTACACATTCAATTACATTTTAATTCTAAGCTCAGTGTAATTTTACAGTGTAATGAGGCAAGCAATAGTAAATAATGACAGTCATGGGAATATTAAATGCTGTAAATATACTTAATGATTACAATAGCATGACCAGTTCAGTAATTGCAAGATTTTCCTACACACACATATGTGACTAAATTGATGATGGTTCTGTAGTTGTCTAAATTTTCCCTATTCAGTTTCTAATGAAGTTTCATGCATATAAATAGCATTGTTTTCATTAGGAGAATATCAATACAGTTATTAAGATTCAACTGCTATCAGACCTAGCATCTTTCAGACTTTCCACAGTTGATTCTAAGCAATGGGGAAAAAAGCAGTACTCTCAATATAGGAGCAATCTCAGTATTTCTTTTTTAATATGGATATGTGTGTATGTATGTGTGCATTTATACACATCTGGTGAGTTTCTACATGTTTCTTGTCTGTTTTACTCATTTCAAATAACATTTTCTGCTTCTAGTACCAAATTTTTTAAGCCAATCACACCTGGAAATCCACAACAATGGAAGTTTTTAACTGAAAATATAAATTTCCTTTTTTTTTTTTTCACTAGAATATGTCAGGCTTGATTCTCCATTACCTCAGTGAAGTTATGGATTTCATAGATCAGTCAGTTCTCTCTTTTAGTCCATATTACAGACACTAAAGAAAGTGGGGTCACAGTTGTACTGATTCTGTTTCTTAACTTTGGTTAACAAAAGATCAAAGAACTTGTCTCAAGTCTGAATTTGAACTACACCCTGAAAATAACTGATGGAACCAATGTTCTACATTATTCCTAGACTTCAATAGAGTTACACAAATAAAATGCAAATACATTGTTGGCACTTAATCATCATTAGAAATTTCTATATTATTTGAAATCTAATTTATACATCTATGTCATAAAAATAACATCTCTTCTGTTAATCTTAAAATGTAATACACTTCCTGATAATTTTTATTTAGGTGCTGTCACTCTGGCTAATGGTGACTTTGTGGTATCTTTAGCACTGTGCAGATAACCCCTAGCTGTTTTATCCTTTTCATTAATAATTCTCCTTGGTCCTCGTAGATTTGGTGACGTTTCTCAGATCTGAGAAATTGGCAAATACCAAGTCCAATACAGTTCTGTCATAGCTGAGGATTTGGACTTGCAGACTACTCTGTGTTGTGACTTCACCAAACTTTTCTTTCACTGGTGTCCGACATAATTTCTTTGACCAATTGAATCAATTTTCTTTTATTCTTTGGCCCTTTTGCCCATTCCACTCCTCAAACTTATATCCTATCCCAACCAATTGTGGGTTTAGTTTGATTTGGGTTGTGTTTTCCTTTGTTTTTCTAGACCTTCTTTCTCCTGGAATCCCTATATCTCCCTTTTTCTTACCTTTCCAAACTTTCAAATTTCTGCTTCCAGGTCTCATAGTCTACGAGTCTTATGAGAGAGAGAGGAGCCATTGCTCTCATCAGAAAAGCTTCATAGAAGAGAATCTACCTGGTTACCCAGTAGGGTGAAGCATTTACACTCCACACTGTCTATAGATGGTCTGAGAGGTTCTGACTAATTTTTTTCACAAATTTTTTTGCTAAGGGATAAAGCTAGGAAAATTAATTTATAAGCAGCTGAAAATGAATTATTATAATAGAAGCATCATGAATCTCAAGGGTACGCAGAGTTAAAAATTCTCTCCAACATCTCTTAAATACTCATCAGAGATAACTGTGAACTATGATGGTAGCCTACAAATATATTTGAAACCCTGCAGAAATCATACACCAGCTTAAGAAGAAAAGAACAAAATTAAAAGCTATACATGACTGAGCGATCACTTTGCCAAAAGACAGTACTTATTATGTCACAATCATTCACTAGTTCTGTCCTTCCATTTTCCCTGTCATTGCACAATGTAGGAAAACAAATCCCTTCTACTAAATTCTTGCAGTCTGTGTATTGGATCTTTTTTTCAGTTGTAATTTTGGGAAGTGCTGAGCATAATAGATATAAAAATAAAAAGGTAGTTTACTGCATCAATAACTTCAAAATGTATTTCTAAACAAATCTGTAGAGAAATATTTCTAATTAGTCAAGACAGAAAGATAATGTGTAAGTAAAATAATATGATTAGGGACCCATTCCATTTAAAGAACCACTTATCATGTCATGGAAATGTCAAAATATGCTGTGATTATTTCTCCATGAAATCTTTCTAATGAAACCATTTCTAGATGTTTTCTGAGTATCTCTAAGAAGAAAGACTCAGAATTTTCATGTGAATTCAAGTATATTTATAAAAATTATCTCTATTTTGGAAATTAATATTTTTGTGTATTATTAGGTGAACTTTGAGCTAGATAATTTTATATATAGATCAATGTTTTTTGTGTTAACTAGTCACGTGCACAAATGTGTTCATTCTGGATGGCTTTGGTTGAAATACTGACAAAATTATTCAGAGTTCCTAGAAAATTGTATATTTATATCATATGCAATCCAATTAATTATCTTCTGTTAAAATGTATCAGTGTAAAATGTCCAGTAAAGAGAATCATCACTCTTATGCATATTGACTCATTCTACATATACAAGCATATATTTGAATATATACATGTATTAAAATTAGTCTGTTGCTTTTATGTCATTGATGTTTCGCAGGGATAAGGAAGTCAGGATATTATCTAGTAATTTGAACCCACCAAGGCTGAAGTTTAAAATGCAAATAATAAACTCTAGTTCCTCAAAAATTATTTTAAATTTCCTGCCACTCTGTTTGATATGTGAAGTGTCCCTTTTTGCTATTCTGTTTAAAGAAGGTACATCTTCCACATTTGAATCAGCAGCAGAGATGCTGTTACTGTCAGCCCCACAGATGTTCATCATCTGGTTCAGAGTAAACCTGCATGAACAACTGCCAAGACCTTGCAAGCCTCTCAAAAACAGGTACATAAAACACAGCCCAATGGATTTCTGCCACATTACAGTTTCAAATACTATTATATTTTTCAGCTGAATTTAGTGTAGTTAGAAATATATATGGAGTTTGACTGTTAACCATGATGTTTTGCCTTATATTTACTTTCACTGTGGAAGTAATTTTTCTTATTTGCAACTTTCTTTTTTTTTTTTTTACATACGCAGAGGAACATTTTGGGAAAAATCCTTCAGTTGTTTATTTTATGAATATTTAAGATATGAAGTATGCAATTAACCTGAAGGATTGAAAAGCATGATTAATTATCAGAAAGAAATCCAACACCTATATCAAAAATCTAATTCATGTCTCTACTCCTTCATTTGAATGTTATGCAATTCTGATTAAAATTCATAATTACAAACTCTGAATATATTAAGGAGAGCATATAGCTTTAGAATTTTCTTGTTAGGTCTTAGCTAAGAATAATGAAGAAGTGTTTTTTTCCTATGGGAGCATGCATAAGTGAAACAATGTCATTGGTTTGAGTCATAAGGCCTTAGATCTAGAGCATTCCACAAGAGAAGAGTGAAACTTGAACACAGAGAGAGTAAAATCTACCCATTTTTCATCAAAGACAAGCAAAAAATAATAGATTAAGAAATGATTGCAGCTATCATTTTAAAAATGATTTTAACAGAAATAATCAATAAATTCATCTTTGAAGGAAATAGGCTTTGCTCACGAGTCTAAAAATGATCACAACCAGTACTCACTCCAGTGATTTCCTAAAACAGTCCCTGAATTTAATCATTAATATCTCCCACTGTTTCAGAAATTCACATATTTATTTATAAAATTATTTATGAGACTGATGACAAAATCAGTTTATGTATTCATTTACTTATTAAAAATCTACCATAGCCTTTATTACTTATTAATATCAATTTTGATATAGCAGTGAACTCTTGTTTGGAAATCTTGTCTGTTTCTCACTAATTTCATTCAGGGTTTTTTTTCATCATTAAAGTCTGTCAAACACCAAAATGTTAATTGAGAAGTCATCAGCTAAATTTAAAGCACAGAGAAATTCTTAGAAATTGCATTTTTTTAAAGTAACCCCAAATATGCTGTAAATCTTTTCTGGGAAATTTTCTTTATGATTTTTTGACTGCTAATAGAATTCTTATTCAAGGTTTGGAGTTTGTCTTTTTTTTTTTTTTCCCCTTAACCTTATCACCACAGTAAGCGATTAAGTTCAAAGACTTTTATACTTTAACATGTGAATGAGTCATAAAGAAAATTAATTAAATAGTTGATTGAAAAGTTATTTTTGAAAGCATCACATATAAGGAAACCATTTCCTTCTCTTTTTAAGTGATGATGGAAAATTTTATAGAACAAGAAGTATAGTGAGAAGGAAAAATATATCTTGTTTTGCAGAAAATACTTAAAGAATCTCCCAACTATTAAACAAAAAGCTAAAGGACCTTTAACCCAGAAGAAAATGTAGGTAGTTCCTCCTATAATTCATTAACCATTTCATCTCTTAAATTATTTGAACATCAAGAGAATTACAGAAACATTAGTAAATCTCTTTTAACGAGTCAAAAGTGGGAATTAACTGTTGAAATGAATATTTTTCTTAAAAAGAGAGTACATAATAGCATTTATTGTTATTCTTAACTAAGCAATAGTTAATACCAATAAAGCTACAATGCAGTAGCTTAAAAGTGCCTTTAATAGGGTGTTTGATGGCTTTGTCAGTAAGAGTTCACCCTTCCTTCATGTCACTGAACAACACCAGATGTGTTGCTCACAGTCAAAGAGTATTTTGCCCAGGTTTTTTGATCTGACTGAGAAAAAGAGAATCTTCTCCACCAGGATAAGGATGGCCCAATTCAGACCTCAGGTAAGTGTTTAAATATTCAACAAAATACCATGTTCTGATTTTAAGAGCTTTTATGAATTCTGGATTTTCCCATAATATTGGAAGATTGGAAAATTAACTTTTGCTGAACAGTTCTTATGCAGAACCTAAGCCTTTTCTGCCTCTTGCCTCACCATGCCAGTGAGGAGACTGAGAGTGCACAAGAAGCCGGGAGGGGACATGGACAGGGCAGGTGACTCAAATTGACCAAAGGGATATTCCTTACCATATGGGATCATGTTCAGTGTATAAAGTGTGTTGAAGGAGGTTAGGGAGATGTTCAGAGTGACAGTGTTTGGTCTTCTCAAGTTAACATTACAGGTGATGCACTCCTGTTATCCTGGAGCTGGCTGAACACCTGCTCATGGGCAGTGGAGAATGCATTCCTGGTTATGCTTTACTTCTGTGTGTAGCTTTTGCTTTACCTACTAAACTTTATCTCAGCCCATGTTTTTCTCACTTTCAGCCTTCTGATCCATTTTCCCATCGCACTTTAAGGAGTATGAAATTTGAGATGCTTAGCTGCTTGCCTAGGTTAATCCACAACACTGATGTTACTAAAGACTTCACAAATAAGGTAAGAGTCATATTGATATCAAATTAATAGGAGCTCCCCTATCTATATAGAATTCATTACTAAGTTTTAGTTTGTTCAGAGCATCTCTTACTGGCAGCCACTGACAGTGTTGGAGAGCAGATTCCTTGAAAAGTACTGCAAAAAATAATATTACAGGACCCAGGAATGATTAATCAGTGATAAAAGAATTGTGCAGCAACAGTTACATGAAGCTTCCCACAACTGATAGCACAGGCATACTTGTCTTTGAAGTAAGGCTTAATAAGGCTACAGAAGGCTAAGACAAAAAGTAGCTAATCACACTGCTTCAGAATCTGCTACGCAGAACTGATCACTCTGATATGCTGCACTGTACTGCTGCAGATGCAAAGATTACTTTATTTCCATTAAGGAGAGCAGTATTTTAGTACCTAATTTACAATTTTGTTATTTGAATTCATTGGTTGTTCACATTTCAGGTCTCTCTGTTTGACCTGGATACAGCAGCATAAGGTAATGTCCTGGTTTAGGACAAATTTGGGAGGAAATCTCCAAATGGGGTTCCTCTGAAAAGCAAATCCAAACAGCCCCTCCCCCCAGCTGGTCCGGGGAAATAACTCCCTCAGAGAAGAGTGGAAAAAAGCCTTATTTATTTAACAAACAAAATGCCCACAAGCATAAAGAATGAATAATAATAATAACAATAATAATAATATGAAACAATAAAACCTCTCGCTGCTCCGGAGAGAGATGGCAAAACTGAGAGTCCGTGCCAGGAGTCTGTTTATCAGTCCCTTCAGTGATGGAAGATGCCGAGTTCCGGCCCGGTGGGCCACGGGTGCAAGATCCCGGTGCTCCTCTGGGTTTTTCAGTCCAGAGCAGATTTAAACAGTCCCAAAGGAAAATAAAATAGGAAAAAAAAACAGTCCAGGAAAGCTTCTTTGCCTCAGCTAGCTAGACTAACAAAGGGGAAAAAAACTCTCTCTGGCTGCCCTCCGTGCATCCGACGAAGGAAAAAAAAAAAAACCACACAGTCCCAAGGATGAGAGCAGATTCCGAGGAGTGAGTTTGTTTCTCAAAACAAACTGCGCGCTTCTTCTTTCCCTGCTCACTCTCAGAACCAGTCTTAAAGGTACAGAACACAGAACAGATGATCTGGGGATACAGGCATCATAGTCACCCTAGGACAGGTAAAATTTTCCCATCAGCTCTGGAACATTGATGACATTTAGAAAAGTTTTCTTTCTTATTCTATAAGCAATTTTGGAAAATATTTTCCAAAATGCAAAGGTATTTGGTTGTTTGGGGTTTTTTTTTACTTTAATATCATACAGTTTATTGCCTAGATATCTAATTGTGTTTTAAAACATATATATTTTAAATAATGTCATACCTTTAAACAAAGAAAAATAACTCTATGCCAGCCAAAAGTGGCAGAACACCTCAGTAGCTGACAAAACTCATATATGATGTTAAGTGCATTAAAGTGCACAATCATATCTTTAACTTAGAATCTGCCTTTTTTGTCTATATGAAACCAATTTTTAAAAAGTCAGATTATCTGCTGATTCCTTGTGAAGTCCCTCATGCCATTAAAGGAATTTCCAGCTGCCCTTCCCTGGAAAAGTGAAGATTAAAGATACCCCAGGTGTAAAGAGGGCTTCTCCCCCATGGACCCTTGCAGACATTGTGCAATCTTCTCTCTGGGTTTCGCTAGTTCATCACCCACCCCATGGCATCCCCTTTCACTGTTTCCCCATTGGCTATGGGGCCTGGTGTCCTGTTCCTCTCTTCCCCATGGTCACTTGCCCCCTGCTCTGCCCCCTGTACCACCCACAAACCTGAGACCCTATGTAACTAAGAAAACCCACATGCTCGCTCTCTCTGGCTCCTGATTCACCTTCAGCACACTGGAATAAATGCTTGCTGGAAATTGATTTGGGCTGGGAGCCTTCTGCCTGTCTTACTGATCTAGCCTTGTAATATGTGTGGCTGTGTGAGCTTGAATTGCCGCCTNTGTCTTACTGATCTAGCCTTGTAATATGTGTGGCTGTGTGAGCTTGAATTGCCGCCTGAGCAGTTCTCAAGCAGTTTCTCTACAGGAGAGGCAGACTGGGATCTAGAAGGGCTGTGGCTGCACTCCGAAAAGACACACTGTTACAATTCCTATTATTGGTTTTCAGGACGATTCACCTTCCTTCTTTCCTTTCTTCCTTCTGTGCTTCCATTCTTCCTTCCGCCCTTCCATCCTTCCTCTCCCTCTCTCCCTCCTTTCTCCTTTCCTCCTTCTCTCCCTTCATGTCTATCACTTAATTATAATTTGAAATATTGTTTACATGTAATTACAGAGGGGAAATGCACATTCATGAAAAACACATTATAAGATGCTTGAAAGGAAATATAACTGTTCCTATTTCTAATATGCTTCCTATTATCTTTCTTTTTAGTCAGAAAATTGGGAAAGTAGTGTTTGCAATAACATATTTGAAGCAAGATCTAATCTAAGTAGCAGCAGAAACTTCCAATATTTAATACACAAAATCTTTTCTAACTTCTCTGTGATTTGAGACACAATAAGAGAAAGCAGAAAATTGGTTAAAACCAGTGAGACAACCCAGAGCTGGTTTTCTAATAAAGGAATGCTCCCACTACTACATCAAAGAGATGCTGTAGATTTACCTTTTTTTTTTCTTTTTTCTTTTTTCTTTTTTTTTTTTTTAATATGGGTAGAAGGAAGCAAGCTTTAACTACAAAGAAGAACCTCTTCTTTTCTTTGTGTCTCCTTGGAGTCACTTCTATGACATCAAGATGAGGGTTTCTGGCAATGTTCATGATGTCAGAGGATTATGACTTCAGCAGGAGGAATAAAGAGAAGCAGCAGATGAATCCTTATAAAATAAAACTCAGTTTCCATAAAAATGTCTTTGTTACTAAGAAACAAGAGAAGAAAAAAGCAAAAGAAATGTGACATATTTAGGTTGATTTCTTTCCCCTAAACAGAGTATCCTTTAGTATTCAAGATGTATCCCAAACATACTGATTTCTATAGCCTCTTCATGTAAGACTTAACCCACTATGGGTAATACATTTTTAAAGGAGTCTTCAGATGTTCCTGCTAATTCTTATGACAGCTAAAACTTTCATATTTACAATGCACACACAAATGTCTCCTGTATAAAATCAATTAGAAAGCAATCCTATAGCCTCTGTGATCTCACAATTCATTCCTCCAGTTACTGTGTAGTGCAGAGAATATAGATGGAATTTAATACCTTATTGAAAGGCAGGCAAAGTCGTAACAAGAAAACACAAAGGTGTAATTTTTCTGAGTCTTCATTTATATCTCCATTATACATTTCACATTTAGATATAAACATGCTGACCAAACTTAATTTAACTTTAAATATTTCTCAGTTGTGAGACTATGAGTTAATAAAACATAATATAATATAAGTATCACAGAATCATGAAATTACCTGGATTGGAAAGGAAGCTTAAAAATTACCAAGTTCCAAGCCCCTGCCATGAGCAGGGACACCTTCCACCAGATCAGATAGCTCAAAGCCTTGTAGCCAATCAGACTCAATTTGGGAAAGAGCAATTTCACTGTTAATTAAAACCACATTAGGATGGTGAGAAAAAAATATGGAAATAAAAACATTTTCCCCTGTCCCCATCCTCTTTCTTTCAGACTCAGTTTTACTCCTTCATTCACAACTCTTCTGCCTCCTCCCTCTCCACCCTGGGTAGTTGCAAGCAGGGTGAGGAACGGGAGTTGCAGTAAAAACAATTTGCTCTGCTACTCCTTCCCTTTCATGCTCTCCTCTACTCTAGTGTAGTGTACTCTCCTCCCATAGGAGATAGTCCTTTGCTGATACGTATCCTTTCCACAGGCTGCAGTTCTTCAAGGACTGTTCCAACGTGTTCTTGCAATGAGTTACAGTCCTTCAGGAATAGATTGTTCCAGTGTGAGTCTTCTATGGGGTCACAAGTCCTGCCAGAAAACCACACACGAGCTCCTCTCCATGAGCATGGCCCTTGCAGAGGCCTGTTATGACAAGGCTACACCTGCCTCGGAGATATTTCTATGTCCTGGAGCGTGAGGTCCTTTAATGGGCTGCAGGGTGGATATCTGCTCAAACATGATCCCCATCATGGATTGCATGAGGAAAACTTGCTTTAGTATATACTTCTGCATGAGCTGCAAGGGAAACTGCTCCAGTGCCTGGAGTACCTCCTCCTCATGTTTCTCTGATTGAGATATCTGTAGGTTTGTTTCAAATTTGTTTATCATCCCTCTCTCTCACAGATGCTCTGCAGCATTTTTTGCCTCTTCTGAAATATGAAATGCACCACTATCATGGCTGAGGGGCTAAACTGTGTCCTGTGGTGAGTCTGCTGAACCCATGTGGAACCAACTGCATCTGACATGGGAAATCCCTGGCCTCTCTTCACAGACAACACCCTTGTTCCCTCCTGCACACCTTGTTAAGCAAATGCAATACAGAAGTCCACCTGCTGAGATGAGAAAACATAGTGAAGTTTCTTGGCAGCATAAAAATAACTTTATGGTTTCATGTTTAATGTTCATTGCTATGAAATATATTATTTTCTTAAACTTTTTTTTTATTATTTTTATTTAATGGCTGTTTTCTTGTTACAAATAAAATGAGAAACATTCACCATTTTCCCTAGTGAGATGTGAACTCCTTTGTGTTACTTTGAAAAAATGTTTTTCATCTCCCTCGCTGATCTGAACATTCTAATTATGGTAGCTTTAAATGTGACAGTATCTTTTTCATAAGACTGACATCAGTAGGATGAAAGTAGTGAGAAATAAGGAGTTCAGATGAGGAGATGATACAAAAATGACTAGACTTATCAAGAATTCTATGTGTGAAAATCACAAATAAAAGGAAAAATTATATCCAACAGGCAGAGGTAACACACTTTAGCAGTATCTAAGATATGAAAGGAAAGGAAAAGCAAAGGTGGCAATAGAGTTGGAGGGAGTCTAAGAGTGATACTGCTTGAATGATTAAATATTTTGATTCATTTTCAAATCTGAAAGATGAGACAAAAAATAATCTAGGTCCACATCTTACACCTAGGATATAATATATTAAAGCCTACAGTCGAGGCCTTGTTCATTGCAATACTTTAAGTTGTTATATCACTTTGGGCTAAGTAAAGTTAAAATTCAATAATGGTAAAACACTGGTTCCAAAATTCAATAATGTTAAAATATTAGTTCCAAGTAGAATGCAACTTTCATTTCTGAATTCAGAATGAAAGGAAAGAAAAATCAACTGCAAAGTCCATGGAGTCAGACTCTTTTCAGAGGTTCATAGGGACAGGACCAGAGGCAATTGGCACACCTTGAAACACAGGAGGTGCACTGTGAACATCAAAAAACTTTTTTTTTTTTTTTTTTTTTTTTTAACTGTTAGAGTGACTGAGCACTGGGACAGGTTAAAGATCTTGGAGATCTTAAAAAGCTGTCTGGACATGGGTCAGGGCAAGCTGCTAGAGGTGACAGTGCCTGAGCAGGAGGTAGACCAAGATAAACTGATAAACTCTAGCAGTCCCCTCTAACCTCAAACAACCCTCAGTTCTGTACTGCTCCTTGTTCAGACCTCCCCAGGACTCTCTACCTATGTCTCAGGACTCTATCCCAGTCCTCCAAATTCACCATCCTCTGCCTCAGTGGTACTGCAGCAGAGTTGTTCTCAAGCTTCCCACAGCCCCAACCTACGCAGCCATGATCCTGCTGAGTTGGGACACCTGTGGCTGCATGTCCTGGGCCAGACTCGGCACAGCCCTGTGTCCAGGCTGTCCTGGTGCCCTCTGGCTGACCTGCTGGGACAATGAGACCTCATGGGGAGCCTCCAATTCTGCTGGGCTCCAGGGAGGCAGCAGAGCTGTACCCAACAACTTGGTGTCACTGACTCTTCTCTTCAAGGGACAGTGACGGTTCAGTCCTTGGAATTTGCTTGTTTGGGTTTTAATTTATGAAATTTTACCATCTAGAAGTTATCAGGAAAGCCATAGGTATTATTGTAGTTTTCATAACTCTTTTCTGCCTGTGATTTTTCAGTATTTTTGTTACAGCTTTCATATGAAATTATCACTAACTGACAAATTAAAAGGTATTACTTGTGCACTCATACAGCTTTTGGTCAAATATTTTTGTGTGTTTCAGCATGTAATCTAATGCATGCCCTGAAAACCCCAGCTTCACAGAGAAAAAAAATGAAACTGTTTCCTTGTATACAATAGAAGCCAAATGAGCATGCTAGCAATGGAAATCCAAGAGATAACTTTTCATCAGTATGGGCAAACAAATGATTTCTTTCATTTCAAGTCAGATATAATCTGTGTTCCCACACTGAGAATAAGGGTAATCAAGAAATATTTTCTAAGTTAATTTCATGCAAAGAAGCCAGTATTGTGATAAACATTTAATAAGACAGAACACAGAACTCCTTGAATTTTATGGAGCTGCCTGTAATTTTTATTGTAAGACTGTAAAATGTGTGACCCGGACACAAACCCCCCTCATCTACCCAAGATTTCTGTGGGAATACCAAACTGAACACAGGAGTGTTGAACAAAAAGTACTATTGTGGATCCACCAAGCTTCTACAGAAAGGTTATTGTGTTCATAGTCGTCAAAGCACAGTGCTTCTTAAGGAGGTTGAATTTGGTCCAAACCATCACTTACCCTAAAATGAGTTATGGAAAATTATCTCAGATCTTTTGTGATGGATCTTCTTGAGCCCATATAAAACATTTGAAGTATCCTCATAACAAAATCGACATTTATAATGATGTTGCATAGTGACAAATCCTTTCCAAATCCTTGTTACCCTGGAACAGAATCATGAACACAATCTAAACTGATTTGCACTTAATCGTGTAATGGAGATGAAACAAACTCAGAATAGTGAAGTTCTTCTTATAGAGTTCAAATATCTAGCCTGGCAAATTTTCAAAGCAGCACAAGAAGGAAATTTGCTTCTTGACTCTTACTTTGCCCTTTGTGATTACCTCATCTGATTACCTCAGAACACTATCTTATATTGCTTGTGCATTTGTGAGATGTCAATGGTATTTAAATTACAGAAATATTTATTTCAGTCGTCCTCCATTTAAAAGGTCATTTGCAGTGTTTTATAGTTGCCTCTGTTCGGTTGTCATTTTCTCTCAGAAACCTGAATCAGTATTTCCTAAAAATAACTACTTTTTTCATCTAGGAATTATGGATCTTAGCTTTGCAAATCTCATTTAATCAACATGATTACACTGGAGAACCTGGTTGAGAATAACAAAGTCAGTTGAGTGTGTTTTTAGGAGAAAAGAAGTAAAAAAGTGAACAACCTAGTCTTGTGCATCAAAATCCCCTGTACTTGCAAGAAAAATGTCAAATTTTTATAAGTCTGCTAGTTAAGCATTTTCCATATTGTTAGTTCTCTTTAGAATGTCTTTTATTTCAGACTTGAATATTTTATGTTCTTAATTAATAGAACCCTGAGTAAACTTAAATAAAATTATCATTTTAACTATCGCCTATTTGCAACAGATTTGTTGGTTAGCTACATACTTTTTAACTATAAAATTTTGATTAGTGGCCACTGTGTCACTGTCAGGTAACTCCTGAGGATCACTTCTGTCTTACCAGACTGCACACTGTGGATCCATGAATTGCAGATCAGGTGGGATATATAGAGGGAGGTGGACCCTGAGAAGAACTTTTTTTTTTTTCTGGAAAGAAATAAAAAGATTCACATTCTTTGAAGATACAATAGAGTCTCTGTGGATGAAATTGTAAATGCTTGAAGGATCCTATGCATATTAATAACACTGACTAAAGAACAATTGTTTACTATTTTAGGTAGATTTTTAGAGAACAAAAAAAGAAATACCACTCCATTGCTCTTGTGGAAAGTTGGGGGGCAGAAGTGTCTTTAATAATTTCTTTTTTTAGACCACCAGTGAAAAAAAGAGCCAGAACAATATCAAGACATTTTTTGTCAGATATTAAGAACAGTAAACCTGAACAAAGGGTTTTATTTCATTTAGGTCCAAAGAAAAAGCAGTTTACTTATGCACATACTTATACCACTATTTCTATCTTGCCCTATTTTAAATATTTATTTAAGATATCTTAGAGAATGATCTAAGTGATCTAAGAAGACAAAACAGGCAGTTTCACTAACGCTCTAGTAGACATGAGGAAAAAAAATATTATTGGAAATCATCTCTACAGTTAATGTATTTTTGCAGTAGAATTATTACACTGACAAGAGATTAGAATTTGCCATCAATATGTCTTTCTGTTGAAAGATGCTCAGAACATGTGTGACCTATGAATGCTCACCCTGCAGTGCATTATGTACATTTTAGTTCTGAGGGGATTTATTGTTTGCTCGTTTGTCTGTTTGACTGGATTTGCTTGGTTCTGTTTTCGATAGAAAATTTAACAATCTCATTTTAATGGCTCTGAGCACCATGCACCATATTACGGCACCCCTGTTGTATACATGATACTTGGCAAGGCACTCATTTTATTGTCACAACTACACTCAAGCTGTAGAAGGTATAGTGGAATAAAAAAACCCTGCAAGACGTCAGACACTCAGAACTGCATATCTACTTTTATTTATATGCACAAAATCACTACCCATTCAGTACCATTCTGCTTGTAGGTCTTCTGCAGCTGAGTTATACTCAAAAACTTGTTTGTAACTTCAAATCAAAAACATTAGCTAAGTCACAGCAGTGTATGCTGCAGATCCACACTACTATAGGCCAGCTTCTGGTGATCCACAGCCAGGCAGCATTTGACTTTGTCACATATGCATCCAGGGACATATGAAGTACCCCTGATTTCTTTCCAAGCCTTCTGTCATGCTCCACAATGACGTGGGTGCCCTGTAGGCCTCTCTTGTGTCTGTCAAGCACATGTGCATGTCCTCAATCTTTTATGGCATATGACAAGATCAAACAGAACCAGTTGACTATACTAAGGAAACTAATTTCCACATTTGTTTTCTTTATGTAGCCTTAACTTGAGGCTGCTCTCAGCGCAATACTATCACTACTACTACTCAACTACCACTACTACTACTACTACTACTACTACTACTACTACTGCTACTACTACTACTACTACTAAAAGTGCATACAAACTATTTAATAAACTTGAGCTATATTTTGAAGTGTCTACTCTTACTACTTTAAAGTTATTTTCTACAATTAAAGCTTTCGGTACTTAGTCAGATACTTAGAATTTATGCATACACCTATATGAGCTAATGCTTCAATTTGCTTCAATTATTGCTTATTATTAATTTTCTGTACCTGAATTTGAACTGGATTCTCTGCTGTCTTTAGACTTACAGAAATCATTCCACCAACCTCATTCTTCCAATCAGCCTCTCACTATGGCTTATTTTTTTCTTATGCATAAAACTTAAGTTTAATTACTTCAACTTAAGTTCCATGCTGAGAAGCAAAATCAGTGTACTTTGCAGCTGCAAGAAAAAGCCACCATCCCTACAGCCTGCTGGTATTGTGTGTTACCAGTGATGGCGCTTTTAATGGTGATCTAATTTCAAAGAAGTATTTTCTTTTAGCAAAAACTTCTAGCCCCTCAATGCAGCATGAGTCTAGTGATTGTAACAGACATGGGCCTTGTCAATAAGACTAATTTTTCAAATATTACTTGAAAGAAGTGAGAATCTGATCAACAAATATTGAAGTGCATCAATTAGTTTCATAAGGCAGATTCTCTTTGCAGAATAACAAGATTATATTCAAGGATGCCATGTAGATCATTACCAGTAACTCAAAAAATTTAGTAATTGAATAAAGTTGTTAACCACTGAAATGCCACTTATTTTAGTTGTGGCAAAAAAATAATTTGTACCTTATTTAAACTAATCTGAAGACTATATAATGCAAAATAATTGACATACATATCACTAGAATGGAGTAGTGATCCTGACCGTTTATTGTAAATCAATTTTCTTAAACTGAGACAAGACACTGAATAATATTACAGTATCAAATTATTTAAGTTACTGTATGAAGGTTTCATCTTTTTCATTTCAGTTTACTCCCTCTGAATATAATGCTGAATTTAAGGGACCTGAAAATACTAAATAAAGAAAAAAAACAATCAACACACAAACCCCTCTATAATAAATGAAAGCAGCATTCATGGGAAAAAAAAAACAACAAAAACAAAGCAAAACAAAACAAAAAAAATCCAACCAAACAAAAAAAAATCAACCTAGATCTGGGCTCAAATTAGATGTGTGATTTCTAAAAGTCACAGAAAAAAAAAAGTAAGTTTTAATTTTTTATCTCACTCATTCTTAGTAAAAATCAAAAGAGAAATAAACAATTTGTTTTCTCTTTACTAAAGATTTTTCATATTTTTTTGCCTCAGTGACTTACAGATTTTGGAATCCAGCAGTCTCAAATAGTCAGGGGAAGATTATTTTATTGAGTTATGGTGGTAACATGAGATGTTCTATCTGTATCTCCAGATTTCAGGATTCCAACCTAAAGCATTTTGAGGTCCATATGCCACATGCAACTTGCCCACAGAAGAAACCACACAGATAATAGTAAGTAACTAACAGTTTCAGAGAACTGTGCAAAAAAACACAAAACAAAACAAAACAAACAAAAACCCCAAAACATAACCAGCAAAAACAAAACAAACAAACAATAAACAAACTACACCTTTTCTCACCTCAGAGTGTTGCAACACGTCTCCTTTCCTCCTTTCAATGCCTGCTCAGAATCATTTTGAAAACAAGGGAGCTGCAACATGGTTATAGACTGCAAAGTGTGTGTGAATATTTACCATGCGTGGCATGCAGAATATATTCCTAAAAGGTAAACAAGTCAAAGAAATCCTGCTTCTGCTTTTCCTAAGATGCTGATAAAATTGTGCTTCTGGCTCCAACAGTGCTGTATCAGTGGGGTACCATGTTAAATAAAGATAAGGAAGAAATGTGCTCTGAGCATGAATATGAACCATCTCCATGGCATCATCGGATTCATTAAACATTTTTAATTAAACATTATTTTATTACATTTAATTAAACATTATTTTTTATTAAACATTTTTTTGTTTCATTGCATCATAGTAAAAGGAAATAAAATCTGATTTTCAGGTATTAAGGAAAAAAACAAGGGGCTTTCTTTTCTACTTTTGTTGTTTTTCATTTTGTTAATTAAAACTTTTGTGTATTTACCATTTATAAAATTATCAAAAATAATCACACAGGCAATATACCTACTCTTGTTCTCTTTCAACTTCTTTTGTTATTTTAAATATAAGAACAACAACAACAACAACCACCTTTTTTTTTTTAATTTTATTTTTCATTGAAACTCAATTCCATCAGGGACATTTTATAGCCAGAGTCATAAATAAAAGGTAGGCAGAAAAATGATTTGTCTAAGAGCCCCAGGACTATTCAGCCTCCTTTGTTTGCAATTCTTTTTGGAGTTCAGAGAGCTCCAATCTGAGCTGTAGTACATGATACAAATACCACCTAAGCTAGAGATCTACTCTTGGTGAATAAGCAGAGCAAAACAGGTCCTGAGTCTACAGTTTGTCAAGTACTATAACTAGAAATAATCATTTTGTTTTTCTGCACTTGATGATCCTTCCATATTTGTTCAGCTTCCTTTCTATTCCTGCTTCCTTTTTCTTTCAAATTAACACAATTCTATCTAATATTTTATCTAGGAAATAAGGGAGAAGGTTTGTGATGTGCATTCAAATTAATACATGAGAGTAATGCCTTTTTATTTTCATGTTTCTCTTCTCCAATAGGTGTGATCTTTACATAGATAAGAGAGTCTTCCCTGCACCCAAAGATGCCTATGTTAAACTGAAATTTTTCGTTTCTCCTAAAAGATGTTATTTTGTTTTTTTCTTTATCTTAACTAGAAGGCTTCCATCAATGAGTGGTAAGCAACATCTTGGAATAACAAAAGAAAATATTTTCATTTAAGATCATTATTTTATTATTTTATTATGACCTGCAGGATTTGCAGGTGTAAATAGTAATATTAATGTGATGGATTTAATCAGTCCTCCAAGGACCAGCCTCATATACTCTGTACACCATACCTCAAAAACCTCTTAGCAGACATTTTCAGAACAATTACATCCATAGAAGAGAAGTGATTGTGCCTACAGTTTTACTTCTCAGAAACAGAACCCTGCACTACAAAGTGAGCACTGCCTATTTATCTATAACATATGTGCCGTGTATAGCTTAATGGATACTTACCCTCTATTTCAAAGAACTGCTAATCCTGCTGGAAACAAAGTACACTGTATTTGAATGGGACCATAACTTCATCCAATTATAAATGAAATACACCAGCTTAAAATTTGTGCCAAATAATAAAAATAATTAAAACCAAAAAAATCTAATTTACAGGTGGTAGAGCATGCCTACCTTTATATGCAAAAGGCTCTGGATATTTGAAGTTTTTATATTAAGGTAGGAACACATGTTTTTAATTGAAATGCAAAGAACATAATCACCTGTTTTAAACATCAGCCAGCCCTTCATATTAAATATTAAACATTTTGAACCTGGTTCAAAACCATTCCCAACAGCAATTAACTCCCCTTTGCACACTTAAATAATTCTTATGTTATCTGCAAGCCACACACCTGGAAAAAGGCCAAAGGAAAATGTAGTCTTGTAAAGTATATTTTAAAATGAGAAATACTTTTAACTGTTACATGCTCTGAGGTCTGTTTTAACCATCTCATTTATGTCTAGTTAGTGAAGTCAAATGATTCCTTCATTCTATTTAAAAAATGATAACTACCAGCCAAAGAAGAGGAGACTGCTCTAATCTTGATCATTTTGCCAAGAGAAAAATTAAACCTAGTAATAAGTAGTACAGTATTTCTACTGAATCCATTGTAGGACAGGAATCTGAGACCAACTGAAGTTAGTAGTGGTATCAAATAACTTGTGTCCACATAAATGAAGATGGTGTGAAACAGAGAGAATTACACACTTCATGGCCACTCTCAATGCTATGTGACTGAGAACACACTGCACTGCATGGTTCTATAATTTATTTAATATTCATGTGATATCCTGGCCTGTTGCCATACTCAGGCATTAATCCAACCAGGAACATGATGTTCCCTATACCACCCCTGAAGATAAATTAAGGCCATTTGGTGGGGGTTTAAAAATACACAGTGACATACCAAATATGTGAAACAGACAAAGTCTTTTGCATTCTGGGGTCTGTGTTAGTATTTGTTTGAAATCTGGCTGCTTGCACGGTCTGTGGATCAAGCAAACTTTGAAGTATGTGTGTTTCATGAACAGAGAAATTATTGCAAAATCAGTAATTTTTCATAATTTTCTAAACATGTAAATTAAAGTCGTGTCTCCAACTTTCCTTGTTCTGAAGTTTAAAAAAAATCTCTCCCACAGATCATAGGCTTCTTAAAATAATAATCCAAATAGAAAGAATGTGATCGATACAAGCAAATATATGAAATATAAACCTTAACTGATATACAATAATTGTATCTGTTTAGGTCAGTGCATATGCTTTTCATATATTTATTCATTTCAATCATAGATTCTTTACATTTGGATTATTATATAAAATGCACATTAAATATTATATATACTATTATATTTATAATTTCTTTTGCATTTAATTTGAACCTCCTAATGTCAGTAAAATTGTTACATGAGTCCACATGAGTTCCACTTTTTCTTTCTCATGCAGATACAGAAAGCTCCCGGCTCATCCTACTGATTGCTTCCCATGCTAATTTATAGAATGTAGATCTTCTCAGGCAATGTGTTGAAATCCCATGTGACCATTCAAGGCTTGTTATTCTGCTGGAGAGAATAAATGTGATAGAAGATTTTCCAGTGTAAGAACCCTGAAACTCTTAGTTGTCTTCTAGTTTTGGATCTTATTTCTTTTTGCATATTTGGTCATATTGCAATTTCATAGTCCACTCTTACATTATAGTACAGGATAGTCCAGTCTGCAGTATTGCCATTGCTAGCAACAGGTCATAAGTTTGGTACTTCACTTGCCAGGCCTGCTCTAAATTTTTCCTTACCTCTAGCTTTGTGTTACAACAGTTTTATACAGAGTAGCAATTAAAAAAAAAAATCAAATAGAATGATGTATTTGCAGTTCTAAAACAGTGATGTAGAACAGAGAAATTCACATCTGGTACAGTAGCAAAGACCCTGAGAAGTGGAGACACAGGGCATGGGGCAGAGAAGCTCAGGCATGGGGTGATGATAAGAGATGAGGCACAGGCTTGGCACTGGAGATTCCACACCTGTAAACGACTCACTGTCAGTTACAGAAATGCAGATTTGGAGATGGACAAAATTGGGCTTTGGGGTAATGAACAGGAAAAACACCTAGTATTTATATATAAATATATATGTATTCACATATAAAGATCAACATATATGGTAAACATGTAGCATGACACTGCACACCTACGAGGAAAGAGAAAGGTGTAGAAGCTCATTAAGACATACAAAGTACCACAACTGGATACTGAAGGAGAAAGGAAAAAGTCTAAACAGCATGTTCATTCCAGCAGAGCACTCCAGAACTGACAGAGTTTGCCTGTTAAGTGTACATAGAAACGGAGTGCTTCCTTTAAAAGGATCTGACCAAGGACCTTTATTAATATAACAAAGGATGATAAGAAAATGAGGAAGTCATAAAACCTTACTCTTGCATTTTGAATTTTCTTATGAGTATAATTTTTTAAAACAACAAAAACTTTTTTGTCTTTGATAATTGTATCTAGACTAATGGTGATTTTTGAACTAGACTTTTCAGATTTCCATTAGAGGAGCAACATCCTTTTGGTTTTATTTTTTATATGCATTTTACTTCCTCTTTGTCCATAAACAATATTTTGAGCATAATATTAACTTGCTTTTAGTTCTTTCCCATAAAGGTTTGTTCCCACAGGGGAAGATTAATTTCAATTTACTTATTTATGCCCAGATTCATCATACTGAACATGAGGCATTTAGCTAATACATCTGAATAAGGGTATATTCTGTCAAGTGCCTCTCACAGCAGTGGAGAGACACTGGCATGCCCAGAGGGCAAATCTGCTCTTTATGACACTGCACAAGGGAAGTTGTTCACTTTAGGAAAATTAGAGAAAAAAAACAGGACTGGTTCCTACTTTAGAAGCTAAAAGAAGTACCAAGTCAGGCAGAAGGACTCCACTCCTGAAAGATAAACCTTGTTTATGGATGAACATAAGGATTACTGTTATTTAAAACCTTTCCCTGTTATCAATAAGTAAATCCTTTCTTAATGGCACAACATATATATAACACATAAAAAGGAAAAGTTATTACTACAAAGGGGCAGCAAAAGTATCAGTAAAAGTGCAGACATGATTTATAAACATTTTTCACAGTGTTATAAATGTAGATCATGTACAGAATGAATGCAAAATGATATCAGAAATTAATTTCACTGTAAGTAAAAATTTAATTTTCCAATGACACAAAGTACTGTGAATTGTATGAAGTGGAATTGGAGTCCTGCAGCGGCATGCTATGTTAAATTACCGTTATTGTACATAGCAGATGACCAGGAAGAGATATGCTAGAATGGAAGAAAAAAGAAAGGACGTGAAAGAACTATCTGGGGGAAAAAAACACTTCCTGAAAAAGAACGATCAATCAATGCTAAGTTATCTTGCATTTTTTTTTCTCCTTGTCCATCTATTTAAGATAATAGGTTTTTAGATGTCTGTGTTTCATAATGAACAGAACCTGTATCTGAAGATAAGAAATAATTCAGAAGTTAGACATTATACAAAGGCCCCAAGTTATGGGTCACAGAGGATAACTATTTAGGAGCCCAAAATTCTTGAGTGTCAACATTTCAGGCTGTGTTCAGCCTTGGCCAGACCCTCCACAGAGACTGTATGTATCACAAGGGGTTTCTTCAGTCTGTGAGCTGAAAAGCCGAGGAGAACATGCAATCCTCTTCCTCACCTTTTCTGTTGCATTCTGTAATCACAAGGATCACCAACAGAGGGAATACTATGATTTTTATGGTAAAAAATCTGGCATTATTACTGAAAAATCTGTCATTATTATTTTATTGCTGTCATAATAAAATATATGAACTGGAGTATCTAGAGAGTAGTATCATTTGTCTACAAATGATAGTAAAGAAAAACATACATCAAAAGAGCATGTTCTATCTAGTTTTTAGATATTCCCATGTTTTTGTTTAGATAAGTTGAAAATAAAAGGTTTTTTAAAGCAAATGGAGGTTTCTAAGCACTAAATCCTGAAAAAGTGAGTTGGTAAAATCTGTTGGTTTATATTCAAAATAAGGACCCTTTTTCTAAATTTGAACATCTTCAATATTGATACACTTCTGTTTTTGTGCCTTTTTTGAAAGATAAAAAATATTTTGATATTGATATATCAAAATATTTGATATTCTCTTTCTTCAGTACATAAAACTCTACCATATATGGAGAACCAGTGAACAAAACAGCTCAAAAATCATAGGCTGAACCTACTCATAGCCTCCTATTTCAAATAGTTTTCTCTAAATGTTTTAGAACAACATTTCATAGAACCTCAGTTCAGTTTCCAGATGTACAACTCCACAGCAACTTTACTAGCAGATAGCACAGAGATTAAAAGGAAAAACCAAGCCAAAAAAAACCCAAAAAACAAACCAACATACACTATATTTCTGGGTTTCAATACATACAATACATAAATTCATCATTAGTAATGAAAAGCTTTCATCAACCTCTGGCAACCATGAATCATCAACTCTATATTAATCTTAAGATAAAAGTGAGGTGTTCTTGCATTCTAGGCACAAAACTCTATGTATTGAACTTTTTGAACTTTTTAAAAACCTGAGAAAAAATCACTGGGGCTATACAAAACTTTGTAATCTGTAGCCATGGGTTTCAGGTGCCACTATCGATTTACCTTGATGATTTCTAAGCTGGGTAATAATATTGTCACATTGAATAATATTTTTTTATCAGAACTATCTGAATAATATTTCTTGTGACATTCACTTCTTTACTCTTTTGTGACACCTTTCTTTTTAATTTTCTTTCAAATGAAAAGAGCAGTCTACAGTAGAAATCTAAGTCAATTGTTTAAAAAAAGAGCATCTGGCAAATAAAATTGCTCATGGTTAAATAGCTGGTTCCTTTCAGAAGATGAAGGAAAGAGGAATTAAAATATTAAATGATGCAAAGAAGTTTATGATGATAACTGTTGAATTCTTTAACCCACACCATTCTTGAAACTGCATGCACAATGAAACAAATGTTAGTTGTCGTGGTACCTTAACAAATCTCATTGATATTGTTTTGCATGGATTTTTTTTCAACTTATCTTAAAAAAAGAAAAAAAGTTTCCAAAATAATTTAAATCCTTTAATCTAAGCATACTGAACAAAAAAACAGATCACACTCTGAAATGTGGTATTTCTACCTACAGTATCAATTACTTTGGCTAGAGATCTTGCTATAAAAATAGCAATGCTTAAAAAAACCACACTTTTTTCTATTCCCTCAGGCATTTCAGGTAAAATGAAAAGCTCTGCTACTGTTTTAAGAAGACTATTGGCTATTTTCATTTATTCTAGTACATGTTTTTAATGATGCAAACAGATAATGTTTTTATATTTGTGAAAGCATAAAAATCTCTGAAGTAGATAAAGAAAGGGTTAATGTGTTGGAATACTTCCAGAGAAACATGAATGTGGATGAAAGTTAGAAAAACAGGATCTTCATAGAATAAAGGGTTTTTTTCATGTATTATATTTTAAAGTTAGTAAAATTAGATTTTAATAACAAGTTATACAAGATGACAGGAAGCTGTGTAAACATAGGAAGGAATATGTTCCTTCCTATGGAAGGAATATATGAATACTCATATTCATGAAATATAGACTCAGTTAATAAAAACTAATCCATTCTGCTAAAATGCCAAAAGATAAGAATATTTTTAGACTTAGACTTTAGACTATTTTTATCATAACCTTCTTGATTAAAGTTTTTACTTCCTCAATTGATGTTTGGAAAAGAGAACCCAACATAAGCCTAGGTTAAACTTGAAGGCACAAAGACACTGAACCTTAGGATTATTTAGTCCTTTCTTATTATTTAAAATTGGAGATATTCAAAGATATCCAGAAGAACTACAAGTTCAGTATTTCTTTCTAGATAATATTTGTACATACATTTTATCTTTTAATTATTTTGGTGTTTTTACCACAGCCACAGTCCATCTCAGCAACAGAGCATGGATTTTGCTCCTATCTCTTGGTTAATCACCAAGACCTCTAATTAGCTGTAACTATACACTTTGACCTCTGTTTTAATTTAAAGACATCGATAGTATTAACTATTAAAAAATTCCACTCTCCTCCCCCAACGAAAAAGGCACCTTTATGGAGTTAATTTTTTCAATTTTTTATCACAAAGTACAGGCTACTAATTTCAATATTTTGTTTTACTTCACAATATGACCTTGAATTCATTATTTCTAAACAAAGTGAGATTATTCTTCTTCTACACTAAACAAAACATAAGCATCCACATAAGAAAATGTCATAATAATTCCATATTTGATTTGGTGTAGGGGGGGATTGTGTCTCTGTTTCATTTTCTATTTATATTTTTAACTATTTGATTCCATAATCCAGAGTGCCAAATTAACTGGATTACATTTTCATCCAAATGGCTCTTATGGCCTTAAATAATGGCTCTTCTTTTAATTTAAAAAAAAAAAAAAAAAAAGCTTTCATTCTTAAACATGGTTATCAAAAAATTATTTGCCATAGTGATTTTATCCACAAATTTTTACATGGTGATAAAGTCTAAATTCTGTGAACAGTCTGTTCAACTATATTAGCAAGTCTTAGATTAACAAACAGCTGTTCTTTCCTAGATTTATTTTAGACTCTTGTTTTCTATCTTGTGCAGCTGCGCATCAGTCATCTTGTAAAAGTGACTGGGACAGAACTCTGGCTTATTCAGAGTTCTGAGGTAAATTTATTTGTAGTTTTTCCATGCAGTAAAATACCAAGTTCAACAAAATTACTTTGAACCTTGAAATATAGATTTCATTACTTGACAGAAAATATATTCAAGAAACATTGGATCACAAAAAGAGCAGATAATTTTCAATACAGTAGCCATCTCATCTCTACAATGTCACAACTATGATTACAGTGGAATTTTTATTTGTTTCCTTTCTGAGGAAGACAGTAGGCATTTTTTTGGCACCAGTGAATTTCTACAATATTTCTGATAGGTGAAAGAGGCTATTTCCTTTTGCAATGACCAGCAAAACAGTCCAGCTATTCCAAGCATATTTTTTACTTTTCCTTCATGATCATCTTATTTATCACAAATGTAACATTTGTGGTTATTCAATCCTATGAACATTTTTCTGTAAGAAACTTTCTTAAGAAAATATGTGATGATTTAGCAGGACCTCATGCAAAAGTTTCTTTAGAAGTGTCATTTTTTTTCATACGGTTTTGTACTGGGAACCTGTTGCTGTAGGACACGAAAAAAAGATCAAAGACTCAAAATATTTCAGAAGGCAAAGAGCATAGAAAAAAGGTATTATTTTTTAATTTTTACTACTTTTTATAAGGTGTTCTGATACAGATTTAACATGATTGGTTAATAAAAACTACACCTCTTTAATCCTATTCGTTAACTAGAGAAACAGCAAAACATCACTTGGAGAAAGATTGTTTTGAGAAAGGATAGTTGTTTGCCAAGATTGTTTTGAGAAGAAACTCTCTTGCGAAATTTTTCCTTGGGAAAAGTTAGCAACTGCTAGCAGATTAAAATCTCTCAAACCCAGAAATATCAGGCCCACAGGAGCCAGTTGCAGCTTTGTGGAGAAATACTTGGGCATGCTGAACATAGATCAGCAGTGTATCCTTGTCACAAAGGTCAGCAGCATCCCAGCTGTATTATGAAAACTCTTGACAGCAGCTTGAGGGAGGTGATGGCTCCCCCAATCCCCAGCCTTTGTGAGGCTACATCTGGAGGGCTGCTTACAGGTAAGGTGGACATATTGACAAAAAATCTATGTGACATCCAACAAAGGCCTGCATGTTAAACAACTGGATCATGCTTCATGAGAGGAATAATGAGAGAGTTGAGTTTGTTTAACCTGGAGTAAAGAAAGCTACAGGGGACCTATCAACAGCCTCCAATATTTATGCAATCTCTTTTGAGGTGTATGATGGGAGAGCAAGCGAGATGTCAATAGAAACTAGGGAGGTCCAAACTGGATATCAGGAAAACCAATTACACCATGAGGTCAATCACACAGTGGATGAGGCTGTCCACAGAAACTGTGCAGGCTTCGTGCTCAGAGGTTTTCAAGACCTGTCGGGACAGTCTTGAATGTTCTGGTCAGAGCTGTGTTTGCCTTGACTAGCAGCCCGGGCTAAAAACTCCTCATGTGCCTGGAAACACCCTATGGTTCTGTGGTCCTATCCTACCTTGTCTCTGTTTGCTTCTTCCAAAGACCATGAGTCCTTCAGATACTATTCATTATCTATCTTCTTTAGTCAGGTGTCTTGAGTACTGTAGGACACCTCAAATTGCTTTATAGCAATTTGCATATAACAAATTGAAGCAAGGCCAGAGCCTCCCTATTTTAAATAAGTATCTAAACTGCCATTACAGTCAACTCATACCTAATGTGGGAATTAACAATCCAGAATTAGGTGCTCAGTGAAAGATGATGAGGTGAACATCCGTAGGTTATCCAAGACACATAGGACAGTGTTTTCACTATAACAAATAGCATTTGGATTACCAGAGCCTCAGAGGAACCACTGATGACCCTTGGGGATACCCCAGTGTGATACCTCACACCACCAACTTTTAACCTTAGTCATTAAGTCGGTGTGGTTTAACTTAACTCAAATCAGATATCTATGGCCTGCTCCAATTTTGTAAAGATGTCATCAAGTGTAAAAATCAAATGCTCAGAGCTGTCTGACATAATATTTTGGCCTTGCAGATATAATAGGATTTATGGTAGAGCCATGGGTTTTTTGGGGTGGCAGCTGGACACCAGGACAAATACCCTAGGGTGTTCTAGAATGACAGCAATATGTAGCCAACTGATTAATTTGAATAAGCTCTCTGTAGTTTGCTGATATACTGAGCAAGGTTGCAGTTCAGCTGCCACGTGTGTAGGGTTTTAATGTCATATCAAACATCCTCAGTTGTCATGTGTGTCTGCTAACACCATAGTTATCACCAATGTACTCTAAACATTACTAGGTGCCTTTGCAAATGACAATTGAAGATTTTCAAATATCCTGAGGAATGTTTTTACATATATATATACACACACACCCACAACCCCCATATTTAGCCAGCTATATTTCCATATCTAAATTTAGAAATTGACCATCTGGAACTGCATTTTACCCAAGGAAATACTAACTGTGTTGTATAATAACTAACAGTCCTTTCCAAACTGCTGACTCCTCAGGCAAGGAACAGATTCTGAGAATCAAGTACTGATATGCTAATTTGGATAACATCACTTCCTTTGGTTATAGATTTTCATTGATGGTAGAACAACATCAAATAGATAAGAGATAAGATTTAAACTGGAATTTCATTTTAGTTGAGGAGTAGCTAACTCTCCAGAGTTTCAATTTTCTAAGTAAAAGAGCTTTCTCATTTAAGCAGTGCTATTGGCCACTTATCTCGGCAGCTGCTCAAGACTTAATACAGAAATTACCTAAACACTAGATTTAATACTAAGAAAACAAATCCAGCCATAAAGAAGAAAAAAAAAGTCTGAATATTTTTCTTTGTTTACTAGTACCTGAGCTGCAATTCAAGCTTTGATGCATGCACATGCATACCATCATTATAAATACATAATAAATATAAATAAACCACATGGTTTTTATTAATTCCTTTAAATTTTCTCTTCATAAAAGATTTATTTAAATTTTCTTAATCAGAGCTATTTTTTATTTAAGAAATAGGATTAAAACTTTGCTGGCAGTTGCATTCAGACAGAAATCTGCAGACCATCTGTGATTTGAAGCCACAGACCCTAGCCAGACCATCCCTGCTCTCAGAAAAATACTAGCCCACTTGACTCTTTAATGTTTGCCTAGAAGGCACATTTCCTACTGGGACAATGAAATTGGCAGCTCTGTTGCATTCTTAGCACAAATTATGCTGCACCCTTGTTTTAATTACCATCAGAAGAAAATCACATGAACACTATGTGGCTTATTTCATATCTTCTTTTCTTTTTTCTATTTTTTTTTTTAACTTTTGGTCTGGAAAAGTTTGGGTTTGCTTTTTTCTTTCTAGCAATGCTAGAAACTTCTGACATATCTTCTTGTTCATGAACTACCATAGCAAAAATTATTCTAAATAACTACAGAAGATTCTACCATGAATCATGGTACAGTTTTACAAGCAAATTAACAAAGTCCATCAGTAAGAATAATCAAAGAAGGATAAAAATTTAACTTAAGCATCCAGGATGAGTAGGAAAAAATATTTTTTAAAAAAATACCATCAAAATATATGCATCTAGAGTGATGCAATAAGTATAGTTTTGTTTCAAATGAAAAGGGGAGAAAAACACAAGAATCAAAATAAATTAAAATATGGAAAATGCAATCTTAATACTCTTGATGCTACTGAAATTCCAGGAACAATGAGAATTAGATATGGTCTATTCAGATGATGTGAAGTGTGAGTATAACAACACTCATGTACAGAATTTTTTTTCTTTTTTTTCATCCTGTTATTAGCCTTATTAAAAATCTTAGGAAATACAAATAGTGTTTTTCCTGGGAAGAGATTTTTTTCCTAAGAACATAAATTTGCTACTTTACAAAATCAGCACCTTATGGCTCCATCTGAAAAGCATATTCACCTAATCTTTGTAGTCCTCAGAGACAGAGAATTTAAAGGCAATTAAATTGTGCTTATAATTTAGGTCATATTATAGCTTCTAAACGAGTAACAAATTGTTAGTATTAATTATGCATTAGCTTTAAATAGGTCTTGCCTTTTAATATAAAACCAATTTCCTGATGGCTGCGTATTTTTTCATCTTCCTCTTTTGGCTTGTAAAACCATTTGTTTACCCTATGCACATGTGGTAAAATAATGAATTCCTGATGAAATCTGGTGCAAACAAATGTTCTGTTTTTTCACTTCAAAGCTGAGTGACTTTTGGACTTAAGACAGAATTGGTTCGAGACACATTTATGGGAGGCATTGTAATAGATATGAATAGACCTAAGATACAGCAGGTCCCACACCTCCAAAAGAGATTATTTTCCTATTAAATCATTATATTTTACTTTATGATGTGCAAATAGATATTTTGCACTGACAAAAAAATCTAGCAATTTAAAAAATATATTGTATTTTCACGTGGATTGGAGATTTAGTGCTGAATACAGAAGTTTACTGCAAAGAAGATAGGGCTAAGCTGTTGTATGAGCTATCATGTTTTCTTCTTGGAGTTCTTAGAAGTAAGTGACTATGTTTTACAAACTTGTCCTTCTACTTTTTGCCTAAAACATCACTCAGGGCATGTGACATGATGTTTAAGTTTACATTGCTGATATGCACAAAACTGACAAGAGGTCTTTGGATCTGTGGAAAGCATGGCATTCCTAAGACTGAAAGAGCTTTTATTATCAATGTTGCAATACCTCTGAAACAACTGTGTGTGCAAGCAGCTGGCAGTTTTTCCAGCAAGTGGCAGCCCCCTCCTGTGGTCCATTGCCTCTAATGCTCACCAGTTAATTGGATGATGTATCTATTTGCTGTTCTGTGTTTGATAGAATACTTACTTTGTAGTGACTGACAGCCCATTTGAGACTGTTCGGCTCGGAGAAACAGAATGGCACTTTTAAATTCTGGATTTTGACAATTTTTTATTGCAAATTTCTATAATGCCCCACTGGGAAGTCCAGATCCCAAGTAATGGTGTCTTTTCTTCTGACCTGGTATATCAGTTTTTTTTGCACAAATAGTCCTGTTGTGATTAACATAGCTACCAAGAAACACCATAGCATGAAACACCTTTTTTTTATTCTTTTGTTTTTTCTTTTTTTTTTCCTTTTTCTTTAAGCTGTTTTTCTTGTGGTTTTCATAGACATACATAGCTTGCATTAATAGCTTTAAACTCTTGATGACGTAATCAAAGCACTTGTTAATATATTCCAAGACAAATAAACTAACAGAGATTGAATTTGAAAAGATTTTAGTACTTTGAGAATTGCCAAAGATGTGCAGCAATAGATAAAAGAGAGATTTAAAAGAACAAAAAAATAACTGGTTTTGAGATAAATTAATTTATACTCCTAAATTAATTGATTTATTTACAGCATAAGTCATTAAGGGACTACTCAAGTGTATTATATTTGTATCAGTGAAGAAGCCATATACCCTTTGCATTGACAACAACCTCAAAATACTAAATCAGATTTTAAAAAAGAGAGAAGAAATAATGACATAGGGTAGAAAATCAGGTTGAAAATGTAGGCTGAAGAATATGTACTGATATTTGCCCATCTTATGAAGCATGTATCTGAAGATTGGCAATAGTTGCAAACAGGAGGATCTCTTGGAAGAGAAGCTGATTGCTGAAGTGCATTTCAGTGTGTCCTATCTGCATAGGGCTAATGTCCTGTAAATAGTGGCCTTTTATCTTCTGAACAGGCAAAATGTCATATTGACAAGCAGATATGAATATTAGCATGAAAAAAATGTTATTATATACTTCCCATTTGAGATTTAGAGTGTCTAGTCTGGCAAACTACAGAAAACTACAGAAAGAGTATTGCAGCAAGTTGTAGCCAGTTTTTGAAAAACTACATGCTATAATTAGTCAATTTAAATAATTCAGCTTTAGAAAGAACAATCTCATTGAGAGCAGTCTATTTCTGGAGCTTGTAAATTAAGCTTACTGACTTAGAATTATCATAAGAAATAAACATGATATTGTAAGGATTTTAAATCTCAAGAGACTTCAAAGATAATTGAAGTTAAGTTATTTTATTGACCATAAAACCTGAAATGCTTCCCTTACACTTTCCTTATTTGGCTGATTACCAAAAATTCTAAAGCTCAGTCACAACTAATTGCACTTTAAAAAGAAAATTATGACTTTCCACTAACACACATGAAGATTTAATGAGAAAAAGATGTGGTTTGAAAAAAAAAAAAGTCAGATATTAATGCTTCTAATATTTTCCCAGCACCTATTTTTAGTTTAATCTTTTACTTTTCATAAGTAAATAAACAAAATGAGGCTATAGTATGGTTCAGATCATGTAGGTCACATTATCATGAAACTAATGCATAGTGACATTGTGCCACCTGAAATATTCAACCAACAAAGACCCTTGTCTCTCAGCCTCAGTGTCACTTTTAACTATGATTTAGTCTTTCTTTTTTCCTTTAAGTTAGAACTGAAAGGATCTGAAAAGCTCTTATATTAACAATTGAAACAGTAAAAATCTGTGTGAAGTTGTCAAGATAACCTAAGGTCAATAAAATACTCTTTGAAGTTCAACAATGTTTTGGGAGTAAGAAGGATTTCATGATCTAGACTCACAATTTCATATGAGTTCTGTCTATTTTCCTTTGTCAGGTAATTTGGAATAGAGTTGTTCATGACTTAATCTAAAAGTTCTGGTATTTCTGATTGTGGAGAGAGAGTTGATTCTAAATTCTAGCATAATGCATAAAAAATCATTATAAACGTATTGAGGGCAACTATTTCTAGGTGTCAGTTTTGTTCAGGAAATAACTCACTGTCTACTATGACCTGCTGTAAGGGAAGTATTTCCCTTCTCAAAAACCTTGCTCAGAGCTAAGTGAGGTATAGAAAAAAGAGTTCTAGAGGACAGGATACATACAGTCTCTCCAAATTCTGCCCTAGATTACTCTGGTAATTAACAACACAAACCTATTCCTAGAGTAAAATGCTCCCTAGAGCTTGAATTTCATGCACATGCTTCATTACTACTCACACAGGGGAAAATAGGCTGAAATAGTGCAACAAGATACTCTTTTATCACCCTTCATTTTGACTAATCAAAATGTGGCACCCATTTGCTGTTTAACACGATAGTCAAGAAGGGAAGTTGTGCAACAGGGCTGGATAACGTTGTGTTGACACCCTCATTAAGGGTGATACAAATTCAGTAAAGCAAGAAAATTGAAAGCATAAGTTAACAGCAGGCCTCCTGAGGTTGAGGAGGACTTTCTCCACTTGATTAGGTAAGCACTCCTAAAGAGGAGGCAGAGTAGGAAGTTGCAAGAGCTGCCCTAGCAAAAATATTTGTTGTCCATATTTAGGAGTTTCCAGTTCTATGTTCAAAAGTGACACGGTTTCATAGCAGTATAGGACAAAAAATTAATGTATGTAGAGAAGTTCTAATTGACTATGCAAAATCAAAACAAAACTACAAGGCTTACATAATTTTATTTCACTGGGTTTTTATCTGTATTCAGTAGGAAAGAGTGTTGGTTTGGGTTTTTTTTGTTTCATTATTTGGGTTTTTGGTTTTATTTCTTTTAGTTTGAACTTTTTATTTGCTCACAAGAGAAAATAGTATTGGTAGATTGTATTGAGCACATAACACAAAACACACCATATTTATGTCCTATAGATTCTTGTTTTTCTAATTTTTTTTTTCTCAGAAAGACAATATTCTAGCTAACTTTTGTTTAATATCCAGATCATCCACTGTTGTTTAATATCTAGATCATTGCTTATAATGTGTATATAAATTTGTTTCTGCACACTTGGCAACTTATAGCTTATTCCCACTGCTGATGCCAGCATTTGTCACTGCATTGATACTTGGATTATTTTATAGTGATTAGTTCTATAATTCTGTCTCCCTATTGACTAGTCTAAACATATCTAATACCCTTTAAAAAAATAGCACATTCATTCTGCATCTTACTGACACTTGTGCTGGGAAGCTGAGTAGGTGTAAATGGTTGCTTTGTTATGTTTCAAGGATATAGGTGGAATGTCTATATTTCCTGGTGTACAGTGTAATCAAAAACATTGATCTTTACACATGTAAGTTCTGGTGCTGCAACAGAAACTGCAAGGTTTCCTGCTGCCCTTATTTTTCTCTTCCCCACCACCCGGCCTTGACACTTCTAGATTGTTGTCTCTCTTTTCCCTTACAAATTTTTATTTCAAATTCTCTGCCCACCCCCCACCCCCAACATGGATTTTTAACCGTTTAACCTCATTTCAGTAAGGAGCTGCCTAATTCAGTCGTCTGAAAGAGATAAGGCAGGCACAGTTCCCTGTCCATAGGTACAACCAGCAGAGAGGGTGAGCACATATTACCAGGAGGCAGGCAAACCCATGCACATAACCCATGCACATACTACATGTATAGGTATATTCACAGACAGACACACAGCTCAACACAGACAGACATCCCCTATGGCCTTTTCCTCTGATCAGGATGGGAGTTCATCAGTGGAGAGTATATATGATCCATTCTCCACAGTCAAATCTGTATATGAACCTATGCATGTGGAATAGATTTATTTGCCTTCAGAGAGGGTTAGAAATGGATTTTAATGAGAATAGGTGACACTTCAGTGATCAGGTGCAAAGAATGGCCATGAGTATAAATTAGCAACCTATTTGTAACTGACCAACACTTTTTATGCCTTTTCCCCCTCTATGTCCCCATACTTGCTCTAACCCAAACCTTCTTGGTCTGTGTATTTCTCTGCCTATGACTACTCCACTAAATAACCAATAACATGTCTTGCATTATCTCCCAATACTGTTTGTGGTAGCTTATAATGACTCCTGTATGTTTCCATAATCTACTTAGCTCACCAGATAATAAATTCTGTTTTACTCCCAAATTCTTTCTACTTCATTTTGTAATACGGACAATAAACTGCTCCCCTTTGTTTGTAAGGACTCCTGGTGTATGCCACCCTATTTCTTATTGCAGATTACCTATGCACTTATTGCTTTTTCTGGGCAGACCTGAGCAGCAGACAATTCTGTGAGTTACCTGTTCACTGAATATCTTGGTATTTTCTTCACCAGTCATACTTCTCATCTTTGCAAGGTTCCTTTCACTTATGGTATTAGACAATAAATAACTTAATAACTTGATAATTTTCTTGTTTCTCTTTTTCCATCTGAAGTCCTCTTCTCTCAGCACTTTCTATTTCCATATCTATTATATTCTACTGCTTTCTAGCATTTAATTTCATACTTTTGCTGTTCACCTTTCCCACCTTTTTCTCCATTCTATAATTTAATGAGTACATGGAAATTAAATATCTCATCTACATTAGGATTTAATCAGAAATTTTATTTTAGCAGAATGGGAGAATCCATGCTGAGTACTGGCACAGAAGCAGTAGTTATTATGTGTTCTGTTTGGAGAGCAACCACATTATATTAGATAGCTTCACACATCCACCATATCATTCTAATTACAAAAGTCAATTACATGATCATTTCTGTCCAGTAAACCTTAACTCCCACTAATATCACTCGTCAGACACCTGAATCTTCTCCAAATTCTGCTTCTGGTCTGGCACTACTTGACACGTATATTACCCGTTTGCTGCTAAATCTGCCTCTCTGATCTGTTCCGTGTATGAGACAGGAAGCTCACACGAGATGCACCATAAGGAATACTCCCATGAAGCCAAGCAACATCAGAGAAAGACTGATCAGGCTATTAAGGTACACAGCTATCAAGACTATCAAGACTACCTAGGATGAAGTCATTGAAATTGAGAAAATGTCATGGAAACCATGGAACAGATGATCCATATGAAAATGCACACAATAAAAAATTACTCACTGATGTTGTTTCCAATGAAATATCATTCTAGCATAGTAAAGCACTGTCTTATTCCATTCTCTTCACTATTTATGTTCATTCCATAATTAAAATATGTAAATAATATTCTCTTAATATATACTCTATGTTTTGGCAACCAGGTTTCCCTCTTGTTCTCACCCACAAGCAGCCTATGCTCATATGGAACACATGCAGGCTAGATTGCAGGGGAAGAATGTCCCTTTCCCAGAAAATATCAATACTTAATAATCAGCATTATTTGAATAACTCAATTTGAAATTCATCAGACCTATCATATTGATTTATCATAATATTTCACCAAAATCATGGAATAAGGTATATTTAAATATCCATGGCTTACTAATAAGTCAATTTTCTAATTAATTCTAGCCATATACTGCTTCTCCAGTATTAACATGGAATTTCTCCAGAAATACAGTCTTCTATAGTGAGTTATGAACTAGGTCTTCTTTTTTCTTCTGAAATGAGAGAAAATACTTACTTTTCTCGCTTTAAAATAAAGTTAAAGTATATTCTAAACCAACATGACAAGCACTGATTAACTATTATCCTGTAACTCATGAGCACAAAGCAGATACATCATTTTGCTAACAGCTTTTCCTCTTGTGGTGGATAAGAAGTGGAAAGAAGGTCCAAATTCATTTGGAAAAAAAAATTGTGCCTCTTCTTTACTGTATCTGTTGATGATATTAATAATAATTTCATAAAATCTATCTACTTAGGAAGGCATGATAACATCAGTTAAATCAGTGTGGCTTCTTTGACTTCATGAGAAAAAACATTTATGAAGTCTGAGAATTGTACAAGAAAACATATGAAGTATCTTTATGTAAGAGGAAAAGACATAACAGGATGAAAGAATTATGGATATTTTAATTTGCACTAGAATAAGAGCATATGAACCTGGAATACACAAAATTAGCATTTAATTTTATTTTTTTTAAGTTCATTAAACACTACTGTGCATAATTAAGGCAAGTCAAATACAGAACAGTCAACCTTTCAAAGCTGAAGAACAGCATAGATCATGCTATAAAAATGTATTTAAATTAAGATTAAACTGTAAAGTTTGGAGCAAAGAGTTTGACCAAGAATTCTGAAATAAGGGAGGGTGGGAAATTGAAGAGGAAATTAGGTTACATTCTATTTTCCAAAAGTAATATTTTCTTAAATCTGTGCAATATACCTTGAAATAGAACATATATGTTTATTTCCATCCTTCAAAACAATACTGGCAGGACTTCAAGCACATGGGGTTTTTTACCCTAAAAGCAGTATAAATAAATAGATTCTATTTTTTTTTATGGTTGTTTGTATATTCCCATATGTACTATTTGCAAGAATTTATACTAAGGCTTAAGAGAAATGACAGTCTGTTATGATCCATGTGAACATATAGCTCAGTATGACATTCAGATTGCCCCAAGGGGAGAAAAAAATCAAACAAAACCAAATTATTTAAACATTCAACCTAGAAATAGTTTCAAAACCAGAATGTCACTTATATTTGATTATCTCATCCTCTAAAATAAAGTGGAATGAAATTTTGTGTTAGATTTTCTGATGGAAATATTTCTGTAGATATAACTGTAATCTAAATAGTAGAACTCACAATATCTTGTCTAAAAACCTAGCCACATCTACTGCAGAAACTTAAGATTATTCATTGTCTTATCTAACACTGCTAAAATTTTATACCTCATCTATGTATTTGGGAAAGTTTTCAGGGCCCATATATGTGAATAGATACATGTGGATATGACTATCTTATTTACTATATTGACAGCTTGCATATTACTTTTGATCTTTAAAGTCCTTTCCAACCCAAACCCTTCTGTTATATGAATCTATTATGCAACCATATGCCATGAATATTAAAAAAAATATTTTTCCTTATTGTGGCTTTTGTTGTTTAAATGAAGCTATTAGTTTTCTTATTGCTTACAAAAACTATGGCCCTAAGAGATCTTAAACCCTCCCAAAGTGTTTTGTATGTTTCACAATTAAATCTAATTTGTTTGCTTTCTTATTCTAGCATTCATGAGTTTCATTAAAAAGCCAAGCTATTATAACCACAGAAGTCTTGAATCAGTTAATCCTGGTGCTAGAAGAAAAACTAAGCCAAAAATGTCCTGTCTCAAGTTTTCAGGTCAGCTTCATTCTTTAAAATTAAGTCTTCCACGAACAGGCACTGTCACCTGTCACACCATAAGCACATCTCCTTTGACATTCAAAGCTTATTTAAAGGGACTCTCTTTTCAAATGTCTCCCACCCGTACACTACACTTCTTTCGTTGCAGACATTTCAAAAAACATTTGAAAAGATGGAGGAGGAAGTGAAATGAAGTTGCAACATATGAAGTGCAAGTATTGCACACATGCATAACCATCTGTAGGCCAAACTTTGAAGTCCCTGTTTGGCAAAACTCAAGTTTCTCATCCTTATTTCTTCAAATATTTGAGAGAAAAAACACTTCTTTCAAGTCATTCCTGGCAGTAAAAACATTTTTTCCAAAACAACCACACAGCAAATGATTTAACATGTGCCAGAAAGAATTTGAAAATGAGAAAACATGGTTTTAAGGGACATTTTGCAGTGGGGGAGCCCTTGTGAAATTACTGATGTACTCTGTTTTTCAAATATATTTTTAGCTTGGTAATCCCACTTTATCGTGAAGGTAGATATATTTTTTCAGTACAGTACCCCTTATACGGTTTTCACAGCACAAGGACAATGGTATCAATATGAATTATATTGCTTATTTAAAGATACAAATACTCTGAAAAATAATACCTTTTCTCCCTAATCATATTTTGGGGGGTGCCAGTCTTGCTTTGTTTTGCTGTTTTCTTTTGTTTTCCACAGAATTAACAGACTATCTATCATTAGTAGTAGGTAAGGAAAAATATGACACATTAAATGAAACGATTCATAGTTGGCAGTTAAAAAATGAAACCAATTACCGTATGCAGACACATAAATATAGCTTCTTTCCAGTGTTTTCTTCACTGAAGGAATGCTGTTTGGTTTTTTTTGTTTGTTTTGTTTTGTTTTGTTTTGTTTTGTTTTGTTTGGGGTTTTTTTTGTTTTGTTTTGTTTTGGTTTGGTTTTGGTTTTTTTTTTTCCCTTTTTGAGTTTCCTGAAATGAATGTTGCACCACGAAAAATCAAAAATGTTTGGATTTTAAGTGAGTGCCAGTGAGAGACAGACCAAAGTCTGTTCAGATCAGGGAACATCTTCCATTGGATTCAGATTAAAAAAGTGAAATATACTTGGAGCATGTGTCTCTGTACCTGTATAGAGCCATTTGCTGAAATCTAGTCAATACAAAAGAATGAGTTAGATCTATACTGATGTATTTAGAACTCTAAATTGTCACTTTACCAAAATGATGAAGTTATATGAAGAGGATATACATTAGAAACTTTCAGAAAGACACTGCAGCATAAAATTCTGCAAATATAAGTGATTTTATTGTATATTTATATAAGGTTTAGTAAACAGAAACTTAGGATGAAGGCAAATAAGGTAATTTTTGAGAGCACTTCATTCCATTTTTCCTTGTCACTCTTGATCTTTTGATTATTGCATTTTTGTCCTATTATTTGAAAGTGACAGTTAATATTTCAAATTCAACCTATATTTCTTAGAGATAAATGCATGTCTTTCACAGCAATGAAATTATGATCTTTACTCCATAACAAACTTTGCAGAAATGCATAAAAACTGTATCAAATTAGTTCATTCTCTGAAGAAACCATTGCTTTATGAGAAAATGAGACACTCCCTAACTTTTTGGTGTTTTAGGCCATTGTTTATAAGCTCAGTACAAATATTTTTGCTCTGAAAATCCAGAATTGTACATGACTGGTCTCTTTGATCTTCAGTGAATCATACATTTACACCTCACATGAACTTTGGGGAGCAGAACCTTTTGAATTTTGCAAACTAAAGGGTATTAATTTATTATGCTCCTTTTTTTTCCCCCATGAAGTGTTTTCTTCAGAACAAAGAATGAGCTTTAAGGGTCTGTCTTGATGTAAACCAACCAACACAGAATTACAGCTGTTTGGAATCAATATAGTGGGGGAAATTTTTTTTGTGAACACTCTTCTGTCTTATCTGACACTGAAGTCTATATTAAAATTAGTTCAATAAAATAGATGTAGGACAATTGGGATACATCAAGGTGAGAAGTAAAAATGAGGCATTAGGTTGAATGCAAATATATATATACACACACACATTAATGTGCTCAGATTCACACTGAGCTCTCCCTTTAAAGGATCTGAGGAAAAAAATGGTTTGATTTGGATAAATTTGTGACATCAAACACAAAAATTGGTACAATGTAGTACAGTCTATGTATTGTAAAGGGAACTTTAGCTGAGTTGACTGCCTTGTCAATACTTCTCAGAAGCCTTAATTATGGAAGATAATTCCAAAATATATTACTTTTTGGGAGTTTGCTTTTTTATTTCAGGTCTCTAAGGCAGGTTTTAAACTGAAATGCTAACTTGTATTTCTTATGCTGTGTTGTATACTTGCACTAGAAAAGAAAACAAGAGGAATACAGTCTTGCCATTAGGAATAAGACGGGAAATTATCTGACAGAAAAGAGAAAGAAAATGGAGGAAACTCAACATTTGAATAGATTGTTTAGATTTAAAATTGAGGAAAGAAAAGCAACATTTCCTAGGATTAAGTTGTATTGAGGGTGCATCTACCCACCTACACGCCCTATAAAAATATTCTGAGACTTCATTTTAAGCTGAAATTCCCTGATTTCTTTTGTGAAAAGATGATGTCTACACTAGCACACATTGAAGGCCAGTAGGAGTGAATCTGTAGAGTGGAACAGCTGATGCTGAGGCACTGATGTCCACATTACACAGAGTTCACTGATTTTTTTTCCCTCAAATTATCTCATCTCTGCTTTCATGAACTACATTTTGGTATAGTCATGAATCACATTTTTCAGCTTCATCTGAAAGGAATTCAGTTTGAGCATTTGGGTACAATTCCATGATGCAAACTGAAGAAAAATAACAGGGATAACTAGGAGATTCATTCAAAATCTCACTCTGGATGAGAAGTATAACTTGTCTTTATAAGGATTCTGCTGACATATTATGGAAATAAAATAGCCAGGGTGCTTTATCTGCTCCCTCATGTAGTCTTCATGATGCCTGATTTGGACCTTTTCCTTTCTGTGGAAATGTTTTTCAAAAGGTGATCATGAAAAAAAAATCCACCTGAAAAAAAAAATCCAGGCACACTGACAAATTATATTAGCAGTCACTAGTTCAGTTTCTACCCTTCTGATACATCCTTAAAGAACATGAAGTTTTTCTTCCAATGTCTAATGAAAAATATTTATATTAATACTTGACTGTTATGGGGATAAACAGAAAGCACCATTTTTTTATCTCTACCCTAAGTTCAATTTTTTTTAAAGGTGATATGGGTAAAGAATTTGAAGGAGAAATTTATATAAAAGCGGAAACCATAATAGCTCAGAATTTTCTATGTTCCATTCCCCTTTCTTCCTTTATTTTAGTCCTCCTTACATGAAGTTATTTAAATCTATTTGACAAGATAATACATAATTTCCTGTCTTCCAGAAGACTTGTACTACAGTCACTTTAATTCATTGATCTCAGAGTTAGGTAATTTTGTATTTTTGCAATCTAATTAAAGAAAAAAAAATGAAATTAATATTGTAAGCTTGCCATTTCATGTCATGGCAATGACTGACCCAGGCTTGTGATAATAAAGTTTAACTGTAATCTGTCAAAATTGCATATATTTTATAAAATATATTTCTTCTGATATAATGAATCATTTGAATTTATTTCCTTTTCTGTTCCTTTTCACAGAAAATAGAAATCTAATGTTCACAAGGTGTTAGTATTGTATTAGTGCTAACAGCATTACTTCATTTATAAGCCTCTTTTCACAAGTCATAGGGTCTCAATCACAAGGGTATCATTAGGACAACTATTTTCTCTCTGGAAATCCAGTGCAAAGTTTTTATAATTTTTATAGGACTAGAAATACTCCTTTCCTCACTGTTGCTGGTAGAACATAATGCATTCATCACATTTTCTTCATTATTCCACTGTTTTTTCAATGAGAAATTCCTAGGTGTAAAAAAAATATGTCCAATGGCATCTGCTAGATTAATTTTGTTGTTAATTTAGTACTGTAATATTTTACTCACACGAGCAGGCTTAAAAGGCTTCAGGAGGACTTAGAAAGACTAAGAATTACCAGGGAACTTTGGCTGCCCACCACCTGTCTTTCCATCTTAAATTCTCTTCTACTTCTGGCCTCATCACAAGTTTCATCACATTTCAACTCCGTTTGATGAATTGGATTTACAAGTTTACAGGGAAGCATTCATCCAGAATACATTCATCTGCACAGGAGAAAATAAAATCCAGTTTCAGCACCTGGAAAACCATACTCTTGTTCATTTCTATAATTTCTTATTTCATTTTCTTTCTAAGTTAAAAATTAAGTAAGAGGAAAGGGGTCAATAAAGGAAGAAAAAAATGAAGTAAATCCTTTGACTGTGAAAATTGAGCTTCAGTTGAGGTGAGAGACCCATATAATTGTAATTTTTGATTATTTTATTTTGCCACATTATTATAATGAGTTCTGCCTTCTAAACAAGGCATGAAAACTATCAAGACAGGCATATATTTGGTAAGTAAGATCAGGGTCAGATCCATGCTTTACCAAAAATCCTCAATGAAATATTCTGGGTGTAATTGTTCTATTATCAACTCTGTCAGATGTCCCTTGAGTGCCCATAATTAAATATCAGGCTTACAAATGACTGCAGATCTTCCACCAAGAAAATTAAAAGTTCTACTATAATGATTAAAAAAAAAAGAAACTAATATAAAAAGTACTACACACAAAAAATTATTGTAGAAACTTCTTGAAGAATTAGACTCATGCAAGACACAAAATTATGAATGTCAAATGGCTTTGCGACTGTTTCACATATGTTCCCTATAATGATATACTCATTAATTCCCCTCATTTTGCTGTCACTCTAAAATTACTTTCACATCTGTTTTTGACAAATGGAACTGTACTCTTACATTAGGCAGGCGAAACTAGATTCAGAGCCAAGAAAATTTGCACAGCATAGGTTTTTCATATAGCTAATGAATTCAGTACTTACTAACTGGGTACAATCCTTAGAAGACTGCATGATAGGTACATTGAAGGTAGGTAAAGTGAAATCATACTTAGCTGGATTAAATCTTCTTACAAAGTTTCTGTTTTATAGGTCATTGCTTCTCAGATACATGGTTAAGGAGAGAAGGTTACCTATATTGATAGAGTTAATTTTCTGGTTTATTGGATAAAATGTTTTGGGATAAAGTGGGAAAATCCTTCAGTTCCCAGACTCAGACTCACTAAAAACACTGTAATGACTTCAATTATTTGAACTAGACATGAAGTTGCCTCTGTTTTGTACTTCTTTTACTTTGTTTTTTTGATTTGCCATATTGATTTTGAAGTGAACTTTCATGTTAGATGTCATTCTGGATGCAGTGTTTAAATAGGAGAAAATAATAAATAAGAATTAAATTAAATATGATTAAATAGGAAATTTACGTGGCAGAGCCTTAAAGCTGTTCCTTAAGAGAAGCCCAGTGCAGACATGGTCTTATAAGAAACAATTTGTTCAACAGGTTACATTCGTCTAGCTGAACAGGTATTAGTCCAGTCCTAATAGTATTAACCCTTAGAGTCCAAATTATCTAGAAAAAAACTTCACTTATAACAAAGTTTCAAGTTGGTATAAAGTCACGTGGAGACTAATACACCCATAATCTCTCCTAATATCCTCACTTTATCTTCAATGTAAACTCATCTTTTTGTGCCCTTTTAGCTCTTAGGGTCAAAACATTTACTTAGAAGGATGTGGGGAGTTTGAGTTTGAAAGGGTCATCAGCACCCCAGCTCCACCACAAGGGAAATTCTAAGTTTAACAGGGGTGTTCATTCCTTCTCATTCCAAAGTCTAATTTTTTGTACTTTCAGAACTTCTATTAGCTTTTTTTATTCCTTACTAATCTTCATTTCCATATAACGTCCATAATTATAACCCCTAAAAGCAGTTTGCTTTCTTCCCTGTGTTTTTTTCCATTCAATTACTAATAATTGATCATTGGTGACTTGTTCACAGACATATAGCCTCTGTCATTATCACATCTACATGTACACACTTTCAAGGCCTTTCTTATAATGCTATCAGTTCTCTACTCTGAGGTTTTTTTCTAGGCTTACAGTTTATTCTATATGTACCCATTTGGGTTTGGCATTTACTAGTTACAGACCTCTGTCAAAATTATTACAGCAATAGGTGCAATGTCATAATGTCATACAGAAGTAAGCTAAATACAAAACAAATTAAGTAATTGTCACTTGGATATTTGAGAACTGGTGTTACAGCTAAATCAGATAAATAATGCTCCAGAGAAGTCAGGACAAGTGTAGATACAGGGGTTCTGCAAAATCAGAACACCTCTCTTCTGAGGCCTTGGAGAATTTGGACAAAGTCTTCTCCTTTATAGTAGCAATGGCAGTACCATATTTGCCCAGCTACAGGCCTACAGAAATAGATGTTAAGTCTGTTAATGTCTAAAATTCATATTTCTTACTTAGGAAGGAGAGGATAGAATGTGATGGGTTTTCTTTGCATTCCTAAGAATTATTTGTATGCTTTAGCCAATATATATTTAATGTTAATTCACAGAGATTTTATTCAGTGAATGCAAACTACAATTCCTAACAAATGCAAAAGCATTTTGCCAATAGAATCACACTATCAGTTGTTGATCTAGTCAAGTCTCTCATTTTAGATGGACAGAAAAAATAAAGGAGAAATACACAGCTGCAAAATGAGAAAAGAAACTGCTCTGACTGCCTATAGCTCTTTAATTTTCGTTTTATTCTGGGCAGGTGTATGTGCTGAGAGGAAAATGAATGTAGGCAAATGTTTTATCGCTAATTACTGTTTAATAAGGACACAGAATTACCCAGATGGAAAAACATTTTTGTCTTTGTGACAGAAAGGACATCAGAGAATGTCTTCAGGACAAGTGTAAAATGCACAAGTGGTGTTCCTAAGTATATGCTAAAGATGCAGAATATGTTCTTTCATTTTCCTCCTCAAACTTCCTGTGTAGTTAACACCAAGTAACTTCTCACACTGTGCATACAATTTGTTTGAGATCTACATGTGCAAGAAGAGCAGGTGCATGGCCCAAGGGTCTGGAACCCAGGTTCCTAAAGGTTCGTCATCACAAAACTTAGCATTATGTCACCTACATCCTCTTGGCTCTTTTCTCATATTCCCCACAGTGCATGGAAAACAGAGACAGGTAAAAGATTGTCTGTATACATTCACTCAGAGAGAGAAATGTAATCTTTAGCTGTGTTTTATTACCCCTGAGCTAGTCTTAATCTTTAAGCTGCAAGACCTGCAGAACTATCTTTCTTCTAATTTGACATATGTTCTTTATCAGTAGGTTTACTGCAGTTAATAAGACTGTAATTGTATAGGACAGTCTATCAGGTGTGTATGGGAGTGCATTTTTCAATTTTAAGTTTAATTTATAAGTTAATGTTCTTTTGTAAAATGGTTTGTTCCCTGTACCCTTTCTGTTACCCACTTTTGGTTTATGCCTGTTTTCTCCTCAGTGACAGTTCTATGATTGGTTCTGTGTTCTCCCTAAGTTTTTCCCCCCCAGAGACAGTTAACTGCCCATCACTTGGCAAGTAGCCTCCTGTTCTAGTCCATCATTTTTGGGGTCGCTCCCCACTTCTGGAAGATTCTGAGAGAGGTGTTGAGTGATTGGGCAGGATCCTGATTGTCACCTTCTAATGTTCAATGTATGGTTGTTTTATATGTTTGTTTATGATATGAGCCACCTCCCTGTAAAACCTTATTGGTCCCCCCTCGGTTAAAAGGTCCTCCTCGAGGTTCATTCGGGGTTTTCAGACACGCTGACACCTGAGGTGAGGACTCCACACCGGAGTTCCAATAAACTCATTGTGACCCAGCTTCTCCGGAGTCCCCCCTTTTTCATCCTCCAGCCTTCACCACGCAGACGCCATTGAGCAAAAAGAACTCACTCAAATGAGACTGGTGCCGAGGCTAGCCAGTCTTGAGAAACAGGCACAGCAGCAGTGTGTAGTTGATGTCATTACTTAGGGTGACATCACTAAGAATCTATGACAGAATTCAAATTTAAATTCAGATTTTGATTTCAGATATTATCTCCTATTGTATTGGTTGACAAAAATCCCAACAAACACACTGGTGATCCACCCTGTAATTTGATAGAAGCAGAGATATACCTGGAAATATTATATTAAGTATAATTTAAAAACACAAAAAAAAAAAAAAAAACATAAAAAAACCAAAAACAAATCTCCTGTCAATGAGAAAAGATGAGTCTTTTCAATTTTATCTATTAAAAGGAAATATTTGCTTAAATAATCTGTGAAAAGTTTTCATGAATTTTATGAGATAATTCTTTATAAGACTGAAGATTAAAAATCACACAAAAAACTTCTGTGGACTAAACATAGAAGGCCTAAAGAAACCCTGAATTCCAATATATATACAAATCTACCTATTCATTTCGTTCATATTTTCATGCATGGCCTCATCCAAGGCCAACTGAAATTTGGACTTGTTCTCCATTGATTTCAGTGAGCCTCAAAATGTGGTTCTTACTTTGTAGCTTCATTGTGTTTTGGTCCAAATGCATTAAATTACACATCGCTTAAGTGTTTTCAAACTGAAATCCAAGGTTTTAAAACAGCAACTCTGCAGTCCATAATGTAAAAATCTGAGATTTGTATTAATGCTGATTCAAATCAGAAATTATATTTCCTATGGAAGTATAATCTGTGGCTTTCTCTTCATCCTATTGAACATTGTGTAAAATTGTCTTGGCTATAGTTTGTTATTCAACATAGTGGAGGAAAGAATCAGCATCATCTCTAAAAAAATCCACAGTTCATTTAAACCTTCTTGTCTTCTTTCCAAATATACATTCAGACTAAAGTGTCTTTTCTATAAAAATAGCTTTATATTTATGATAATTCAAACATTCCCAAACAATTCTGTGGTATGTATTCTTTTAGAAAAAAAAAATGTTTGTGGTAGAAAAGAGATAAGAATCATCTGGATTTGGTTTATAATGGTGGGATAGTAAGTCATACTAACAACAAGAATGCTTTTAATTTAGTTAAATCTAAACTGTTTATCCTTCCACTAGATGTCTTAAATAACTGCATAATCATTTCAGTGTTTCAGTTTTTTAATAAATCAGATACAGTAGTAAAAGGCTACAGTATTGTTTCAGTGCTTTAAGCTTAGAACATTTTTAAAAATATAAATTTCATCTTAAAGTCAAGCCTCTATTCAATATTTTACTATTATTTGTGAAAAAATAATCAAATATCATCCTATTTAATAAAAAAGGTAACAAAGTGGCCCTAAAGTTACAAGATGCTTACTAATAAAAGGAGAATTAAGATTTCTAAAAGCCATTTCTGCTTTATTGTTAAAACATGCTGCCTCATAAGAACAGAAAGAAAGCAGAGAATTAACAACTGAGTCCCATTTTCATGAAGAACTTATTTATTAAAAAAAAATACCTAGATGAAATATTTTTAGAAATTGCAATGCATGCCACACCAGCAATCTAGGAAGTGTCAGACTGAATCCCAATAGTTCCTTTTTCAGTTTTCTTGAGTCTCACAATGGTAAAACACTGGAAGACATGAAAATAAGTAGAAAATATTCATTCTCATTTTTTCCTTAGGTATATTTATAGGCAGCTGCAGCTGGTGGTTGTGGCTGATATAAGAAGTGCTGCCCATTCCACCCTCTGTTCTGTAAAACCTTCAGAAAGACTAGTCAGAATGGTCCCGTGATGTAGGCACAAGCAGCGATGGTCGGTTGCGGAGTCATGGAGGTGTCAGTCCCTGCCATGGTGGGACATTTTTCCTTTGGAGGGCAAGGGCTCAGGAGTGGCTTTAAGGGAATAAACCACTGTATTTGCTACTGCTGAGTTCTTCCCTGTAGGGCAGGAAATGTCATCTTCTCTCATCTTCTGACTAACCTTCCTGTAGGTTTTCCCCTCATAAATTAGTATAAACCATCTCTATAGGAGCCTGGAGAGAACACAAATTTTTATGGGAGTCAACACTTGGAAAAAAGGGTGGAAGGGAAGGCATTAGCAGGTGAAAAATGAAAAAATGAGGAATAACAGGTAGACCCTGAGCAAAGAACCCTTGATGGGCCAAATGGTGCTCTACCTAGAAATGTGACCAAAAATAAAATCACATCTCACAGTTAGCAGGATCCCTTTCTTTAATCTCCTCTTCCTTCCTGATGGGACATGGTCATTGTATAGGACTAGAACAGGGTTGGCGATAAATTAATTGAAACAATATTGATTAAAATTGCAGAACGTCTTTCCACTTTGCAATCAGAATATAAAATGAAATATGATTTTTCTGAAATAAGAAACACCTAAATAAGTTGAGCCAGAGAAATTTGAAAGCAAACCTTCCATTGCACAAGTGGGGGTTCCTCAATTATCAATGAATTTCTTGATTGTTGCACAACTTGGTGTCCTTTTGGAAGCTTTCTACACATTTTCAAGCTTTGTTCCCTATTTGTCATTACAAAGGGGTCTTCCTATCTTTATCTACATTGCAGGCTCCCTACTTTTTATGCCTTGTTGTGTACCTGCCCCACTTAGCACTCCAGGATACACTACCAATGGAGTTTAATGACTTACTTCAAAAAAAGAGAACAACCTTTTATTTTTCCTTACTTAGTCACAACTCAAAGACAAGATAAGCAGGTGGTTTTCACTTCTGGTTCACAAACACTAAAAAAAAAAAAAAAAAGGTGACAGTCATTGCACAAGTAGTAAACAGTACAAAAACAAATGGGTGTTATACCATCTACTGCACTGGACAAGTCTGCAGAGAAAACTAAGAGCTACCCTGCAGAGGACTACAAACCCCACAACATATGCTTTACATGGAATAGAAATGGATGTGAGTCATCCTGAGAACTGCTAAAGGAAAGTGCAGCATGATAGAGTAGGGTTTTGCAGCCAAAGACAAGAAGCATTACTAAGTAGAACAGATGAAGTATATACAATCTTGAACACTTTTGTTGCAAGCAGCACGCTCTCAATGACCATCTATTTCCTCCTCAGACAAAACAGATCTTGAACTGTCCAAAATAATATTAGACTGTACTGATTTTTTTGGAAGAGATGTAAAGAAGGACATCTACTGCGAATTCTTATTCTTAAGAGTCTGAGAGAGACAATTATGAGTTGCTTTATTGCAGAAAATTGTTATCAAGTCTTGTTAGCTTTGTTCATTCCTTAGTTTAACAATATTATAGAACCATAGAGTCTTAGAATTATTTCAGTTGGAAGACACTTTAAAGATCACACAGTTCCAACCCCCCTGCCATGGGCAGGGATAAGTTTCACTAGAGCAGGTATGCTATATCCTTGTCCTCTTTGGAAGAATCATTATTTAATGTGAGTGTGATAGTTCCTTTCCCTGTAAGAGTGTAAGAGTCAATATTATCCTTTCTACAGTATGCCACCAAACTAAATTCAGAATTTTTTCACGAAACCAAATTATTTCTTAAAACATTTATTATCCATGATATAATATTTATTTTACTTCCTCAGAAGTAAAATAAATATTATATCATGGATAATAAATCTAATATTACAGTTAAAAAAGTGAAGTTATTGGCCAGTATGAAACCTTATATAAAGCCTTGTTTATTTAAGGGATAATTTAAGAACTTCTGGAGTATATGTGAAGTTTCATTTTCTAAAACCCTGGAACCACCCTTGACTTGTTGAAGTTAAATTACTTAAGACAAACTTCTTTGCATGCAGAAGGTTCTGACTGTCCTTTATGACTTCTAGCATTCACAGTACAGAAGACTAAAAGAAACATTTTATTCTTGGGAATCTAATTAATCCTATCTTTATAAATAAATCTTCCTTCCTTTCTCAGCTCCACGTCTTTTTCTCCAGGGGGTTTTGTGTCACTTTTGTTCCAAGATTTAAGTTTACAACTTCTCCAGTTCCTCTCTGATCCAGGAAATCTCACAAAAGTTCTCCTTCCAATCTCATAGAAGCTCTAACAACTCTTTTTTTCCCAGAGCTTTCATTCTGTTTTAGTCACAGAATGCTGAGGGTTGGAAGGGACCTCCTGAACTCATCTAGGCCAACCCCACTACTAAAGCACATTCACCTAGAGCAAGTTGTACATGATTGTGTCTAGGAGGGTTTTGAATATTTCCAGAGAAGGAGAGTACACAACCCCTCTGGGCAGCGTGTTCCAGTGCTCTGTCACCCACACAGTACAGTTTTTCCTCTTATACACAGGGAACTTCCCCTGTTTCAGTTTGTGACCATTACTCTTTGTCTTGTGACTGAAGGGAACTTGTCCTGGTCCTCTTGACACACACCCTCAAAATATTTGTAGACATTGATAAGATCCCCTCTTAATTGTCTCTTTATTAGGCTGAACAGGCCCAGCTTCCTCAGTCTTCCAGTGCAAGAGATCCTTCTGTCCTCTAATAATCTTTGCAGTCCTTTACAGGAAATTTTCCAGTAGTTGCTTGTCTTAAGCTGTGTCTATATTAGTAACTAAAATGAACCAGGACCACTTACTGATCCTGAAGTAAATTATAGAGTACAGTCAATGCCAAGATTGCTAAACTCTTATCTTCCCTCACCCTTTACCTCTATATACATATATATATATATATAAACTGACACTGACCTTGTCCAAAATCACACCTGGGAACATCCTGACAAAGTCTGGCTGAATGATGGCAAGACTATGCCCATGTTTGTAACTTGACTGAGTTTCCACCTTGCTCACTTGGCTTTTCTATTAGAGACATGCTCAGAGATTTGAGGCTAGTCTTTCTTGTTCTTACTGTCCTGGAGAGTATCTCTTGCTCAGTGTTGCAAAAGTTGCATTTCCTTCCTCTTTCAAGCTATCACATTCTGAAAAAATCTGCCTGATACTGCTTTCTGCTGGTTTCATAGCATGGCTCACCAATTTTGCAGCAATAAAGAACTGAGGAAGAATTTCTTTACTCTCTGGGTGATTGACCAGAGAGTTGAGGAGTCTCCCTCACTGGAGATATTCAAGAAATGTCTGGACACAATCCTGTGCAATGTGGTCTAGAATGACCCTGTCTGAGCATGAGGGTTAGACCCAGACTCTCAAAGAATGTCATTTTTACTTTGGAAAGAGACATTGCATTAAATGTAATGGTGCACTGGGTGAAGTGCTATCAAGCTTACCAATTTGTGAGACTCAAAAGAGAGGAAGTATCCATTACAATAATACAATTAAAAATAAGGACAAGAAACTGTACAGAATTAGAGCCAGTATGTAGCACCACATGTGGTTTCAGAAGGAAAATTGAGGAGCTCTCATTGAAATTAGTTACTGTACTCTTTGTCAGTGTGAACACAGAATGAAATGAACAGTTTGACCTGTAATTTGATATGACGTTTGAAAACAAAGCTTGAGTTTTTTGTATTGCAACTTTGAAAGGTGTGTGCATACCATTTAATATCCACCATGCATTTTAAGTATCAACAAGTTTCTGATATTTAAAAAGAGCTATAGCCGTTAAATTAACAGAACTTCTACTTAAAAAATAAATTTCAATAAATCATTTCTATTAATTCAAATAATACAGAAGAAATTTTAAAAAATAATTTGTAAATTAAATAACTGAAAACTGCACCTATAATCAACTGGGGAAAACCAAAAGCACCTCAAGAAACCATAAGTCCCTTAAGTTTCTCAGTATGTCTAAGGAGTAATTTTACCAGAGGAGTTGGTAACACTTTAAAAAACACTTTGAAACAATGTTTAAAATGTTAACCTGTACAGCCAGTCAAGCACGAAATTGAACCATGTTTTCCCTTGGACTTTGAACTAGCACTACAACATGACTAGCAATTCTTTCACCATCATTCCACCGCCACATGAAAAGACTGAAAAGTCTGAAAGATCAAGACTATTTTTTTGCCAAGTAACAGGCTCAACCATATTAAGTGTAAGTGGAAATGATGCTTAAAAAATCTCATCCTTATATTGTTTTTGCTCTCTGCAGCCACATAGGGGCATTTTTAGGGGTTTTTTTATGAGTATTAGTTTTTATTGTTTCATTATGAAAAAGTCATTGAGGTCTCCTTGAAAGAAGAAACGATTCTCTTGAAGCTTAGCAACAGGGCTGATATGCTAAATAGATGTTTATAATGTTGGCATGATTTGAGCAATATGTCATTTCAATTATCTCTTCAGAATTGTTTCCCAGTTATTATTTAAGACCTCAAGAGCAGCTGTAACAGAATGTTTCTTAACTGATTTTCTACAGTGAGGTCAGTGCTCAGATAGCAAAACATAAGTTTTGAATTAAAAGCAGTGAACCAGTAAATAACAAATTAGTAAAGTTTAACTGAATTAGAGTTTAATTTATGAAGTGAAGAGAAGTATTGGTAAAGGAAAGCAAGTAGGGAATATGTTCTAGTATTCCAGGGCAGAACCAACTATTTTTTATTTTACCGTTTCCAACACTGTGCAATTTAACAATGTTGCTATTAATTACAGTACTGGTAAAAAGTATTTGCAAGATTATAACCCAATAAATTTCTATCTTCAAGCTATCTAATCTTCCAATAAAAATAAAGTAACTAAGGTGTTTCTCTGGTGCTAGAAGTCCTTCCTCTTCTTTACTTCATTAGTTCTTTACTCCACTAGATGTGGAGAATATTGAGACGGCAAGAACATTCCAGAAATTTAAAGAGAAAAAACACTATTATATTTCTTTCCCTCTCTTTTTTTTTTCCTTTTCTTTTAACAAAAGTTGCAATCTTTATGCTTAAATTATCTATTTTCCCATCTATTTTCACCAGAAGACAAAATAATAGATTTTTCATTTAGAATTGTTGGAATTACACTTGTCATTATTTGACTTTGAGAAGAAAAAAAACCTACTCCTTTAAATAAAAGGAAAAGGAAGAAATTACAAATAAGTCTGGAAAAATAATGTCTTAATGCATCAAATACCATAAAAACATAGACATCTAAATGATACAGAATTTCTGAATACTGTTTTTTTACATTGAAGTGATTAAATCAAAATTTACTGATTAAGATTACTTCTGAATACTGAACAAGGTCTATGTTATATATATTCCTTATCTGAAATTACATTTATTTTAGACCTACCTAATTTGGGTTTTTTGTTTGTTTGTTTGTTTTTTGTTTGTTTGTTTTTTGCTGTTGTTGTTGTTGTTGTTGTTGTTGTTGGCTTTGTTGTTGTAGTTGCTTTGGTGGTTTTGTTTGTTCGTTTTTTCTGTTACATATACCCTTTATTATATGTATTCCACAGGATTAGAATTTAAAACCAACATTAGGAATAAAATAAGTCAAAAAAATCTTTCATTTCTTGTTCTTGTGCCATTGTATATTATCAAAATTCATTGAATTTTCAGTTAATCAAATGTCTGGTTTTATTGTTCCAGGCCTCTCTCTATTTCTTATGGTACATATTTCTTCCATTCAATTCTCAGTTAGGCTGCTAGCAATAGTACACTCTTATTTAATTTATTTCTTCCAATTCTGACTTTTTCATTTCTCGTATGCCAAAAAAACCACCCTATTGTCATCATTACAGGTTATTTGAAATATTCTTTACATTGTTTTGACATGGAGTAGTCTTTCTATTTACATAGCCATATACATATACACACATAGATACACATCAACTGACACACACTAATATGTCAAAATTAACATGGAAAAATTAAATAACAGTGAATGCACCGTATAATTAAAATGATGAGCAAACTTCAGTAAGATTCAATTTCATTTAGCATAATTTTGTTTGCAATTTTTTTGGGGGGAGGGGATGATAAACTCCTTAAGATACCAAGCTATTTCTTTTTAACTAACTTAAAAAGCAGCTTATGCATTGAGCTGTATTAGATATTCTCTAATAATGAAGCAAGCAGGACAAACAAACAAACAGAACTCTAAGAAGGGACCCTGTCATTCAGTTTTAGTTAATTCCTTCCTTATTCCTTTTCTTCAGTTTATAAGCTTGTTGTTCTGTAGTTTAGATGATTATGATGCTGCAGCCAGCACAGTAGAAAAGGGTATCAGAATCAACAGCAATTATTTTCTATAAGGTAAATTCTGGATGAGAAAAAGAGAATGCCATTTAATACATTTTAATTTATGATCATAATAAAGAAATTAATGCTTTCAGCAAAAAGACAAGATGCTCTGTTGAATGGTCTGTAATAAGAGAATATAAAATAGCTTCATATAGAGACTAAAGTAATAGAAAAATGACTCTCAATTTTTTTCAGTTTCTACATTTTTTAATTTTACTCCTCACTTCTTCTTAGGTATTATAATAATTAACAACTTGACATAAATCAATGATAGGTATATAACGCATATATATATGCCAGATGCATATGCCAAAAGAAGTATTTACAAGAAAATGACATTTTTCTACAAAATCTCTATATGTTTCTGGTTGTTTTAACAAACAAATTCAGATAGGTCAGTGGCAGTAACAATGAAGTTTGAAATGTAGGTTTATAAATACCATAATTCCAATTTATCTTTTTCTGGTATTTCAGTGCTACACTTCACAGCTTTACAAATAGGCAGACCTTTGTTTCCTCTCAGAAAGTAAAAAAAAGAAAAACTCTAAGTATCGCTTGGGAAATAGCTAAAGTAAGATATTTAATTTTATTAGTGTTCTAAGAAGCTTCAGTCTCCTGAAACCTTGCTTGAAGATTAGCATGACATGGCAGGTGTGATCCTTCATTTCCATTTCTTTTTTCATTTTACAAAGTTCCTAATTACATGTCAGATTACAAGCAGGTAGCAGTTTTTTCCTTGTTAACTTTCAGTGTTGAAAGAACTGCATAAATTAGTTTTTGTTATCCTGTGCAAAAACCCAGGATTGTCTCGGATTAGGGATTGGTTCTTGAAATAGCTACTCAGTCTATACCAAACCATCAGCCCAGAAAACTGTGATTTAAGAATGAGAAGTAACACTATTCACTAGCAAAGGCAGAAGCCCAGAAAATCTCATGGAGCTATTTGAGTCACCAAAACCATGCTCTCACAGAGGATGATAAGAAGGTGATCTGAGATACAGCATTTCTAGTGAACTAATACTCTAAGTTTCAGTGTAATTACCCCAGCCAACAGTTCTTTCACAAAGTTTCTGATTTCTTCATTTTGGAGGAGGTCCAAAAGGAAATATTCTTACTGCTGGAACTATTTCTCATTTCTTAGGAAGAACAGGATAATAAAGTAATTGTCCTTCAGCTGACAAGTAATTTTTGCTAATTTACAAATAATGTTCTTTTTTTTTTCCTTTACTTTATTAGAAATAAATATTATACAGTTTCAGAGCTTCAGAAAGAGGACTTTCTTATGTTGCAAAAAAAAGAGAAAAATTAGTATCCGTTGTTCCTAATATCTTGGAAAATAGCTCTTTATTTCACTTAGTTTCATGTTCACAATAATTACCAATATAAGAACTTGTATAGTCTAATTAAAGTTATGAATTATATTTTATTTTTTAAAGGTATAATAAGAACTTTGAAAAGTAATGAATGTATGAATGGCTATGGAGTTATTTGATTTTGTTTTCTTTAATTAGTCTTACATTTCCTGTTCCCTACATGTTGTTATATGTTACTAAAATTACTACTATTGAGATTAAAATGATATTACCAAACTCCCCTCTGAAATACATACACAGTAATTGTTTTCTGCTTTCAGTTACTTATTCCATTCAAACTAGATGAGTAACTTTCAATGTTATTTGAAAATGTGTTTTTGGGTGTCCTCTTATGGAGAAAAATCAAGGTGTATTACAGAAAAAGTAGGGCAATCCAAAACAATATAAAATAACTCTGTACACGCTTCAGTTTCATCATTTATATGAATGTTTTGTATATTTTATTCAGGAGACCTCTATTTCCATCATCATTACATGTTAATTCTGCTTCACTCTGTTTTACAGCCAAGACAAATTGTTTCAGATTTTACAGCCAAGACAAGGGCAATTTGTAAGTCAGAGGAAAATCTAAGAAACAAACTCTGGGAAAAATACAGTTTTTACTTTTACAGTTTTGTCAGTGTCAGTTTAAATGGGCAAGACTTTGAGGGGTTGACATGAATTAGCATTTTGCAAACTTAGGGGAAGTTCCACACTGAGCTGGAGTTTGAAAAGCTCATCAGGTTAAAACATTGTGTTTTGAGCTACAGCAGTGTTGAACTGATGGAGACATTGCAAATAAAATCAAGCTTTACATAGTGCTTCCTGTAATTTCCTTGTCTTAGACATTGTTGGGGAGTTAAAAAGAGTAGGGATAGGCTGCAAAATTAGGGTGAATAGGGGGGAACCCAGTGGAACAAGAAAAAGGAGATTTTAGAAAATTGAGAACAAGCATAAAATTGAAAGAAAAACTACTTTTGAATGTTCAGAGATCTGAAAATTCAAGGGAAGAATTTTATTATGTTTCAGTGTAAAGTAAACTGCAGATAAAGCTTTCCTTAATGGGAAGAAAAAGAAAATAACTTCACTAATAAAGACCTTTGATATATACAATAAATGTATGACAATATGAATATGCAAACTACTTTTGGGAATTTTCCCTTGATTCTATAAAAGATGTTTCACTAGTGCATAATTTTATATATACAAGGCCTTGAATATTACAACCTCCTCACTTCACTGATATCTTTCATGTCTTGTGGTCATGTGCTTTTTTCTTTTAAAGGCATGTTTATACCAAATCATTCTTATCACTTCAAATCTTTGCTTCACATATGGCATATCACATTTCTTAGGCTTTCTTGTGCATGGAGCTATCTGCCAGATGTTCCAGGGAACCTTTTCATTGTCTCTATTGACGTATTCTGTGCATTCATTTCAGCAGACAGCTGATGTCTGGGAGTGTATATTATAGGCAAGAATCATTAAACATATCTTTTTACAGATTCAAAAGAACATTTGAGTATTTGATGAACTAATTAAGAAATGTTAGAAATTCTCATTGGTAAGCTATACCTTTTAAGTAAACATCACAAGAAATTATTTTCTCATGCTTATTCAATGAAGTTTGCACGTCTTGTGCTACACCTTGCACTACAGATTGAAATAAAAGAACCTCCGATGTTATAATTTTCACATTGTTTAATATATTCTAATATAATGGGAATATTGGAGGAGTGTTGACATTTTTTTTAAATAGATATGTACTTACGTTAGTCAAATTTTTATCATAGTTAATAGTCAATACACAGACTGCATCCTGGGAAGTATTCCATGCCTCAGTAGGTGGACACCCCCTTAAGGATGCTGCTACCCATGGAGATCCCATGCTGGAGCAGGCTGCAGCTGTGTCTTGCAGAGAACATGTTTTCCATGAGGAGCTGTGAACCTGTGGGGGACCCACACTGAAGCAGTCTGTTCCTAAAAGGAAAGGGCCCATGTTGGATCAGTTTGTGAAGAGCTGCTGCCCATGGAGCAGGACCCACATTGGTGAAGTATGTGGAGAACTGTCTTCACTGGTGGCACTCCATGCTGGAGCTGGAGAAGAGCATGAGGGTGAAAGAACATTTGAGACAACTGGCTATTAGCTGAGCACAACCCCCACTCCTCCATCCTCGTGTGTTCCTCAGGAAGAGGAGGCAGAGAAATTGTGAGTGTGATCATGGGATGAACGGAGGGGTGGGGGGATGGACTAGGTTATATTTTTTAACTTATGCTGTTTCTCACCATCCTATTCTACTTTTTGTGGGGAAAAAATACCCAAGTGGAGTCTTTTTTTTTTTTTTTAAATGGAGATAGTGATGAGTGATCTTGTCTTTATCTTGACTCACAAGTTTTCCATTTAATTTTCTCCTCCTACCCTGTTGAGGAGGCAGAGTGAGAGAGTGGCATGATAGAGGGCTTGGCAGCCAGCCAAGGTCAAACCCACCACAAGGGATTGCACCTTTTACACCGATTTTCTGACCTTGCTCTTTTAAAGAGTTTTAATTTCTTAGAAAAAAAAAAGCTATTTCTTTATATACTGAATCTCCCATGCCCCATTTCAGGCTCATTTTTCAACATTAATAGCAGCACAAAATATACTGAATATACTTGCACAAAATAGGGCCAATTACAGATCCTATTTATGAGTAATTCTATATTCTTAATTTGACAGTCTTTTGAGTTGTAGTTGGCACAAGAAAAAGATCAGCTGAAGAGCATCAGTAAAGGAAATGTTGAATTGCCGGTGCAATATTACTATCATGGTATGAGGGCAATGGGGTTGCTGCCAAAAAAGAGTGTGTGTCCGGTTTCCACCATAAACTGCAATTAGGCAAAAAAAATTTTACTTTTTTTGGGATACAAGAGAATTGCAAGGCCTAAAGGAGTGATACTGAGTTTCAGTGCACTCCTGAAATATCATGGAACAATCTCCTACTCAGGCATTCTTCTACCTCCACAGAGTAACACCCATTGTGTCCTGCCACAGAGGAACATAACACTGACAGTAAAAAAAAAAACAAAAAAAACTAGTGATAAACTGCTTATGTTTTATTTAATCAGATTTAAAAAGAAAATATACTGAAAGAACATGTATTCTATATAGAGGTAATAATTTACTGAATTGTGTGTGGATTAAATTAGTCTTCTCCAGAAAATAAGTAAACAAAATCCTTATTTGAAGGGTACTGTAGTTTGTAGAAGTGCCATTCACATTGCAATAACTTAAATGCAACGAACTGACAAAATGAAGATCATTTTTAGAGTATTCTTATACCCACACACCACATGTTCCCTGACAGATTGAATAATTTTCAACAGCAGCTTCAATCTGCTTCTGCCAGATAAGGAAACATGGCATGTATATTCAATCTCTTCCACTGTGTAAAACATTTCCTTGGTTATGCTCCCATGCTTGCTCCCCAGTCCCAAATGCATATTGCATTGTTTCCTTAAGCTATGCATGTATAATAACAATGAAGACAAAGTCTTAATTGTATAAACATAGATTTAAATATTACATTTATGTTTTGTTTTGCTTGGTTGGTTGTAGGTTTGTTTTGTTTTGTTTGTTGGGTTTTTCTTCAGTTGGAGTTGGTAGTACTTCAGAAAGCTTCAAAATTAGAATTTGAATAGTTAGAATTTTTTATTTGTATAATTAGTTAACCCTATAAGCTTAAAATTGACCAGTTTAAGTAATTAAAGGTAGGTCTCCGATACAAGTGCTGAGAGAATCTTGGCTATAGTAGATTTAAAATTACAGCATCATCCTGCCTACTACCTTTCATTGACATATGTAATTTGCTTTGGCAGTCAATGAAAAATAAAATTTTTGGTGGAACTTTAAGAACAATAAAATAAATATATCAGCTGTAAAGTATACCTTTGCAAAAGAGAGATATTTACAGTTATCAATTCATACATTATTTAACTGCTTGTTGTTAGTTGTTTAACTACTTAAGTAATAGTAAAATGAAAATTTATTCTGGTGTACACTGTGCTTCTATAAACAAAACTTTGTATTTTCTGTTTAGAAAAGCAGATTTTTTACTGCTAGACAATCAAATTAGCTCAAGTAAATTTCAGCTGTTTGTGATTATCAGACACTTCTCATATTCTGAAATCTGGCTTTTTAAAATCTGTGACTGAGATTACTGAGGGTGACTGTGTTGTTGTCAGAAATCTTCCAAATAAAAGCCCAACTACTTAAGGCATTAATATAGAAAATTATGCAAGATAAAGAATGAAGTGGCATATCACTGCCATGACTTTTGAAAATATCATAGGCAGTGGCTTGGCAACTAGATCAGCCAATGCCCTCGGGGCTCTGGGATACATCCCATCAAGTTCCATAGACTTGTGTAAGTTCAGGTTCCTCAGGTGGTCTCAAACCTGATCTTCTGTTACAGTGGGAGAAACTTTGCTCCCCTGGCCTTGCAGTCTATGCACTTGAGAGCTGTGACGACAGACATAACCCGTGGATTGAAATGAGAAAGTCCTTGAGTACCTCAGCTTCTCTTTATATGTTTTTATCACTTTACCATTCTAATTATATTTAATGATCAACAGTAATTAACAATTAATAGTTAACAATTATTCTTTATATCAAGTTGTATTAATCTACTATATACATCTTAGAGCTTGAGTACTTGAAAACACTATTAATAACACAGAAATTCTTTGTAGTTTCAAAACCAAAAAAAAATTGCAAGTCATGCAGAAGTGGTAACAATTAAATAGAAAAATTAACTACTCATTTGGAGTTGTTTTCTTCTTAAGTCGTTCATCACACTACTATGTGAAGCAGGACTCTCATCAACATTAAATGAAACATTTTACAGTCAAGGACAGAATTTGTCTCTAATGATATGTGATATTTGCATAAGTTATTCTGTGGATAGTGAAGCAGAGAGCTGTTTTATGCAGGTTTCATTAATAAGTAGTAACTTATTTCTATTCTTTTATTTTAATTTATATTTGCTGTCAGTCTCACACATAGCATTTCACTTGCATTCATATAGTGAACTATATTAATAAGGCCATATGTAGTCCAGTTTCATTTCATGCAGTTATTGTTTTCAATTTAGATTACTAAATATGTGCTGTTCACTTAAACACCATCCAAGCGGGGTCTATAAAGAAAATTGTTGGGAAACCAACTGGAAAATATGCTGTTCACTGGAGTCTTAAATAATTGTTGTTGCTGTTGCTTTTTTTTTCTAAATGAGAGCCATTAAAACACAAGTTTATGTAGGACATCACTCATTCCAATTATTTTCCATGCTTTTTGGCAGACATCAGAAATATAACAACCAAAAAAAACCTTAAAAGTTTAATGGGTACAACTTCTTAGTGAAAAGGTCTCATTATCTTGAATGAAATCAAATGAAAATGAAATAAAATTTGAGGAGCAGCAAGCAGCATATTGGTTGTAACAATATCAAAAATAGGTTTGGGAAATGTGAAGACACTTATCACAACTATTATTCCACTGTACAGAGTTATCAGAGAAACCAATATAGAGTTCAAATGGGGATGCATCTGATTTTTTTGCAATATATTTCAAATCCATCTTAAGCAATTTTTTAAGTTATGTAGTAGTATATATGACCAACATTTCCAAAGGATTGTAGATATTGTTCTCTGCCATCTCTATGCCAAAATGAACAGTAAAAAGTAAATATAACTTTATCAGTGTTCTTTATTATTAACCACATGCATAAGATGGATTGGAAGTGACAGAGAAACTTGCCACATGTAGGTAAAGAAAGAATATTAAATAAGTACGTTTAGGGGAATGACTTTACATATGCTATTGCCCAAGAGTGGGTGTTATGATATAATATTTGAAATTTCTGCTTTACTCTCATAAACATGAGGAGGCCAGTTAGCTGTGGATTTAAAAGTTAAGGCTGTAGTGCATTACTACCATAAATGCAGTGTTAAGGCATGAGATCTGGAACATTAGGTGTGTTCACAGCTGTTTTTCTCTCCCATTTAGGCTCAGGATGGCTTCGATCTCATGAATCCATTTCCTGCTGACATTGAGAGACTCTTCACATGCAGGTCTACAAGCATGAAACATCCTCTTAACACATTTTTAAATGTAGCCACCCAAATATTTCCTGTTTATCCTTTAATTTATACCATAACTGTAAATACAATGTATAACATATTTCTTCTAGTTCTTTAGGAGACATTCAACCTGGCTGAAAATCTTGGAAGCCTTTGAAAGTGACTCTCAGTGAGTGACTGGTGTTCATATTCTCAAGATTAAAGAAAGAGACAGAATTGTTTACTTTACAATAGTAAGTACTTATCTACTTTAAAGTTTATTCACAAGAAACTATTTCAAAATAAATATATCTAGGATGTGTTCTTGCATCAGTTTGACATCCTACCACAAAAGCATTTTATCGTACAGAAATGCTTACTATTTTTTACCTATTAGGCTTTAAACATTGTAATTTCTTTTTCTTATGTTTTGAAATACCCGCTGAAGACCACTACAGTTCAGGAAGTACATTTCAAAAGAGAAATTTAAAGAATGAGTTCATTTCAGACAGCTGAAATAGTATCTTGTACTGTGTGTCTGATAGCTATAAATACAAAGAGTATTGCTATAAATAGGGAAATAATGCATATTCTTTTAAAAACTAAAACATTAAATTATTAATTTTAAAAGGATAAATTAATATTATGCAGTAAAATATAGTATAAACCAGTATATTTATATCTTTTATCAACAAATAATATAACATATATTAATATTATATATTATAAAGAATAATATTTTTAAAAAGTATGAGGAGTTTAATATTGAAATACTTATTTTAAAATGCTTTATTTACGTGTTGATTACACTGTATATCATATTATATTATAATATTATATTGTTCGCTATATGAAATCATAGCATTATTGTATTATAATTCCAATAAATTGTATAAGATAATGTAATATTAGATTATTAATCCATGCAATATAGTAATGTAATATTTAAAAGTGATTTATTAAATGTTGTCAGACATCAGCCATGATTCCTATTCCTGCTACATATCACTAAAATGAACTGAGGCTTACACATATACTTCTGTAAAAGTTTTGAGTTGTTTTGCATGCATTAAGACTGCATTTTTTGTTATTGTAATTTTAATCTCTGGTAAAATACTTTGTCAATTATGATAAGCCTGGAGCCCTTGTTGTTAAACTTCTGTTGCTTTTAAATTATTCTTGTTTCAGATTTTCTTATTCATGTTAACATTTCAGTAACTGCCATAAAATAACAGCAAACCGCTAGTCCACAGAGAACAGGGAAGCTTAGGGCATTAGCAAAGAATATTATGGGTTGTAAAACATAGTGTCTACAATCTGTATGCGTCTTCACATGAACATGTATGCGTCTTCACATTAACTGCAGCCACAGAGGGACAAATGCCCTGAGACAAAGGGGCATGACACCTCCTAAAAACCATATCAAGCTCACAGACACACAGGAAAATAGACTTGGAAAATGTATTAAATCATGCTAGAAAAGCAAAAATTACTTTTGTGAGTGTGAGAAGAGAAGCAAAGTAATAGAAAATTTCTTACAGTTATGTACAGTTCATGTTGTTGTCCCATGGCATTACAACTTTAAGACACCTGGGTTAAGAGGACATTTTTCCTTCAGGGATGGTTTGCTTCATATGTTCATAATGGGCAGAAAAAAAGTGGATTTTTTTTTTTATGGTGAAAAGGAAAAACACCTGGAAGATTGGCAGGGGTGGGCAAAAGCCACTACCTTTGCTACTCTCCCACTAACATAAAAATTTCAGAGAGACAGAAGTCCTACACCATGGTATGGTTTGTTGCTAGGTGCGAGAGATGGAAACTGCACCTTTGTTTTTTTGGGAATATAATGCATCAAAGCACCTCCGAACTGTCAATGACAACAGATTTTTGAGTCCATTTTTTAGTAAAAGAGCAGCTACTACTTTAGGAGTCCTGCTTCTACATGAAAATAAAAAACAGCTACATGAAATAATGTTGATTTAATATAATAAAAAATAAAATTAAAAATACATAAGTGCTTAAACTGGGTTCTTTTAGCAGCTGAAATTCTTGCCAGATGGCATTTTCTAAAGAATAATGCATCATCTATCCTCTAGAGACAGGATAAATCTGGTATAACCATATAACTAGCATGAGTAGATTTACAGGTTTTGCCCTGACATCTTAACAGAAGCACATTTCTGGACATGCAGAATCAAGTTAACTGGTTCAGTTGAATAATCATGTCATGGACACATATGGTATAAATATTGTGGAATCATGGTCTGAACAGCATTCTTGAGTTTATTCATGGAGTTGACAGAGCGTAATCACCTTTGTCATTGCTTCTGCTCCATATTGGACATAAAGCTGCAAGGGACTAGGAAATACCCTTCTGTCTCCATCTTCCTTTTTAAAGTGACAGAAGAATTTTCTTGAATGTCCCTCCCCACATGTATTTTATGAGATTAGAGAAGTTTCAAGGAAGTCTATGGCAAAACAATTTTGTTACTTTATCTGTTTGATGTCTTCATCGCTTGCAGTAAAAGTTGATCTTTTTTTTCTTGAAACATGAGCAAATATGGCAATTCTTCACCAGTACTTTATTCTTTTATTCATCTAGGGTTCTAGCCTCTTCTGGATTTTCTGGTCTTCCTCTACCTGGAAGTTAAATATTAAACTAACACAGAGAGGAATATGTTGAAGTCATTGGTGTGACGACTTCTCTTATATCAACACTGTTCTATTGACTGGAATACAGATATTTAAAATTGCCACTTGTCATGTAATAAAATGAGAATTAGAATTATTATTCACAGAGCAAAAATAAAGTTACTTATTAAGAAAATTAGTAAGCATAGGTAATGCAGAAAAAAAAATCATAGCTAGAATGGCATTGTCACAAAAGTCACTCACATGACATTGTCTAAAATACAGCAGATGTTTCTGGTAGTTTACTCTAAGACATATGAGCTTATACTAGAATAAATTGATACAAGGATTGCTAGAAAAATTAGATGAGAGGCTAATAGATCTTTGACTGTTTATGAGATATAACTGCAATCTATACATCTACAAATGATGGAAGATAGCTATCCAAACTAAGAGCAATCTTGACACATGAGTAAATTGATATAAACTGTGTATGAATACATTCAGTCTGGAAAGGACGTTTTCCATCTATCATGCAATGATATTCTATAGTAACTTCACTCTCAGTGAACTATGAGCAAAAAATGTTGCTATATTCAAGAAAATGTTTGATGTATCATGAAAGTAATTACACACTGATTGTCTTCAAGGGCATGTAACTGCCTCAGTGGTTCAAAAGTATGATTACTACTATAAATCTATATACCAATTTTAAGATCTGAGATTCCTGAAACACAGAAGAAGCATTTTCCTGAAAATGATTAAAAAAAGAACAAAGAAAAAAAAAAAGAAGGTAAAGGAGAGATATCATTTTCGTTGAGAACAAAATTGCATATCTGTACAAAAACACACAGGCAAAGTGATCACGAAAATAATCTGTCTCAAGCACCTGACTGAAAATTGAATTCTGACAATTTTCAGTGTATCATGGGAATATCTGTGAACTAAAAATTTTTTCCAGCTAGGCAGACTGGAAGTTGCATTTGTACATGTATGTACATGTGTATATACATGTATATAATTGCAAGCAATACAACATGCTCAACACCTCTTCATCAGGAGAGCAATTATCCACAAAAACCTGTTAATTCTGGTTAGGTATAATATGCTGACCTGTGTTTCATATTAATACTCAAATAAACTCAAATAAGGAGGAATTAATTTTCTCAAACAGAACTTTTTGTAAATAAATGAGACAACAAGGATATCCTTAAGAAATTCCATACTTGAGAAAAGGCTTATGAAGGAATCTGTTAAATATGAATAGAAATACCTATATCTATCTATCTATACACATTCTGTCAGGTTGGAGTTTTGACAAAATTTCAAATATAAGAAAAGAAAAAGGAGGTAGCTATACATTTATTTCCACGGGTGTTATAAAATATTTCTGTTTATAAATATGGGCTTTGTATCTTTCTGCAGTATACTGATTGACTCTACAGTCAGTATTGTATTAGGAGCATTATAGAAGATGCTGTATTTGAAGAACTAAGGTTCAGGTTAGGGTTCGGAGAGCTGCAGAGCCTCCAGATCCTGGGACACTGGCACTCAAAAGGGTATTGCAAGGGCACCACAGCAAGGTGTCAACACTGCTGACTCCACAGTATTTATTCTGTGCCACCTTACGATGGTGTAAACCTTTTCCACAGCAGCAAGCTGCCACTGGGGTTGGGGTTAGGGTTAAGCTTGAGAGAGTAAAAGAGTCTACAGATGCCAGCACACTGGGGCTGGAAAAGGCATGGAAATGGCAAGACAATCCTGGCAGGGCACTGATATTGCTGTTGCTACATCTTTCCAAGCTGGACCAGCCATGGTGATAAGTACCTCAGCCCCAGTGACAAGATGACATTAGGCTTAGAGCATATCTAGAGTTAGGCTTGAGAGAGGAAAAAGGCCTAGGTCTCCAGGGACATTGGGGTTGGAAATCTCTTGCCAAAAAGATCATGGCAGGGCCACCACTTTTCTGCCACAACACCTTTCAGATTAGGGTCATGCACAAGGATTGGCACCTCAGCCATTATGTCAACGATTCTTTCTTGTGAAAAACCCAAAAATTCTTAAATTAAGTGAAACCTATGGAATGGAAGGGAAAGAAAAGAAAATGCATCAAAATGAGCTAAAACTTCTTGAAATGATTCTCATTGAAATATTGAGATTTCCTTTCCTTTCATGACATAAGAAATCAAGGAGTGAATTGAAGACAGGAAACGAAGTAAAATGACTTGACATTAAAAAAATAAAAATTGTGAAATGAAGTGAAATCAATGAAATGGAACAGAAAGGAAGTGCAGCAAAATGAGCTGAAACTTCATCAAATGATTTCCATTGAAATCTCAAGATTTTGTTTCCTTTCAAATCCTTCAAAGAAAGGATTTTTATCATGGCAGGGTTCCAAGATTGTTCACTCTACACTTTTTTGTGTCTGGGCCAGTCACAGTGATGGGGGTCTCAGCAGCAGTGTCAAGCGGCCCTTAGGGTTTGGGTAAGGGCTCAGAGAGCAACAGAGTTTATGGCTCCAGGGACACTGGCAGTAGAAAAAGCAGTGCAAGGGCATCACAGCAGCCTGCCATCATTGCCGACCCCACCCTTTCTTCTGGCAAGCCATGCCTCTGGTGGACAGATAGAGACAACACTCCTATGTGTCAAGGCAAGAAACTGGGTTTTGTTTGTTACACTTTATTAAGTGGCACTATGGGTTGAAAAGGAGTCTGAACCGCACCATGGATGGCAATTCTGTGTAGGGTGCTTTGTCCGCCATCTGTTGAAAACTGTGTGAAAGTGAGGTTCCCAACCTGAAGGAAGGTAAAGATTACAAATTATCCATATTTCCTTTTTTTAAAATCTTATTATTAAAACAATTTTAGTATGCTTTTGTGCCTATTTTATTGAGATCTGGGATGAAACCTGTGAACTCTCCAGTGCAAACCAGATATTCTTTATTGTTACAAAAACTTCTCCTGCATTCATATAAACTATTTTTCCTGGATATATTTGTATTATTTTTTCTTGCATGTGATATTGAATCAGATACTAAAGGTCTTTTTCTCTAATAAGTAATTTGCTGACACTCTACTTCATAGATGTTATCCATTATTGTAATTGGAAACCACAGTAAATGAAGAATGAACTGCAGATCAAAAAGTTGTTGTGAAGAAAATAATGCAAAGTTCCATGCTAGCTAAGTAGACAAATTTCATAGTTGTTTTATTTCTTTATTTCTTTTGTTTGGATGCCTTTCCTTCTCTTTTTAGCTTGTTTATTCTAGGCATGCAATCCTCTTATATCCATACATTTTTCCTTTTTTCTAATTAATATTCCTCGATTTTCATTTATCATTTCAGAATTTTTTTCTTTTTCATTCCTAATCTTTTAAAATAAGTAAACCCAGCATCAATTATATGTGCACCAACAGATGAGCATGAATGAATATGTTTGATATCTCTGGTTTACCATAAGGAGTTTAATATTCCATATGCATTTTTCTCTTTTCGTATTTCTAGGAAGCAAGAAAACCAGTAAACTAAGATGTAAACTCAGATGGTAAAAATAAGGATATTAGATCAGTAATTTCATAACATATGTCTTCATATATGTTAAAAAAATCTGCGTGTGCTGAGCAAGGCACTCTAGGAAGGTCTGCGGCTCTACCTCACAAACTTTTGGCAGCACTCATTGTAGTAGTCAAGTTTTATCATCACTCCCAACAGAGCAGATTTACAGAGGCTGTAATATGGAGCTTGATTTACGAGCTCAGAGACTACAGCATAAGCACGTATTTGTAAAGCTGAGTATTGTTATCTAAAATTATTACCCTAATAACAATAGTGCATAAATTATCCAGCAGCTTACATACTTACAGTAAAGCCCATTGCAGCCCTAATTGTTGCTTGTTAGAATATTAACATGGCTGTGACTGGATCATGTATCGTTTTTTGGCATTTCACTACCAAACTTATCTCTGGGATCTAATCCCAAAGAAAACTTGATGAGCATCTGCATTCGCCAAAGAAGTTCTGTTCAAAAATGCACTGGTTTCCTCTCTTTTATTCTTATTCCCCTTATACAAAATTAAAATATTTGCTTGAGATAGATATTATATGATTCAAAACTCTTGCTGCTTTATTGGATCTTCTGCAGGTGTCCTTCCTTTTTGATGTTGCTGAGTCTTGGTTTTGGATTAAGTATTTAATTTGCTTATATTTTTTAGCAAATAAACTTCAGCTATCCTCAGCTTTACCATACTGTAACCCTTTCCTTTGGTTAGTCTATCTAAATGATAAAACATTTCTTTTTCCCCTCTCTTAATTTCAGAGAATTCTACAAAAGTTATAAATGTAGATTATACACTATTCTTGATCTGATTTTTTGGTTTTGTTTGCATTTACAATGGCTTTTTCTGAATTACAATGGCTTTTTCTGCAACATTTGCAAATAAGGTTTATATTATACATATATAGTGGGAAAATAATTAATTCTGATGTCTAAGAAAATGACTTGTTTTCTATCTGCTTGGGTTTTTTTTGTTTTTTTTTTTTTATATTTTCTAATGGAGGAATTATACTTTTCCCTAGTGTTCCCTTTTACCTTCCTTGAAAAGTCCACTGGACACCTTATGTAGATGATAAAATGATGAGTTAAATTATGCATACTTTTATAATTATTTTTTTTTTGTGTTTCTGAACATAAAGAAAAACAAAAAACATGAGGAAACATTTCTAACTTAGCTGGGAGAAAGGGAGGGAGTCTGTTTATGAAAACCATTCAGTCTTACAGATGTATGGCAGACACAAATGGGGAGGGGGGTTTAGTTGCTTTCACCTCTACCTGCTTCTCAATCTCAGTCCACACCTGTCTCACTTCCACATGATTTTCTCTGCTTTTTTTACTGTATTTAAATTTTTAACAACCAGAATCAGACATTTCAGGCAGCTTCTCCTATTTCTTGCCTAGTATGCCAGACCATGTCACAGTGTAGGAAAAAGATCTCCAAGTAAAATTCATGGTGTTCATCAGTCTGCCTCTTTGAAGTCTGCTTTTATTACATTTGGTGCCTTGCCCATTTAGAAAATCAAGACAGAAAATTTTCTCCATATTGTTTTATATGACCTTGAAAATGCCTTATACTCAGTTCCACTCTTTCTATTGACCTGCATTTGGCAATCATAACAGAACCTCACTATTACATACCTGGGCCTGCTGCCAGAACTGAAGGGAAGAAGGTACAATGCCTGTCAATTATGATTTCCTCTGCATTTTGTTGATGAAACAACTCTCCAAACACTTTCTGAATCCATCCACTGAGATTATCTTTTTAGAATTCTCTTTATTCTTTTAATTCATACCTCCCCTTTGTGTAAGTTTTCAATGCTGGCAGCTTTTTCAATGCTGACTGGCTTTTTCTACAATGCTATTCTGTTTTATAGAGTATTCCAGATTCAGAGATCTTTTCATTCTTCCCCATTGGAAAAAATGCGTGAATAATGTGTTTCTTCTGCTTTTTTTTTGTCAATACTTTAGAGATAATAACATCCCCTCTACCCCACCAACACCCTGATCTTTTAACTTGACAATTTTCCTTGACATTATTTTTTAAGAAATTTAAGTTTTTTTCTTTTTTTTTCATTGTTGTAAGACTTAGGAAAAACGTTTTATTTTTCCCTGTTCACAGTAGTTTTTATTCTGTAACAACAGTGTTGGTTTGTCAATCTAGAAAAGATAAATGCTTTCTGAGTTGGAATATACAAATTAACTGCAGAAATATCATACACCTTCGAGCATCTTCGAGTAGTTACATGAACAGCCAACACATTTCCAAATCCTGAAGAGGGTCAAGTTAAAAAAAAAACCCACTTATAATTACAACAGAGAAGATAGAATTTAGTAGAACTTAGCCGGTAGGGATTGGTACACTGGCTGCTTTAAAATCATTCTTCTAGTTTGAAAAAACAGATACGATAAGAAAAATAGGGGATTTGGTTTTATTTCTTCAGAACTTCAAGTATCCTGGTAAGGGAGCTGGGCTTGTTTAGCCTAGAGAAAAGGAGACTGAGGTGAGACCTTATCACTCTCTACAACTACCCGGAAGAAGGTTGTAGCCAGGTGGGAGTCAGTCCCTACACCCAGGCAAGTAGTTACAGAACAAGAGGACACAACCTTAATCTTCACCTGAGGAGGTTCAGGTTATATATCAAGGAGAATTTCTTCATGGAAAAGATGTTAAGATTAGAATGAGCTGCCCAGGGAGATGGTGGCACTACTGTCCCCCTGACTGGATGTGGGACTCAGTGTTGTGTAGTTTACAAGGTGGTGTTTGGTCATAGGTTCAACTTAGGGGTCTTGGAGGTCTTTTCCAGCCTAAGCAGCTCTGTGATTCTGAGCTTCTGTGCTTTTTCTTAAATAGTATTTCCATTCTGGTGGACTGATGAAATATCTTGTTTTCAGCAAATTCTGTCTCTTATGGGTGATTTGATTTTATCAGCCACTCGTCAGATTTACTTTTTTACTGTGCTATTAAGCCCTAGCTTTATATGACATCCCTTTTCTGTGTGGCCTATTTGCTATGATGCCTGAATGGTTATAGGTTGCAAATGATAGCTTGCAATGCTAACATTTAGAAAAGGATGATCATGAAAATTCTAGAGATGCAGGGCTTGACAGCAGAACTTACACAGCTAAAGCCTTTTTGTTTTAATTTACTTAAATAAGGAAAAATATTCTCATTGAACAGAAAGGATAAAACATTGTTTTCTGAGGAACTACTGGTTTTTCAAATATGAAGTGAATGGCTGATCATTACTCTGAATCTACTAAATTGCCCTAAGTAATTTGTGGAAAACTGTATGAAAGCCATGCAAATATATTCACATGCTTTGGGCTGGATTGAAATGATAAAAGAAAAATGTTGTTCTGGGGTGAAAGGCACTGCTTTAATAAGTGAGATATGAACTAAAGCTGTCCAGGTAAAAATTGTCCACTGGAAAAACAAATAATTATTCTGGACAAAATCACCAAAAACCTTGGTATATATCTGTCTACAAGTAATAAGCCCCCCCCCAAAAAAAAAACCAACCAAAAAACAAACAAACAAACAAACAATTAATTCTTAATGTATTTACATTCTTGTAACATGTCTGGGGAGAGAGACAAAACTATAATTGTAAAACAGTCAAAACCAGCTAGTTTGCTTTTCTGAGGCAATGTGACCAGTAAGCTTGCTGTCAGCATATGGCCACATATCTGAGTTGGAAAGCAAAAAACATGGAAAAACAACAGCCTTTTGGTGGGAATAAATGCAGAGACTACCAAAATCTTGAAGAAAGCTGATTCTGAGGTTGATCTGCTGTGGGTGATGGCTGGGCTACCAGCCAAATCAGACATGGTGTGTTGGAGTGAGTGTCCTTTTTCCTCAGACTTGTGATGCTTGCCTGTTGCAGGTGGATCACAGCGTTTTGTGTGAGTTTGTATTCCATGCAGAATGTGGATTTGCTGTAGGATAGAGATCATGGAATATAAATCATAATTTATCCACTATACTCACATTCCATTAAAAAAAAAATCATAAAATCATTTGGACTGGAAAAAACCTCTAAGGTCATCGAGTCCAACTGTTAGCCTGACACTGCCAAATCTACCACTTAGTGCCATAGTTACAGGTCTTTTAAAGAACATCAGGGGAGATGACTTAACCATTTCCCTGGGCAGCCTGTTCTGATTCTTGACAATCATTTTAGTGAAGAATTTTTTCCATATATCCAAAATAAAATCTAATGTATTTGGCTGTTGGGGTTCTGTCCTCATGGCTGCCTCAAATTACCTTGATTTTCTCCTCAAACTACCTTAAATTTCTCCATGACATATTTGATTCATGACTTTCTAGGTAAGAAAAAAGGGGCATATGAGCAGAACAGTTTGCAGTGATGTAGCACTGCAATACAGCATTGCCATTGCTAATGCTGGACGTCTGTAAGGCCTCAGGGCTGGGGCTTATCAGGCCTGCTCTGTCTGAACTTTTGTTGACCTGCCTGCAAATTTGTTTTGCTTGGTTTAGCAGTGACAGAAACTTCCTTATTTGATCAGGTGACTACGGATAATTTGCTCTACATTTAGAACAGCACAACCATAGTTGCAGTAAGTATCTATTCTGAAAAATATACACAGCTCTAATAAAATGCCATAAAATGGAGAAATGCATATGTGGTAGGACAGCAGTGACCTGGAGAAGTGAGTACACAGGACATGGTGCAGAGAAGCTCAGGCACAGGGCTACTAAGAGATAGGGAACAGACATGGCACTGGAGACAATGCAACAATGAATGGACAATTCACCCATGGTCAGTTAAAAAAAATCTGGCATGGAGCTGGACAATATTGGTTTTAGCAGTAATAAGGAAATCCACATGTCTAGAGCATGTACATACACAGTGAATTGGGATGTAACATAGAGCTTCAGACCGATGAAGAAAGAAAAAGGCTGTCAAAGTGTGTTATTAAATGTGTCAATGTTACCCCAACTGGTCACTTAGACAGAGGTAGAGAGACCTATTAACATGAATATCATAGTACTTCCTGTAAAGAACTCCAGAAGTCCAAAAGTCACAGCCAACATTCTTGTCTGCAACAGACCCATACCGAGCAGAATGAAAACACCAACCTCAGGGCCCAGAGAAGCATTGGAAGGGAGGCTATAATATTTGGAATAGGGGCTGAATCTGAAAAGTGTGTGCACAGTGATTTTGTCTGCATTCCTTTTTCTGGAACAACTAGATCTAGACTAATGAAGATTAGAGTAATTATTTAATCTATACCACAATTGAAATCTTAGCTTTTCTTACATATAAGAGGTTCTTTTTGGGTTTCAGCAAGATTAATTATCTTATAGTGACTCCACATTGTTTGATAACCATTGCGCTATCAAGTAATTTTAGCAGTAAAATGTGCATCTTACTGTCACCAATTTTAATTAATTAGATGTTACTTTATGTGGCTTGGGAGAAAAAAAAATAATATAAGCCTGTAACCATCTTTGATAAAAGTTCAGCAAGAAGTTTCATTCTAAGACCTACATAGACACTACTTGAAATGAGATGAAGGAAGGAAGGAAGGAAGGAAGGAAGGAAGGAAGGAAGGAAGGAAGGAAGGAAGGAAGGAAGGAAGGAAGGAAGGACAAACAAACAAACAAACAAACAAACAAACAAACAAAACCATCCAAAACCCAGCAAAAGAAAGTAAACAAAAAACCGCTAAACCAACCCCCATAACCCTATATAAATGTTGGGTATCAACCTCTATGTTAATGGTGATAATTGGGGATTGTAACAAAAATATATAAAACAATAAACACAGACAAAATACTAATGTCTCTGATTTTCTTGTCTCCACACAGATGCAATCAACCTTTGTGTCCAGGATGAATAGGAGGCTTAAGTGCCACAATGGAGATTTTGATTGGATATTAGAAATGTTGGAACAGGCTGCCCAAAGAATGTTATGAGTCTCCAAGGTTGAAGGCTTTTGAGGGCAGTCTGAAAATACACTTGACAGCCATGAGCTAGGTAAGTCTGATCATGTTATGAAGTGGATGCTCTATAGTTCTTTTCCAGCTGGGCTGCACAACACTGTGCCATTTACCTTTGATCTGCTGAATGCTGGCCTGGGAATGCTGGTTTCGTGGGACAGCTCCAGCTCAGTCCATGAGAAATGCTATGTTTCTTTGTTTCCTTGCTATTTAAATTCAGCCTTTTTTTTGGAATAAACCCAGATTTTAGAAAGCTTCCCACGAAGTTCAAAACCTATTATTGAGTCAGATTTAGTGCAGAGTTTATGTCTGACACCTTCCAGAGTAATGGCATTCCACAGTCTCATTACTTTTAGGTTTCAGAAACACTTCAGAGATCTTCTCAAAACCACAGTTGGCTTGATACTATTTTCTCAGCAGCTACACAGAAAATAGAGCTCTTGTTACTATTTAAGAACTCCAGAGATAGTGTGACAGGAAATCAAGAAGTTTATGATTAACAAAAGGTCATCTTAGACACAGAAAAGGACAAAAACCCCAAATCAACAGGAAAAGAAATCTTTAGGTATTAGAGAAGCAGTTTTCAAAGTTACATTTTTAAAAAAGGAAAAATATCAGAAAAATACTGGACAATGTCACTTCAAGTATAAATTTGTCCTGCTCTTTCTTCTGTGAGTTCATGATGGCCTGAGTACTAGAATACCATGCTACAATCTTAGTTCTGGTAGTGATGCATGTGTTACTGAACACAAGAGTACTTTGGCAAGAAAAGTAGCATCTTTAATTTTTTTAAGGGCTGTAATTCTTGGTTTTAATCAGAAAAAAAAACAATTTTTCTTTTTTTTCCCCCCAAATTCAGCTTTAAAGGCATTACAGAACTGATCAAAATAAACATCAGTTAGTTACACCAAAGTCTTCATTTTCTTCTCTTAGACAAAATAAATTGAAAAAGGTGATATAGATTTAGTATATAGTTCTCAGTCTTCACAAAAGATATGAAAAAGAGTTCAGAGACTAAATCCTGATGTTTGTTTGCAGGTATGTTACTGATCCATCTCTCTTTTCACAGAGGTAAAATTTGTAAACTGCTTACATTCTGTTTCTGTATATACAGATACATGTAGACATAGAGATGAGTCAATATGCTTTTGTAACAATGATCTAGCATCTTTCATAGGCTGGTGATGAATGCTAATATGCCTAATGACAGTAATGTGCACCCTGAATCAGGATGGCAATTGTGTACTCAGCTTTTAAATTTATCTTGTTATACCTGTCCTTATCTTGGAGGCACTAATGCAAACATGTAAATAAATATAAATTATGGTTAAATACAGATTTCCACTCGAGCATAGATGTTATTTCTTAACTCAAGGTGTATATGTCTACTAAGTATAATATAAAGCATGTACAGAGAATATTAGGCACAGAATATCATTAAAAGCCCATATCAAGGAATCCAGTGGCAAAAATGTTTCCTCTGCTCTGTAGTTTTGGCCTCTGGAGGGGCCATAAGGAGAGATAATGTTCTGATCCTGCATATAATGATTTGAAAGGAGTAGAGGGAAAAATAATTTCCACCTTTATGGGATTTCCACCTTTATACTTCTTCGGTCAGAACAAGCAGGGTGTTCAGAAGCCAACAAGGAAAATGGATTCTCTAAAAGCAATTATTGTCTTAGAGGGTATGATAACATGAAGGGTTATCCAATCTTCAAGTGTGCATTACATACCTTTTTTATACTGTAATACATAAAGACATGGACACTTTATCCTCTAAGAGAGACCCAACCACTCTAAAAGAGATGGACAAATAAAACTGACCCCAGAAGTGGGCCCAGAGGGAGCCCAGGAAAATAACAGACATCAATTTCACTTTAAAGATGATCCATGTCACAGAGTTTGGAGTCACTCAGGTATGTCTGGTGAGAGTGAAAAGGCTTGTGCAGATAAACAGACCTGTTTAAGAAAATAAAAGCATTTACAGCACAGGAAGGTCTCAGAAAGAGTGGCTCCATTTTGGATTTTCTTTTTTTAATCAAGAAGGCATAATAAAGCATAAAACACCAGAACATCACCATTTCAAGTAGCCAATTCATGTTGTTGATTTCTATATTTCACCTGAGGCAGCCAAATGATGATGATGATGCTTTCTGTTCTTTCAGATCAAAATTTTTTTTTTTAATTGTTTTCCTGTTCTTGGAGCTAGAACAGTCAACAGTAGGTAGTAATCCTTTCTCAGGATGTTTTACCCCTTATTAAAAATCAAATTTTAAAATTACTTTAAAACTATTTGTTTTCATTACAGTTCCTTGCTTTCATAATTAGGTTGTGTCAGTTTCTAGGCACTTAGCTGTACTACTTCAAAGATACCATTTTTTTTTTTTTTTTTTTTTTTTTTTTTTTTTTTTTCCCCAAGCATGCTTCTGGTTCCCAGTTCCCAGCTCCAGTTCCCATGCTCACAGTTCCCAGGCTGACAGGCAATTTCTCCATCAGTATTTCAGAGGGCATTTTCTTCTGGTTGGTAATCTTCCCCTTCTAACCAGGTTGCCTTTCTGGCTGCTCATATCGTATGGAGAGGGTGTAGATGTTTCTTTCGTTGCGGGGTGGGGGGGGTGCTATTGCCAGCTAGCCGATTCGCCAGACCACAGAAACATCTCGTGTGGGTCCTTCAGCTCAGCAGGCTGTGCGTGGTTCAGGCTTGGATGAAGGAAACGTGCTCTCTCTTGGGTTAATAAGGATGTTTATTCAGTGCAGCCATGTGGAAGGGACTTTGCCAGAGCCCCTTCTCAGCATGGAGGAAATATGGAGAAAGAGTGGGGAGAAAGAGTGGAGAGAGAGAGAGAGTGAGTGGGTGTGATGTGTCCCCTTTTCCCAGCTCAGGCCTGGGCGGGGAAACACTGACCCAATGGGGAAGGGAGGGGGGAGGGTTTACATCAGGAGGAAGCACAGGTAAATCAGGGGTAGGAATGGCGGGGTGGAAGGAACATACCAAGTACAGATAAATAACAAAAATACAATACAAATTCAAAAACCTGAAACTCGCATCGCTACAAGAGGGCACAAGGAGGTTTAATTCCAAGATTCATATTATTTATCTTATTTGCATTCTGAAATGATCTTACTCCTTTCCAGAAGTATCTCTATTCAGACAGCATTTATGACTCATGACACTGGGAAAAGTGCATAAAAAACACTTGACAAAATGGACAAGGAGGACCCTGGATTTTATGCATCATTGTTTCATTATGTTTGAATGTCCTTAGTGGAAGAGAAGGACTTAAATTTTCAGCCTAACTGGAATTCATTATTCAGTAATCCCCTTTATTAAAGTGATATTGTAATGAGAAAACAATTTTTTTTTTTTTTTTTATCTCAGGCTTACTCCTGAGGCCAGAAGAATAGCCATAAGGAAAGAGGAGGGTTGGATTGTACACAGCATAATATAAAGCCTCATGTATATAACTGCAGAGCAAAAAATGTGAATGTGAATTGGAAAGCGAGTGCAGTAGCACACATGGTCTTGCATTACTGGAAGTCATCCTGTATAGCTGCCAATAACTTCCTACCAAACAGGAAAAATATCATATAGACAAGCACACCATTAGTATGCTTATAATAACATTTAGATTCTCAGTGATGTACCTACCCTCAATATATGTCGATATTTCATTTTCTCCAAACTCTGAGTGAAAGGGCTTTTTACAACCCTTTTCAGTTTTGCTTAAAAATGTGTCTGAAATCTGCAATGTCTTTTCCTCTAATGAAAATACCAGGCTGTTAAATTCTGCAAGTAAGGTTAAAAAGACTCTGTACTGTTATTGTTTGTCTTCCTAAAAAAGAAGACTACAAAAAGGAATAGTTGGTGATTAACAGTTTATGTTTGATCTTTCAGAGAAAAAAAATTACTTTTTTTTGAAAAATATGTTATCGGCAAGTCTTAGGACTGGTAGTTGTAGTAGTATTTCTTTAAAAAACAAAAGTATAATGAAAAGAAATCCAATTAATTGTCACTGGCATGTGGAAGAAGTAAGGCCTTTTGCTCTCTGGAGAAGGGTAGGTATTACTACTTCTGATATCTGCTGTTTTGGATTAGATTGTTTTTCATGTTTGGGTTTTTGTTTGTTTGTTTTTTCAGTTAATGTTACCTGTGAAAAATTGTCTTAAATTGCAGGACAGTTAGATAATTTGCAGATGATGTTGATTTGGGTGAGAGAGATGATCTGCTGGAGGGTAGGGAGGTTCTGCAGTGGGATATGGAGAGGCTGGATTGATAAACCAAAGTAAATGGAAAGAGATTAAACAGTGCCAAGTGCCAGGTTCTGCCTTTGGAACACAACAACCTCAGGCAGTGCTACAGGCTGAAGGATGAGTGACTGAAAAATGGGCCAGAAGAAAAGGACCTGGGGATTGAGCCTACTGAATATGAGCCAGTCATGTGCCCAGGTGGCCAAGAAGGCCAGTGGTCTGTATCAGCAATAACGTGGTCAGCAGGACCAGAGACATGGTTGTCCACCCGTACTCAACATTGATGCGGCCACACCTCAAATGCTGCGCTCTATTTTGGGCCCCACAGCACAGGAAAGAAAAGACACTGGAGTGCTGGAGTGTGTCCAGAGAATGGCAATGGAGCTGGTAAAAGGTATGGAGTACAACTAATACGTGTCTGAGAGAGTTGAGATTATTTAGGCTGAAGAAAGTTCAGGTGGGGGTACTTCATTCCTCTCTATCACTACATGAAATGAAATTGTAGCCAGGTGGAGGTTGGTCCCTTCTCCCAAATAACAAGTGGCAAGGCAAGAGGTAATGGCCTCAAGTTGTTCCAGAGGAAGTTTAGATGGGATGATAGGAATAATTTCTTCTCTGCAAGCATTGTCTTTTGGAATGGGCTAGTCAGGGAAGTAGTTGAGTCACTATCCCTAGAGGTATTTGAAAAATGGGTAGAGGCGGCACTTAGGGAGGTGGCGGTGTTATTCTAATAGTTGGACTCAATGATCTTAAAGGTCTTTTCCAACCTGAAAGGTTCTATGATTCTTTCAGGTAATTCAAAAGGTGGATATACTTCACTAATTCCCAAATTGTCTGAAAAACTTTGCAGATACTTGAACAACTAAAAAGAACCCTCAGTAGGCGTAGGCTGCATGTTTTCCTCTGTAATTTCCTCTGGTCTCACCTCTCATGCATCACTCTTTGAAGACCCACCACAAGTTTATTTGTATCACTGAATCTGTGAGGATTAGAGAATATATTTTTGGCATCAATACAACTTATATCGATGTTCTCTGAAGGTTAATTATTTGTGGAAATAGGATTGATATCATAATTTATTCTGGGCCTAGTTCCACCATTTTCTGCCTTCAGAGCTGAAGCCAGAGAGAAGCCCAAGTAAATCAGTCAAGTCCCTCATAAATAACATAGTATTGATCTAGAATGAGAATGGAAAAATCAAGTTCCCTGCTGTCAAATTCCCCTTTGACTACTCTGATTTCACCCTTACACTTTACCCACTTGTTCAATAGTGGCATTTTCTATTGAAGATTCTACAAATACATTCATACCACAGTCAGATGGGATTGCTTATGAATACTGCAAATGCGAAATGCTAAAGCTATTTCTCTTCCTTCTTATCAAAAAGGGCAATTTCAACACTACAAAGGAAAATATTGTGAACTATGTTGTTTTCTGTTCCTTTGAAATGCTTGCATCGTATTCTGAGTTTCTTTAAGAAAATCACATCAGAAAAAGAAAGGAGAAGGTGATAACTGCCTATTGCATTTTATTAATATAGCATAAATAAAAAGGACACAAACAGTTCTGAATGGAAGTAGAGAAGATGAACAGCAAAAACTTGCCAGAGGAAGTTACTGTAAGCCTTGTGGTTTGTTTCTGGTTCTTTTTTCTCCAAAGTAAAGTATTTAATATTTCATTCTCCTCTGGTTTCAACCAAAAGAATTAAGTTACTGTCCTAAAGGTATTATTAAATCCTGCAATTCTAAACTATTATCAGGAAGCACTGGACATAATGAGGACCAATTTTGGCTCTCAACACATGTACTGAAGCCTGTCAGCTGGAAGCTTGGTTTAGAATTTTAGGCTGCATTAGCTATATTTATAATATTGATTTCATATTTTGTAAAAGAGAATGTTTATTGAACAGGAAAATAATACATTAGAAAAAAAAATTCTATGTGAATTCAAAGATGGGTACATAATTTTGAATAGCATTATATATATATATGCATAAATATCTATTTTCACATACCTACATAGACAATGACAAAATTTCCACTTCCATGCTTCAACAGTAGTCTCTGAATTTAAATGTTTATTAGCTTATGAAAATTTCCAGTAGATATCTTTATTATATCATTGTTACTACCCATACCTCTTAAATCTCATCAGAATCTGCTGCTAATGGTTAGCATAGTCTTAGTTTTCTCCAGTAAATCTTCCTCTACATCACTATGAGAAACCAACTGAATAGTAAAGCTTCACCACTTCATGAAGCTCTATTTATTTCAGTTTCATTTAACTTTTAGTAAGGCAGATAGAGAGTAAACTAATTTATTTCATCTTAATTAATTTCAGTTTGACATAACTCCAATTCATCCTTGTATTTGAAGTAGCTTTTTTTTTTTACCAAAGAGTCATTTTCATAGCAAAAGAACATTCATGCTTAGAAATTACAGTCATGAGAGAAAGCCCTATTGCCTGTGATAAGTTTTACTTACAAGCTCTTTCTCCCAATTTCTCAGATATATCCAAATGCTTTTAACAAGATACATAATGCTTAATGTCTGTGCTGGTGTCAGAAAGACAACAGATAAACTGCAGGCTGTAAAATTAAGCAAAAGATCTCTGTGAAATTAGAAATACTCATAGTAGAACTTCAATAACAAAAAAAAGCAGAAAGATCTTTCCTTTCCTGGAAATTCCTTTTAGGAACATTGATTAATAAGATCTGCATTTAAGAAATTCTATTTCTGTTCTCTCTCCAAATTTTTGTTAACATCTGAGACTGTAGAGCAACCTGTAATCTTCAGGACATAGGATTTATATGGACAGTGAGTGCTAAGAATCTAAACTGAGTGTGATGAACTGTTTTGTCTTAGGAGCAACATATTCACATCAAATGGCACATCTGCTTCTAATACAGCCACACCCACTGTGATAGCAATCTAAACAAGTGAAAGTCCCACAGGTAGTAGTAAAGGTAGAGCAGGCATAACTTGCTCAGTAAGTTAAGGAGTTCAAAACAAAAGTCCTGTCAGTCTCACTTTGAGATTGGCTAATCTATTTCTGGAGATGAAGAAAGATTTTTGGCTATAGAGATTGCCAGATCTTGAAAAAATATTATGAATTTTAAATTTAAATGCAAAAATCAAATGCCTACATTGTAGACACTGACAAGTGGTAAATCATCCTATGTGCCCATCACAGTCCATGAAAAGTGGCAGTCAATTCTGAGTCAAACATGACTTCTTTTAGCAAGTTAATTCTGCTATTTCAGAATTGATGTCAGCTACCATTTGAGATCCCCTAGGAGACTTCTGACATCCACAAAGGGTTTGCAGGTAAAGAAACCAAGACAAATCATTTCATTAACTGGCAGCTGAAGCTCAGGTGGGATATCACAGAAAACATTTAATGTCATTAGATACATATACAGAAGTAACTGAATTATCTTGAGGTGTCTATATGAGGATGAGATCAACTGAATCTTACAATAGCTTTTCTCAGGGACTGCAAAGGGAGTCTGTGGTGATTAACTCAAGTAAAGGTAGCTGCCATGTAGGTGTCTACATCTAATTGGTAAATTACATCATTTTATCCTGGAGGGGAAAGATAGTGATTTCTAGGAAATGAATACATAAATTGTGAAAGTAACAGAGAGTTGGGGATGTATAAATCGAAGGGAGGAATAAGTCTGAGAGTAAAAGAATTACACTTATATGTCTCTAGGTTAGTAGGTATATAAGCTCCCTATATAGTTGATGAACATCTAGTTATTGAAGTAAATGCAGTCCAGACGATCAACACTATTATTTAGTTTGCTTTGAAGTATACACTTAACATACTATTCAGTTCCTGAAATATTTGCACCTAGAGCTCTCTAAGTCTCATTCTAGGCATCTTCACAGGCAGATAAAACAGGTCTAACAGAAAGCTATCACACTTCTGGAACTGAAGACCAGAAATCTTATATTTAAAAAATTGCATTCTACCTAAAGCTGACTATACTGGCAAGTACAGAATTCAGTAGGGACAGGCTGTTATTCCAAGTTAGTTGTAATTCACCACTTAATTATTTGCAAATTTAATTTGTTTGTGTCTATTTGGTGCTACAAGAATGTGATATTGTAAAGCCCTGTAGAATATATTCTGATGAGGTGAATAGCATGCCAAATTTGATGTCAGCAATTGTAACTTTTATGTTGCTCTCTGTAAACATACAAGTAATTAGTTACTAAATGAAAGTCTTGGTTAAATAAATTTCAAAAATATATCAAAATACCTAAACTTTCAGTTAGCAAAACTCAAAAGATGTGCTCTAAAGATTCCACATCGCGTAATTTTGCTCCAAGTATCAGCTTTGGCAATAATTGGCATTAGTATATAGGTTTGTGATTAAATGCTCTTTTTAACCTTCACATGCGCTCTCTTTATTACTTTCATTTTGTCAAGTATTTTCACAATGTATATACAAACTAGCCTTGAAATTTTTTTCACATTCAATACCTAATGCTTTCAGAAAATGGTTACACCACTAATGATGTTAGAAAACTAGCCTGGCCTTGAAGGCCAGGACCTTTGTACAAGTATTTTTTGCAGTGGATGAATTGAACAAACTGCTCCTCTTTTGTTAGCTTTATTGCTTATTTTCCTTGCCTATTTAATCAGGAAATAACTTTCAGCTGTGTATGCACCTAATGAAGAATCAACATTCCTAACTCTACAGTAATTTTATCCTTTTAGGCAAGACCTGTAACCTTATATCATCTATCCTTCCTGCTTTCCCTCAACTTACGTTTCATACTTAATAGTATGAAGCATACTTAACTGTGGTAAGACAGACAGAGATAGTGCTAAAGGCAATCCTGCCTCTGATACATTGCAGCTGTGTTAATTACCAAAGAGTGGTAACAGCCTTGCTGTCACAGCTGGGTGTGATAAAAGAGTGAGTTAGGTGGTGGAGAGTCGGTTGGAGTCTGCTGGTTGTGCTGAGAGAAGGAAGGGACAGGAGGTTGTGTGAAGAACAGGTCAGGTGAGCCACTGTACGAGGGACAGACAGGGTTAGGTGGCTGTGCCAGGGACAGGAAGCAGTGAGCTGGGACTGTAGAAGGAAGAGAGAAGAAGGAGAGAAAGAGCCAGAGCTGTGTGGAGCTGCCTATAGGACTGCTGCATTGAAAAGGTATGAAAGGCTTCTAGATAACATGGTGCTGATACTGGAAGCCCCCTGAGGTTTTTTTAAAGAAGTGCTCTGAATGCAGTGTCTGTCTTGACTACAACACTTAACATACATTAAGCTATACATAGCTAAATAAAATGTTTACACTTTTTATGGAGACAGATAGGAAATCAAGTTTTCAAATTATCTTGTATTGCGCTTCAATGGCACTGCTAAAAAAAACCACCAACAACCTTATTAATAAGAATATTCTTTTGAGTTAAATGTACCTTACATCTTTTTGTCTGATTATATTGGTTGCAAAATGGTTTACTGCCTTTAGTCTGCAGATTTACTGTAGACCTAGCAGGTGATGACAAGTGAATTTCATGACAGAATTATGAATTGCATAGAGAGCATGATTCTGGGAGGATCAATGATTTTTTTGTGGGCACAGTAGCTAGAGCTTTTTCTTATTTTTGTTTAGGTTTACTTATTTTATTTGGTTTTATTTGTGTTGTGGTTTTGATTTTTGCTATTTATTTTTAAAAATGTATTTGTGATAAAAATGGCAGATTTTTTGTGGCCCTGTAATTAAAGTGCAGAGAGTAATTTGAAGTGTAAGATCTTTTAAACAGACCTTGAACACACTTTCTTTTCATTTCAATGGTTTTCTGGTTCTTGGAGGGTCTCTTGACAGCTGTCACTGAGGGAGATGAAGAGTGTTACTTATTTTTATTTGGTGATTATCTTAGCTGATATATCTTGTCATCTTAGGCATGGTCAGGAGTCGAAGAAAACAGGCCAAAATACACTCTTTCTCATTAGGCAAATCCTTGTCTATGCTGGGTTTAGAGCTTCTTAAATCATTTTATTAGGGACTGTGGTGTGGAATGCTCATATCAAGGAATACAATCTACTGCAAGTGCTGGAGGGAAAAAAAAAAATTAAGAAGCAACTTGAAAGTGTATTGAACTCAATCTTACAATGACAAATTATGTCAACTCTGTATTTGCTATTAACATCTTGATTTCCTTGACTGAGTGAAATACATCAGGCAGACTTTAAAATGTGGTTAAAATGCAATAGAGTCAACTTTACCACATCCATCACCATGCACTCTGTCTGACAAAATGAATCGGTCTCTCTGCTGCAGGACCTGAGGAGTTCTGCCAACAAATAAGAACACAAAGACAAATAGTACAATAAATAAAAAAGAAATGCGTATTTGTGACTTCAGGAGCTGTAGCTGTTATGAATTAAAGCAATCTTGTCTGATAGCACATGTATCTGTTTAGTGAAAGATAGTTTAAATAACCATAGAAAAATGTCAAAAGTCTTAAAATGGGAGGGGGACTCAACTGTCCAAAGCAGTGTTTGTTAGAAGAAAATGTTTGTCCAAGTCATGGGCTGAAACTTTTTACAGAAGTGAGTTGTAGGAGAGAGTGTTAAAGGCTTTGCTGAAGTCGCTTAGTTTGAACAAATGCAGTAATCTGTTTTAGGTGGTGATGACTTGAACTGTGAACTGTAATTTTCAAACAATATTAATAGACTGCTCACAACAGAGCAGAGTAGTGACTATTGAGGGATATTTCACACCATAATTATTGCAGGTCCTTTTCAGGTACAATTCAATACATTTTTCTTATCTTCTAGTTTCAACATCTTGATGGTGTATAGCTTTTAGAAAATATTTTTTTTTAGATTGCATGTAAGCTTAGCCTGGGTGTCTTCTGCTGTATTGTTTTTGCAGTTATCAACCATATGTCACTAAATTATACATTTTTCCCTTCAGAGCAAACTGGTCATGATGTCAAAAGCATTCAGATGCACTGATGAGAAATACTGTTATAAAAAAGTTCAAGGAATACAGCCTGTTTCTAAGAAACAACTATGTCAGAATTGCAAGATAACATTAATTTCTTACTAGTTTTCATACCAAAGTCAGGAAAGAGCAGTGCTAACCCATTTTTATGTGATCTAGAAGGACAGAAGGAGACACATGCGTGCTTGTCCAATTTAAACTTCTGGTTGGATGGATATAAGAGGTCTTTCCCTGTGCTCCCATTTTGAGTGTTATAAGCAGCATTTAGACATGTGTGTATAACTGTCTATGTCTGTTTAGACAGACAAATCTTTTGTACTGATGAATTCTTTAATGAGAAGGTTGAATACTTTGGACCATGAACTTACAGGTCATTCTAAATACAAAATGATATAAACTATTGTAAACTTGGAGGACAAGGACAGTCTTGTCGTAAACATTTCATTGAAAATAGAATATGAAGTTATCCAGAACCTACCACCGTCCATTAGACACATATTTAGAACTTCCTAAAAATTAAGAAAGGGGAAAAACTTCATTTTACTTTTTCATTTAAATTTGCAAAACAAGTGCTTGGACTTGCTCTCAACTTTCATCAGCCTCAATCTCACAATGAATTATTCTAAATCTGTTCCTGGATAAAAGCATAGTTACTCTCTTGATTCATATATTCAAGCTATCCAACCACCCCACTTCAGTAATACTGGAACACATTCTACCAAGACAAATGAGAGGTATCTTAGCTCCAACTTTCCAGAGAAATATTCATACACCTATGCATCAGTAAATGCACTGGAATAGAATAAATAAAACGTTTTTAAAATAAGAGCAAATGGAATATATAATTCAAATTATGATAGAAAATAAAGAAATGAAAGTTGAAGTTTGGTTTCGTATCCCCTACTTTACAAGGCTGTAGAACACATATCAACACATTGGTGGATTACTTCAGGAGAACAGAGAAGCAGAATCAGGGAAAGTGGGGGCACAAACAAGATACCCAAGGACGCATCCTGAGATGCCCACCAAGAAGTCCCCAGTGCAAAGAAAATCCTGTTCTGTGCAAAGAAGATCCAAAACCTGGATCAGACAGGCCCTGCCAAGCAAAAGCAATTGTTACAATAAAAAACTAATATTTACGAAAGCTGGCCTAATTTTACATTGCTGAAAATATCTCATTGGCAAGGGTTTATGGGGAATGCAAGGACTCTTAAATACAGAGCTTTTCTGAACCTGATGAACCAGTGCCTGTTTCTCCTATTAGGTAGGAAATTACACCTTGAAAGAGACTTCCCTGCTGCTGCAACCTTCTGCAGAGCATGATGCTGTTGAACAAAATGAGGATGTTTCCCAGTGAGTGAATTCCCATTTCCATCCCAATGAGGATGCTGCACTTCCAAACCTTAATGAATAATTTGAAAGCCCAGCTTTAGAGCCCACCCTCAAAAGTAGCAGAGGTGGTGAAGGAGACTGTCCCATGGCTTCTACAGAGCATATTCAGCACTGGCCTATAGAGAGGTGATATGTAGAAGAATAGGAATCTTTTAGCTGAGGACAGGTGGCACTGTGTGAAGCTTATGAAACACCTGAACAGCGTGTAGAGCAAATTTGTAACCATTTACATCAGTTGTTTGAATCTTGTGATTATGCTCAGTTTCATCCTGCAACTGTCCACATTTGTGATTCTTTGTACACTGCAAAGGTTTTGGATTGGGTCAGTACTGTCCTGCAAGATAAGAGCAAACTCTGTTTTGTTCAGACTTCCTAACTTAGTGCAAAGTCCGTTGGGGATGAGATATGGAGACCCTGCAATCTGTACCCAATCCAAAATCATAGACTAAAAATTATACTATTCATTTGACTTAAATAACAGCAACAACATCTGTTTTGCTGTCACAGAAATTACTGTAGGAATGGATCTGAAAAATGCAGAATTCTTAAGCAAAATGGTGGATGTTGCATTGTCTGTCTAAAATTGTGCCCTTTGCTGGAAGTTTCTTTAAAAGCATAAGCTGTTTCGGAACTTGTTTTATATTTCAGTCCAATGGCCAAGAATGTTTGACTAATATGATTATCACCTTTTGGTTGTACTTAACACTGCTATTGTGTTTGGGGAATTCTTGCACATTAGCCACATCTGCCTCCCACTGTGGATCCATGTCTTACACAGTCACTTTATTTCAAGTACTTTCTTACAGTCGTGTGTAAGATGTAAGCATCCTGAATTGCAAGCTAGGTTGACACTTGACATGAGTTCAGATTGGCTATTCAGTTTTTAACAGCTTGGAAAGAGGATTTATGCCTCCAAAGCTTCCAACTTTTAATTTTAGGGTCTTTTTTTTCTTTTTTTTTTTTATATCTGCTAATCATTTAGCTTTAATGGCAACACAAGTTCATCATCTGTATTCAAGAAGAACTAAGTGTGTTTTCTCCCTTCCTTCTTCTTCTGCATGTTAATCAGTTTCCATAGAATAGAAATATCCAGAAACTCTAATTTGATTTCCCAAACAAGTTCACTTCTTCTTCAAAGGTAAACTATGAATATATATATGTCTAGAAGTAGTAAAAAAAAATAGATTAGATATACATGTGTTTCCAGACAGAGATCTAAAGTCTTGTAGAAAACATAAATAAATTGTTAAACCACACAGCCTGAAATCTAAGCTATAAAGTGGTTACATTAAACCATGATATTTTGTCTTATGCCTAAGTATTTTAATTTTTCTAATGAAGACATAACAGATATTTTCTGATGATGTAGGAATAGCCAGACTCAGGTAAGGATTTGGAGAAGCAGCAATGACTCTAAAGAACATGCCACCCCTGTGTGCTGATGGGACTACAGTGAATGCAGACAGTGTGCTTACTTGGCTGTCCTTATCCACTGGTCCTAGAGCTTGGTGGGTATAAGCAGCCCTGAACAGAGGGGAATGATGCATTAATCATAGTCCCAGTGGCTGATCAAGGCACTGCTGACTAGTCACCTTGCTTGTCACTATGCTGGAAAAATCTGCACCATGAAGTCACATATCAGAAGAAATATACCATAAAGTATATTAAAATAAAGAGAGGCAGTGAACCTAGGGAGCAATGTGGGAAGTTTTATGAAGTTTTCAAGAGAAAAGGGACAGAATACTTAAAAGTCATTGTAATTTCATTTCTAGAGCACCTTTTTTTTGAGTGCTTTTTATCAGTAAGCAAAAGAATTTAAAAAATAGGTGGTTCAGTGATAATCTGTTTAAGATCACTGCATGCTTTTAGAGTGCTCCACTTCCAGAAAATATTTCTGGAATATATTCACTAACAGGCTTAGGTGACTAAAATGGAAGAGATTCTGAGAACAATCTTATTAGTTCTACTGGCAAAAACATCTAATTTTATAATTTACTCTTATTGACAGAAAACTACAGAGCATACAGAAAATTTTCTATAGAGAAAAGTCAATTGGTTACAACAGTAAGAGCTGCAAGATGAATTAATATTCATAATTTCAGGTGATTTTCATAATAGTTCTAAAGGTAAATTAAAGCAAAAACAGCCTGAGTCAGTGCCCCTAACTTTAGGCATCCTTCTTACATCTATAGCCAATAAAGACAAGCTGACGGTGGGAAATGGTCTCAGTCTAAGTGTAGCCCTTGAAAGATATCTGCTGTCCCTCATACACTGAACAAGATTTACTTATTACAGTAATAAGTAAACCAGAACCATTAATGACTTTCCAATAAACCAAGACAAACCAGCTATTATTGTTTTTGCAAATTTTCCCCTGGAGGAAGTTGTCTTTATCATTACTGTGTCTTTTGACATCCTCTTTGGTCAGGTGGTGTTGTTTTGCTCTCAGTTAGGCTTTTTTTGTGGTAGTGTGGTGGGTTTTTTTCCCCAGCTTGGACATCTGAGACAATTTAGAATTTTAGTGCAATTTACTAATTTTTTGGCTTTGTCATGACATTCTGAAAATGGAATAATCCTAGGACCATGCCTGAATATTGTTTGGAGAAGGCTGGTTGCAGCTGTTTCAGTACAGTCAAACTTGAGCTAAGAGCTAAGATTAGGCATGCAGAGATTGATTTCTCTTTTTGTTCCTCTTTTGTTGGGAGTACAGCTAATAGTATGCACTTTCTTGTTATACCTATTTTTCTCCACAAAAGTAAGTACACAAATAGAAATTCAGCACTTAAATTAGCTGGAGTGCATCCCACCTTGAAAATTTAGAAGAAAAATCCCCTGTTATCCTTTGTCTTGTTCTTCTACAGTTTCTGAATTGATTCCTGTTCTTAAAGACAACGTTTTGTTGGCATTGTCAAGTATGTGGGACTATATATTTAAAACAGAGTTGTACTGCATATTTAAATTCCATTTTGCTGTCCTTTGTTTGTGGTAAAGTGCAGAATTTAATTTAGTGGCAAAATAATCTAACAGGCTGTTTGGAGAATGAAACTGTCTTAGGATAGATACAATGTTGAGGCCAATGTGCCTTAGATGGAATATTGAACAGCTTCTTAATCAAAAAAGAAATAATCAAAGGAGTGCACCACACAAATGCTGTTTGGTGGGGTTGATTTAGAGCTTGTGGATCTACCCAAGCACTCATCCATTCACACACATCAAATTTAAATGCACATAAGCAGTTCTTCTGCAGTGTATTTTATCAACACAGATTGCTTATCTAGTAGAGAATATCTGTGATGGTGGAGGAGAAGAGGAAATTAAGGAAGTAAGCCATGTCCATTCTGTGTTCATTTACTTTGAAGATTTTAGGAATCTACTTCAACCAAAGAAAAGCCCAGTAGTCCACAGTGTCAGCACTCTCCAGAATAGCCCAAGATTAACCAATTCAGTTTCACAGCTGTTAAAATATTTTTTTTCATAGCCTAGTAAAGCATATTACAATTTCTGTCCTTTGTATTCAGTGATCATGACAAGTCTATATAGTTGGTCTAACTGAAGGCTCAAAAAAATAAATTTGTTTTGCTTTGCATTGTCCATGGACACTAAAAAAAAAACAAAACCTAAATGCCACCTAAAAGCCTTTATAATTCAAATTTCTTCCACATTATGTATTTTTAAAATGTTGGGGTATTGTTTGGTATGCCATCCTATACAGGCAGGGAATGGGATGAATATACTGTCAATTTAGAGGTCAGTATATAACCATGCAGAAAAATTTGAACTTGCTTCTCAGATATTATGTTGTTGAAGTTCTCAGCAAAATAATGCCATGGGGAAAAACCCTATTTTCAAAGCTATTTAAGTGCTTGTTCATGCTCCGGTGGCACAAGAAATCTATTTAAATGTAAATAATGAAATGCTAGAAGGCATGGCTATTGGCATTGAACCCATGAAAAATAAAGGCAATAAAATTTTGAATGCGTGCATTAAGACAAAAATTATTCTATACTTGCATCTTATTTACTTGTATGTTATATACAGAAGGTGTTTTTTTAGGTTTTTTTTTTGCACAAACCCATAAATATACATATACTTAATCTCCTTGTGATGTTTTTTGGGTTTGCTTGGGTTTATTTAAATAATTAGTTCTACATACTCTCCATCCAAAGTTCCTCAAAAATTAGTTTAATTGGTGTCAACATTAAACTGCATCAAGTCAGTAAAATTTATTTTGTTAAATGCTTATATTTCATTGTGAACTTGAGTCAGGAGATTTGAATGTTTATATTTCCAAGTAAGTCAAAACACTTGTAAGGCCTTTAAACTAGTCAGGGTTAAATTCCAAGCACTCAGGAAGGACATTTTCTGATCTTGTAAATGCAAATTCTCCTTTTGCCACATAATGAACTCTTACAAGTGTCAGTGACTACAGCATTAATTACATTAATTCTGGTAGGCATTCAAACTTAAAGCTTTATTCCCTTGTCTAGGACTGTCAGGGAGAATATTAGTGTCAGTTTATTAAATGTTTCATTTAGGCCTGTCTCTGCCATCTTCTCTCTATTCAGCCATTTCTGTTCATACCCGGTAATCTTTCTGAATTGGAGATAGGCCAGAAAAGACATTATTCATCCCTGGGTTTTAATGTACCAGTGGAACTGTAGTGCAAGGACAGATTGTTATTTCATATTTAATCAATGAAGTGACTGAGACTTTTTATTCCATATTGTCAATATGGAGGAGCAAGCCTAAAAATAAGGAAAATAGTTTATGAGAAAAGAATACATAATAGTGTAGGAGAGACTGTCAATTAGGAGATAGGCATGGGGAAAATGATTAAAACACCTGCTAGGAGGCTAGAAAAACAAAGTTAGAAACAGAAGATGAAAGGCTGACATACTTGATTTACGTAATGAGAAAGATAGGATCCTGATGGAAGTGATGCAAAATATTCAAGAGATATAGGAAAGTTTAACAAGGAGAAAAAATTATCTTAAGAAGGATTTTAAATGAAGATTTCTGGAAACCAAAGAATTCGGCTCAGTAAATGTGGTCTAAAAGACTGTTTTTATTTCTAAATGAGATGGCCACACACTGATGCTTTGTTTGAGATCAAGTGCTACCAAGTGGTTCTCATGTACAGTGCTTAAGGCTAGTGTGCTTTATATCAGATTTTTCTCAAGGATTTTAGGACAGCTTCAAAATTGAACCACTGAAGTAACATGGGCAATTAAGTCTGCATTGCTCAGCCTCACTTATTATTTAACAAGATAGACTTCTCCAAAATATGTAGGGGAAGGTAAAACATACTAGAGGGAAAAAAAATCAAAGAAGTCCAACCCCCCCATCAAACAATCAATCAAGCAAAAAATATTAAAACAAACCAACCAAACAAAAAAAAAAACAAAACACACCAACAAAATCAAAGGGAAAACAGAAACTGTAAAATGAAAATCCAAATGTACAATAATAGAGTTCAATGAAGAAGATGAAGGCTTTCAAAAATAATTTACAAGGACACTGGAAAATCCGCTGCCACATGGTGAAACACTTTGTATGTTTGCCTCTGTTCTGACATTTGACTGTAAATTGCTAAAGGATGAAGCAGAGTTTCAGCCAGTTCAGATTATAGGACTGGTATCTCTCTATAATATCTATCAGTTGACACAACCTTATTCTGTAGTCTGCCACCTCCTACCATGCAGGCAGCTGAGGAAGAATGGGACATGCTGTATTTTTCTGCATGCATGGCTCCCTTTAATACATTTTTCTCCTGGAGGTGCACTTAACTCATGTAGCTCCATTAGATTCTGTAATATCTAATGGTTCAGGTGACTTTTTAAAAAGACACCTGAACATCAGCCCTTCTACAAATTAAGACCATTGACACCCTGAAAAGTTATGTGAAGCTGTGTTCTGCTAGCAAGAATGAGGCAGAAACAAAAGAGCAAGATGCTCTGACATTAAAAATAAAACCCTTCTCACCAAAACAAGCAAACAAACGAACAAAGACATCACATTATCCTTCTGATTTTTATTTGAATGATTTGGAAGCATAGAAATTACTCAGTACATCTTATTTTAATATTGACCAAAACCTCTCCCTGGCCATTTGTTAGGCTTTAAACACCTTACTCAAGTTCTGGGAGGATCTGATGAAGACACTGGACTCTTTATCTTCAGGTATGATTGTTTCAAAGAATCATCCTGATACTGAACAACTCTTCACCTAATGAGACTGCAGAGTAAGAAGAGAACAGGAAGATTGCATAACAAGCAGCTACATTCTAGCTGACTGCTGTCATTATTTTAGATTTCACACTGCTGCTTCTCCCGAAGGCAAAGCTACAGTCTCCTCTTTCTTTGCTGTTGTAGTTAGATACCCAAAAGAAGCAGATGGGTCAAAATTGTTCCATCTGCTTTTTTTCTGTCATAAACTGGAAAAGGTATTTGGATTTAAGTAGAAGATTCTAACATTAAGTCAATAATTAAGGAAAATTAGAAAAAAATGCATTTTACTTTTTTTCTCTCTGAGAGGTTGTGTACCACTTGTGTATTGAGAAGTTTTAATTTGGTAAATAAAGTTTTCTGCTTATTAAACACACTTGGTATAGTATTAGTTGCTACTTAATAGTTGCTAGGTTTTGAAGTTGCAGCATTGATATATTCTTTTTCTTACAAGAACCCACAAAAATATTATGGTTCAAAAAACTGTTTAAATATGAGGAAAAGGTATATTTACTATAAGAAATGCAACAAGTAAGTTGCTTTTTTTTCTTGTATTCAAGAACTGGATATGGCAAAAAATATTTGATCATTTTACACGTATATTAAAAATTAAGCACCACATGTTGTTATGGTAGCTTGGAACTTTCTACTTGTTTGTACTTTCTCAGCAACAGATTCTGAAGTGATCCTCAGTGAGGTCTCAGTAAAGGGCTTAGACTTTAGTTCAAGTGTTTATGTAAAAGCATTATGCAAAACATGGCCTGCAGTTAAATGTAGAGGAGGGAACTAACTAACTAACTAGGTATTTACAAAAAACAAATCCACAAAACCATCAGGTTGAACAGGAATTATTCTCAGTTCACACTGGAAGTTCTGCCTCTCTCACCTAGGACAGCTGACCCAAACTGGCCAAAGAAATATTCCATACTATGTTATGTCATGCTCAATACATGAACTGTGGGGAAAGCTGTCTGTAGTCTAGTGCTCAGGAACTGTCTGGGCAGGAGGTAAGCACTGTACACCACTTGTTTTGTGTATTACATCCAATCTTTACCCTATACAATTTACATCATGCCTAGGTCCCATACTTTTCAATATATCTCAATTAATCACCATGATTTTTCCTTTAGCCTATAGGCTATCCCTTTAAAATTTCTGTTGACTTCATTTAGTCAATGACTTTGGTCTCCATCTGTAATAGTAGTCCTTCAGGGAAAGGGAGATAGTGTGTGGTGGTGAATTGTTTTATGCTGAAGCCAGTTCTGGTTCTATCACTGCAGTTTTCTGGTTCTATCACTACTATGGTTGCTTTATGTCCCATCAATGGTATTAAAGTAAAAAATCACGCATATTAAGAAGGAACAAATTTTGATGAAACTGTGTTTTAAAATGCCTGGCTACCTCACTTCATAGAGCACAAGAGTTTAATCTCAGGGTTATGGGCTCATGCCCCATGCTGAGTGGCAAAAAGGGATGATGTAGTTTTGTCTATCAGGCAGCTAAACACCACACAGCCATTTTCTCATTCTGCCCCCAGAACTGTGACCAGGGAGAGAATTGGAAAAACAAAAGAAAAATTTTTGGTTGAAATAAAGGCTGTTTAACAAAATAGAAAATAGAGGGTAAACAATAATAATTGTTATTGTTAATTTATAGTATACAAGCCAGTGTTGTACAACGCAATTTCTCAAGACCTGTTGAATGATGTCCAGATGGTTCCCGAAGAGTGGCCCTCAGACAGTTCTCCCACTACTCTCCCACTAGTTTATATACTGAGTATGATGTCATATGGTATGGAATATTCCTTTGGTCAGTTAGGGTCAGTTGTCCTGGCTGTGTCTCATCCCAGCTTCTTGTGGTCCCAAGCCTCCTTGCTAACAGAGCAGTATGAGAAGCTGATGAGTCCTTGACCACTGGTTGGCAGCAACTGAAACATCAGGGAGTTATCAACATTATTCCCAATCTAAATCCAAAGCATGTCACTGTACCAGTCTCAGGGAATAAAGTTAACTCTATCCCAGCTCAACAAGGGCAAAAGTAAAAGGAGAATGTCACATACTTTTTTCACACTGTGCAAGAAAAGGAGCTCATACCGATTCCATGAAAGTAAGCTTTGGTAATGATAGCAGAATACAGCACAGTTTTAACACAGCAGGATGACCTGGAAAACTGCAAGGCTGGAACCTGAGAGCCAGTTAAGGAGCACATTTATACTCAGATTCCTTTTCCTCATGCATTTTCATCTGAGCCCTAATCATTTCCTTGCAAAAACTTCGAAACTTAAAAACTTTGTTATAAGCAGCCATAAATCCCTTATTCTTCCCTGCCCCCCCCAAAAAACAAAACCTCACACAAAAGTCAGGACACTAGACTCAGGAGGCAACCTACATAAAATGAAAGATTCCTACACGTGTTCAAGCCCTTGTCCTACACAAGTCAAACAGGATGTCATGGCTCATTTTAGTTTAACTGACGTTTTATCCAAGGATTTCTCTCACAGGTAGGTGTAATGTCTCTGAACTCCCTAGGAAGCTGGCAAATGCAGCTTACTCCATCTGAAGGAGCTGTACACACTTAGAACAGCACAGATGGGTCTGGTAAGAAAACTAGTGTTTGTGCTTCAGTTACTTGTGTGAGAAGAAAGCTTCTGAGCTGAACTAGATTACAAGGATGCTTCTTTCTTTCTTTGCAGAATTCCCATTTCACAATTTGATTTTTTTCTCTGTTTTCCAATTACACAATCTTCTTAATATTAAGCACACTCACTTTAATGCAATTAAGGTAGAGAATTTAAAGATACTTTGTAATTTTGATTTTTTAATGGCTCTTACAACAGTGTTTTAGACCTTTGCCTTTTACAGGTTTTTCGAGTAAGATCACAACTAAGTTGTACCAAAATGTCGTGGAACAGCTGGCATCCTTAAGTTGCAGATGACTGGCTCTAAGGATCATCACAGATAGGGGAAATGCCCATTAAAAATCACATCACTCAAGATTTTATAATGCCAAATTGCAGCACAGCATTGCCTTTGAACAAGCAGGGTTTAATTGCTCGACCAGGTTTTCTCTTTTCATGTGTTGTATCATGCCCCTGTTCTTAAGATAAAGAGCCTTCTGCTGTGTATTGTAGATGATATTTTTAAAATCAAAGGAATTCCATCTGTCCAGAATGATACTGACAAATATATTTTTTTTAAATGGATAATTGAGATAATAGCAAAATTGGAAGGTATTGTGGAATTACCCCAAACTCCTTCAGAAATATGAATGCAAATGAATGGGCTTCACATTTTTTGAACAGTGTGGAGAGGAAATTTCCAGATTTCGGCTGTATTATTTCTCAAAAGTGTGTCTCAGTTTTGTGAGTTTGAGGTCAAAAATGGGAAAAGTCCTGATGAATCCCAACTCCAACTGTTAAGTAAGCCAAGGAACAGAGACCTCAACACATCAGAGAAAACTAGAAAATATGATCCTTCCAGCAGTCATAGACAGACAATTTTTCAACTGAGATTATACCAGATCTTTCTTTTAAGATGCAGCATTTTCGTATGCTCACAGATCTCAATAATCCTTCCAGCATAAATTCTCCATGATTCAGTATTTAATCTTACTGACTTTTTCTCTGCCTCCTTTCCTTCCATGGAAAGTTACAAAGTAAATTTAAAAAAGCCAAACAAACAAACACAAATCCACAAATCAAAACTACAGACAAAAAATACCATTTTTGTTTTAAAAAGAGACACCACTAAATGCAATAGCAATAGAAATGTTTTCTACATATTTATGGATATTTTTCACATACTAAAACAAGTTTTTCATTTTCAGTTAGTGTTTTTGATTCATTTGACATAAAGTTTCATAACTTCATGCTTTGAAGATTAGTAAAATGTTGTAGTATTGGCATCAAATGTATTTCAGGCATTTTGAAGAACAATTTTCTATACCTTTTTAGACCACCTTTATGACAGCAACATCATAAAGTCACCCCAGGACAACAGGTAACTGTAGCTGTGTATGGTATGAAAAGAAAAAACAAGTTATCGCAAAGAAAAAAAAAGAAGAAAAAAGAAAAAAAAAGAAGAAAATCATTCTGATCTTCTGTCAGGTCTTAAAACTAAGGTTATAACTTCCTTGCAGACCATGGTGTACAGAGCTGTCTGTGTCAGTTTTTATAGATTCTTCTGATAGTCTCTGCAGTGGTTGACCCAAACCTTGTTCCCACTCATTTTTTTGTTAAAACTAAAATCACTTGTGAGACAAGTTCTTTTTATAATCTTGAAAGATCTGGATCATAAATCATGTGGCAGTGAAAGGAAACACAAATTCTATAGCCAACAGCGTAACACAATTGCAATACACACAAAAAAAAAATTAATAAGATTTAAAGAGAAATAGTGCAACTCAGTCTGCTTTGGGCAGTGTTTTTACAACAAATTTATGTTCTTTTTCCAAATTATAAATATCATCATCTTACAAGTTACTAACATGAATGTATTTCAAGATAGTTTGACACAATGAATGTCTGTAACATCATGAAAAAAATCTCAAAGGTAATTCAGGGTGAAAAAGCATTGAAAAAAATTACATCTGCTAAATTTCGAAGTTACAGCTGCTGTAAAGAAACTAAGCAGAAAAGACTAGACAATAACCTTAATTTTCCATGTAAAATACCTTATGAAATAACTTTACATCATGTTTCTAGTACTTATTCTTCTGCTGTTGTGTATTAATTTTGTGCTGAACTGGTGGAGTTCATTTATACACTGATTTATGGGACTTACGGGGAAGTCTGCTCTAGGAGACATCTGTCTGCAGTCCATGGAGCACCCCATGCTGGAGCAAGTGGATGGCCCCTGGGAGGCTGTGACTTCATGAGATGTCCATGCTGAAGCAGGTCTTTGAAGGCTGTGGCCTCATAAAGAGGGAAGCCCACACAGGAGCAGGTTTGCTGGCAGGATTTGTGACCTCCTGGAGCGCCCATGCTGGAGCAAAGTGTTCCAGAGAGACTGAGGCCTGTGGAAGGAGCCCACACTGGGGCAGTTGATAAAGGACTGTCTGCCATGGGTGGGACACTATGCTGGAGCAGGGGAGGAGTGTGGGAAGGAAGGAGTAGCACAGACAACCTGGAGTGAACTGACTGCAACCCCCATTCCTCATTCCCCTGTGACACCTGGGGGAGAAAGAGAGAAATTAGGAGTGAGGCTGAACCCAGGAAGAAGGGAGAGACAGGGGAAAGGTGTTTTTAAGATTCATTCTTTTTTCTCATTATCCTACTCCGATTGGATTAGTGAGAGTTGAATTATTTTTTAGCCACATGGAATCTTACTGTAGGGTACGTAGCATAGCTCACTCTACCTTCCTCATGTAAACTTGTGCCTTGTTAAACAAGCCTTTTTTACAACCCTATGATACTGCTGAGACACTTAGACATTTTTTAATTTTTTTTTTCACTTTTCTCCAATGGAAAGAGAGTCCTGGCAGCATGGAATATTTCAAAGTAACTTCTGGAGGGTTTTTTCCCTTTTAAAGTAGTTTTATATCTCAGCTGAAAACCGAGTTACAAATTGTATAACAATAAAATCTCTGCAGCCTTGCAGCTATAAGCAATTACAATCTACCCTGAAAAGAGATGTACAAGAAAATCAAATTAGAATGTTATCACCTAGAAGAAACTTGCTGTGTTTTTCTGAACATTTTTAAAATTCTGTTTATTTTCCAATAGCACGATAAATGTTAAAGTTTTTATTTCCAGCATTTATTTTTACATAATGAACATTACTTTTTCAGATGAATTATAATACTTAATTTTTCCTATTTTTGGTATAATTGCAGTAGGAGAACCTTCTAACACTTCAGAGGACCATTATTCATCATTACCACCTTATGATACAGCTGAAATTTTCAGAGATGAGAAAGTTTAAAGTATAAAAAAGCCATAGCCCTAACTGCGTGTGTTTTATTTTACATGAGACAAATTGGGTTTTTAGGGTAATTTAGGTCATCGAACCACTCAGATTAGTATCTTGATTCTATCCCCAATTATTAGAAAAATAAAAGAAGATTATGATTTCCATATTTATGTTGGAATAATTTTACTCATCAAGACAAGGAGAAAAAAATCTTTTTTAAATCATGTTCACTTTGGCATATTGCACAATTTTAGTTGCCATAGGTAACGATCAACTGTTTGTGAGATTAGATTAGATTTAATTTCTATAAGGATATACCTTCTCCAAAATATTTCTTAGACAGTGGCAGAAAGTGACTAAATGCAGCTGTCTTGAGTTTAGAAGTTGTTAGAGGTAAAACAGTATTTCCTCATACAGTATGCACATATGTGACAGAGTATAAACCCTATCTCAGACTAGTTTGGAGCACTGCTTACAGTTTGTATGCAGTGAATTTGCACTGCATTAGCACTAAATGGGATGCACAAAAGTAAAATATGAAAGTATGAAGGATTTAAACTACCAGTTAGTCTCTGTTGAAGCTTTTAATCACAAACTATTTCATTGTAGTAGGAGAGAACCATCCAATTCATATAATGAACATGAGAAGTTGTTGTAGCTTAACAATGCTGAATCTTCCTATGCTGATTTTCTATTATTTATCAAAAGAAATGGTGTTCCTAAATTATGTAGTTATTTGAAAATTCCACTCTTAGAAGACTCTCTCACTGAAGAGCCTACATTAAAATTTCCTTTTATGTCCTAATAAAGACTTTTAATTGAGTAATGTGACTATGAATAGCATAATAAAGTGTGTAATGTTGACCTAAAGACCTTGCCTATATTTAAGTCTGTGGGATGCTCCCTTTGATTGTAAAACCTCAACTATCATAGGCCTAGCATGGTATAGAAGGCATGGCTAAGAACAACAGCATTGACGTGAAACTCCTTCTCCATGATTTGCAGTACTGGATAAATACAGATGATCAATTATATAACAAATTACTGGGTTTTTAAAAAAAAAAAAAAACTCAAAAATATTGCTTGAGTGTGTCTCTGCTGATGGTCGGTCTCAGTAATGGTAAGAAGGTGACCTAAAACCACTCTCCATATTCCTGTTTTTAAAACTTTAATGATTGTATGTAATATTAAGAGTTCAAACACAGATTTTTGCATGCTCAAAATATATTTTTAATCTTATCGATGATGAGGTACCTATGCTTGACATATGGTAACCATCTGATCGTAATACATTTTGCTCAAAAACAGAGCATGCTAGTCCATTTACTTAAGCTAGAGTGCTGCAAGAGCTGGGAAACTGGAATAGAGATTAGTTTCGTGCATTAGCAGGCAGTTTCTGAGAGGGTTTGTTGCTATTATTTTCCAAAGACAAAGTACTCCAGAAGACATAAAGCCAGCCATAATGGAATGTGTTCAGAGTATAATAGAAAATTTGAATCTAGAGTATTTTGATGTTTGTTTGCTTTTATTTCCCTGAATGATGCTTCGCATGGCAAATTGGTATTAATATTTTCTGACTTAACACTACTTCTACTTCCTGATTTTAGACATCTGGTGTAAGTTTATTTTCATTTCTTTTAGTAGCCTCAGGACAAACTGAAATCTTGCTGCTACTTACAAAGAGAGAAAGAGAACCTGTCCAACAGACTAATGCTAACATGCTATGAAATCCATAGACACTCTTACTCCCTGAGGAATAGGTGTGGTGTTGATATCATGTTGCTGATGTCCTTTTTCTTGAATAAAATTGACAGATATGGTTTGAGCATTACAAGACATTGGAAATGGACTGAGGCAATATTAGACTTGCTGACATTAGGGATGATAAAACACTGGAATGTCATTTTTTGGGTAGGTCTGAGTGCTGCAGTAAAAACAAATGAATAAAGGACAAGCAGGGGTCTTAATTAAAAAACATTTTCCTTCAGAATTTTTCTCCTACCTGCTATTAATTTGTTGCATAAAATTACCACATAAGTCACCTGGAAGACTGTTTTTCTTTGGCTCTAATTAGTAAAAGTTTTGTTCTCAATGTAAAGGTGCAAGTTTTTCTCAGGATTTTCCCTACATCTGTCAAAGGACATACGATGAAATATTTGTAGAACTTTCAAAAGGCTTCCTGAATGGCCCCAGGATAAGAGTCTAGTGACTTCCATGGAAACTCTTTAACTTCAGGGTACAGTCTTTTCTGAATCTGTATGGAAATCAGCAATCTGTTTTCTGAGACATTTGATATTTCCATCAAGTCACTTTACCACCTTTTTAATAGTAGCTTTGCTGAGAAAAAACAGGTGCTTCAGTTAGTCATCAGTGCTACAAACTAGAACTACAGCCCTTAATCCCCTTCTGGATTAAAATTATAGTTTCTTTCTTTAATTTTAAAAGAGGGGTTGTTGTTGTTGTTTTGTATTTGTCTCTGTTTTCTTGTTTTTTTGTTTTTTTGCCAGAAATGGTAGTACTCAATATCTTGTACCTAATGATTGGTTTTATATTGCTGGAGCTGAGATCCTAATCCAGAAACTGAGAGAAACAGAAGGAGCAGAATTTGAGACTCCCACTTTCAAAGTAAATGGGCCACTCCTTGAGCTATAAAATTAATGAATCTTGAACTGCTCAATCAAAGTAACTGGAAGTGTAGAGACAATGCCTCCAGGCAGGTAGTTAGGACACGTACATGGCAGATGCAGCAGAGAATGAAGGGGAAACTGAGCCTGGGCACTACATATGGGTATCTTATTGTGTAAAACCTGAACAGCATTATCACCATTATAAGTGAAATTGCTTGCACCCATTATTGGCAGGTACTAGGCATTTTTAAAACTGCTGTGACAAAACCTGTGATGTGTTGAATTCAATACTGTGATCCTGCACATGCTGAGCACTAGAACCCTAGAGAGCCCCCTTCATTTTTCATATGTTTGAATATCTAACAGGTTTCAAGAATATGATGATTCTGGGCAACAGAATAACACAAATGCCACTTCAACCCTTTGCTGTATCTCAGCAGAAGCCTCTGTACTGGGTATTTATTTACTCTTGTAGTAACTGTCACTGGAAGAATTAATATTAATTATTAAAATTGAATATTACTTTAAGATCACACATGAAATAGGAGACTGAATATCTGATTTTTAAGTAATGGAAAGTCCTGTAAATAGTAAATACCATTTAAGTGGCACAAGAGACTGCATTACCAAAATGAATAGAAAATTAAATTATATCTAAATGTTTCTCTCATTTAATTATACTTCATAAACCTTCACAACAAACTTTTTTTTTGGAGAGACTTCATGTTTAAATTTTATGTTACAGAAGTTGTAACAGATTTTAGGTTAGAGTATTTTCCAAAAAGGTAAGTAAAAAGAGAAGAATTCTGTGACCTGAATATGCTTGTACAAAGGAAACTGCTTTTGCAAACTGGTTTAAATTAGTTGTGTGACCAAAGCTAGACTACAATTTCACACCTATATACATATTTTTAGAAAAGGTAACGTTACTATTATTACTTTTCTCAGCAGAAAATTACCTTTTCTTGTGTTTTTTGCTAACAAAAATCCCTTCAAGTTCCTTCAATTTTTGAAGACAAAATATGTCACATGAAACCACTTGCTCTTTTCCCTCTCAAAAGATAGGGCTGTTGTTTAGGTGCTACAAGAAACTGCTCCAATTATTTTCTACAAGTGTACCATTAGCCTGGGAACAGCTAACTGCCTTTAATTGCTGGGAACAGCTGGGTAATTAATGCTACCCAATTAGTATAAACACTTTAGAATCTTCTTTGAATCTTCCTGTGACCCTCTTGGGTATCATACCTCACAATTTGAAAGCAGAACTGGAGAAGAAGTTGTGAAATCTACTATTAAAGGCAGAAAATTTAATTTCTGGTTGACAGAAATTTATACATCCTTCATCATAGTCCCTCCCAGTGCTTATTATTATGATTATTTATATAGTAGTAGTTATCATCCATTGTGTCATGTTTGTACATTGCTGAGAACAAGTAGCTTGTGTCCAAAAGTGCTCAGAATATAAGACTTTGATTATAGTCTATAAATCCAGTGATTAGTCCATAAATCTGTTTGCCTGTCTGCAGCAAATCTCTGTGGAGATATCTCCAGAAGAGATACAGGCAGTTCAGGCTGCAAGAGGAAAGGAAACTTTTTGAAGACTGCGTGGCATGGGGAAGACGAGGAAAATATTGTGGGGATTTTTTAACCTAACTGTGAAGAAAAGGAACAAATAAAATACAACACTGTCCATAAAGTTAGGGTTTATTTTGTAGACTAGATTTCTACAGATGCTCTCCCAACATTTCCTCAGGGTTGTCTACACTGGATAGTACAGTAACAGAGTAAAGTTACCTATTTTCTGAATATGATATGAGATTGTGACTATTGTTCAAATGCAAGAGTTGGTCAGGCTGTGATAACCCAAGAAACTGCCCAAACTAGTCTGTTTCTGTTCTAAGACTAGCTCATGCAAATCTAGATCGGTTGTAGCTGAAATATTTTGTAGTCTGAGCTTGTGTATGTTTGGACAACACAGTTATGTGCTCATGGCCAAAACACTGAACCAGAAATCAGAAAAACTATCCTTTCCTGTATATATCTTATACTCCTTCAAAAACATAAGGAAAATACTGAATGCTTCACTGAAGTTCAGTCTAGCATTTGCTAGTGATAACAATGTATGTACATAAATATCTGAAAATAATTCAGTTACTCTACCACTCTATATCTAGTCAAATACTGACTATTTCTTTGTGCTTCTTTGTGTATGTCCAATGGGATGAAGTACACAGAAAGACTGCACTGGTAGGTGGGAAAGAAAGTGATTTAAAGAATGTTTGGGGGTTATGTATTAGAATGAATATTAATGAAATTCACAATGACTCATTAGAAAGAAAGACAGGAAGCAAGCCCAACTTCCATAATCAATAACTGGTTAGACTATTACTGACTTGTAGAATCCTTATTTGTTCAGTGTAAAATTATGTTTGAAGAGGAAACTCTTAGTAGAAAACAAGAGAGGAATTTTCAGAGCCTACAAATTATGAAAAGCTTATAAATGTAAACAGGATGTTGCTGACTTTCAGTTTGGATGGTTGGGTTTTTAAATATACTCCTCTGAAATTCCAATCATCTGTGAAACACTTATTTGAGAACAGAATATCTGTGAATTGTGTCATGTTTATTTCTAAAACCTTTTGTCACCTTCTTTATAGCCTGACAGTACTGCCCATTAGCTTATTTCTTTTATCTTGATTTAAACTACCTTGACTTGTAAATCCAAGCTTATATTAGGTGAAAGACTTAAAAACATAAACACATAAAATGTTCAGAGACAACCATATAAAACTGCATTAATTTGTCAAGAATTATTTACCTCACAAATCATGCATCCAGTTTGTGAAAAAAAATAATTTTAGCATGTAATTTAAGTACTGAAGTAAAAAAGTAAAACCAAGGAAAAGATAAATTGTGCCGTCTACAATTAACAAATCAGATGAAGTGGCAGAAAGCACTTTAACAGTATAAATAGGTCTACTGAGTAACAGACAGATATAAAGTAGTTGTTTACAAACCTGTAAATTTTACTGTGTTGTAGTTTTCAACAATGTGAACAGGAAAGATTTATGAGGAGTCTTAATTTATTAGGCTAACAAGAATTTTCTGTAATGATATCCTAAGCCAACATAAAGAATAAAATTATGTGAATCTACTAACCGTAAGACAAATTCTCTAGAGAATTTAACAACAAAAAGGATAGCAACCACCTTTTCAAAATTTGGTAAATATAGTTTTTATTTCTCATATGTAGAATGTACCACACAAAAATAATTTTGTGACTCAAAACAAGTTCATTATTACTGTGACCATTAAAATGGCCAACATTATCTCTGAACTTAATTTCTTTAGTTTTTATTGGAAAAAAAAATACTAAAAGGATTGCTCTTGGCTGAATATACTGAAAGTTAAATAATTCATCATTTCATATTGCTGCTTGCCATTATACAAGAACAAGTATTGTGATGAACATGTGACAAGTACTGAACCTTTGCAAAATGAAAAAAATAATTGTCTATTTCCAAGAAGATTGATCACCTTTTTCTGTATTGTAATGCCATTATACATTACATGCTTTTGTTCTAAAAGAAATGTATCAATGATGCACTGTCTTGATTGATAGGTGGAGAGCAAATGCATAGAATGCACTGCAGGGGAAATTAAAACAAAACAAAACCAAACAAAAAAAGCAAACAAAAAACAAGACAAAAACAAAAACAAACCAAACCAATCAACCAAACAACAACAACAAAAAAAGCCACCAAAAAATCAAAAAACAAAACCCCATGTGTTCAATGAATGAACATCTAAATTTTCCCTGCAAGCTTTGTTTTATTTTTAATAATATTTTGGTCATCGTAATTTAGTCAAGTGATGTCTTTTAACTCTATTGAACAGAGATAGTAAGACATATAAAAATATTATGATGATAATAATACTAAAAATAATAAATATATTCTCTTTCATTTAAATCAGATCAACCTGAAGCAATAAATTTTAAATAGCCAAGACACCAGGTTTTGGACACATAGTTTAAGCAACAGAAACAACTTTCTGATACTTGGCTTAGTGAGAAGTGAAGTGTTTTCCTTGTTGTTGTAATTATATTAAAATTGACATCTTTCACCTTCCTTCAGGCTACTCCTTGCCCGTGTGTATCCTGCTGTATCACTGTAGTACAGAGTATCCCATTCTTGGCTCTTTGAGATGTACAGGTAGGTCTCAACAGAGTAGAAAATTGAAAAGAACTAATATCTTGACACTAGATTAAATTCTAAATTTTCACTAATGATGATGGGAGCTTTAACACATAGACTATTCAAGGAAGACACATTTAGTTGTTTTAGTCTGTTCCTAATTTGAATCTGAAATCCATGCTCTTTTTCTTCCTTTATTTTTTCTATTGTCCAGGCCCATTGTAGGAAATATGTGGTACTTACTGTCCTATTCTTTCCTTTAAAATGCAGAATCTGTCAAATAAGGAGAGGCTGAGAACTGGGACTGTTGAGGCTGAGAAGAAAAGGCTCAGGGCAGAGTTTATCAAAGTGTATAAACATCTGATGGGTGCAATGAAGATGAAGCCATACTCATCTTAGTAGTATCCAGTAACAGGCTGTTACTCTCCTGTGACAGGCAAGAGTCATAAATATAAAATAAATTCCACCTAAATGTAAAAAGTCCTTCTTTACTGTGAGAATGGTTGAAAACTTGTATAGATTTCACAGAGAGGTTATGGAATTTTCATTACTGTATTTATCCAAATCCCAACTGGATATTGCCCAGGAGAAACCTGCTCTAGGTGACCTTGCTTTGAACAGGGGGATTGAACTAGACAATCTCCACAGGTCCCTTTGGACCTCAACTGCCCTGTGATTGAAAATAGTACACTATTTTAGCAGAAACGAAATATGTAAGTTGCTAAGGCTCATATTAATTTTCAACTGTCCTCTAGGAAGGACAAGTAATCTTTAACCACTATGAATCATAGAAAGTTAAATGAATTACTGCTTTGTGTTTTGGTTTTGGGGTTTTGTGGACTCTCTTCTTGACTGTTTGATTTAATTTGGTTCCAATCTATAATGTCAGACAATCCAAAGGAATGATATATGGGTTAACTATAAATACTTTAGAGGGGAGTGGGTAGAGGGGGAAAAATATCCACTGCTTAAGAAGTATTATCAAGTCTGTCTTGTCTTAATGTGAATACGTATTTACTTATGCACTTAATTATTCAATTTGGAGCCTGAGAAATTATAAACAATCTTTAAACTGTAATTTCTTTGTGGTAGTATCTGTTGGAAACCTAATATAAAGATTTGTAAGGGTATCTGAAGACATAGGAGAGATTAAGATATACCTGTATATAAGTGTGGATTACTATATTGCCTTCTAATATAGTCTGTGACCTTTCATATGTAGTTGAAAGTATTACAGAATTACAGGGCTGAAAAAGATGCTCTCATATTCTCTTAGTATGACATTTGCCATTCAGTTTAAAAACTGAAAAACTTTTTTATCCCTAATGTTGAAACAAATTTTTGTTTCAATCTGATTAATTTTGAAATTGTCCACTTCATAGTCCATCCAAAAATCATTATCTCAGTCATGGGCAGATAGCAATTCCCTCTTGTATCCAATTAATTGCTGTCATTGTCCTTTAAGTCAGACAAATGCTACCAGAATGTTAATCTGTTTTTAGTAGCACAAGCCTTGGGGACTATCTCAAGCCAGACTTCTAATTTTTTAGAAATTAGAATTAGAAACTTAGGCAATTGACCAGTCGTCCCTTTAAGGAGTTCTGATCATGTTTTTATTCCTGCATACTAAATATATATGTCATGTATGTTACCTGAAAGTTCAAATCTTCAGAACATGAGTTGGAAAAGTCTGACTCTGTATATTGCACAACTTTTCATTAATCCTGGTACCATTTGATCTGTCTGTCTCATCAGTGGTTAGTGAGAGCACATTAGAGAGAATTTCACCTTATAGTACACACCTGATATTTCATCCTAGTCTTCTTTTGCTTGAGAATTATAGTGTTGTAGAACACCCGCAAATCACTGGCCGTGCAAACTTTTATAATGGTGGTAAAAAGTGAAATGTAGAAAATATTTCTGATTCAGCTGCAAAGCTAGATTTCAAACATGCAGCTTTACTCTTCAGCCCATTGAAGTCAGAACAATAAAACTTCATCTGTGAATACTGTAGAACTATTGCTCACTGCTGGCTTAGGGTGTGTGCATACTTGTTGTAGTCACTGTTCCTTTGAAGTGTCTCTGCTTTCACATGACAAACAGTTACTAAATTTTGTAGGTTGTGCCCCAGATGGCTTGAACTTTACTATGTGCTTAATTCATGTGGGTTTGTACCTGAAAAGACAAACTGAATGCCAACCACAGCATTGTGATTTTTTGTTAGAGAGATTCTCTTACAGGACAAAGAATTGTGTGTTGAGTAGTCATCAGTTTAGAGGAGATAAAAAAAAAAAAAATCACAGCTGCTCTTGTTTTAGGAGTTTTTATCTATTGCAGATGTATTTTTTTTCAAGCTATTCTTTCATGTGCTTCACCTATCCCTACTTCCTGTGATGACTTAGTTATCCAGGGCCTTTTTAGGTTTACAATCCAAAATAGCATTTGATTTCAACTCCAGAACCATTTAACTCTCTTGTTTTGATTAATATAAGGAATTGAAAAGTTTCTGTGTGCTGTCAGTTCTCTTATCACACGTAGTGCATAATTTAAAAAGAAAGCTTAAACCAGAGATTTCAATACATTATTAAACTCACTCTCCTTTGTATATTCTTTCTAACCTAGATCTCAAACAAAAAAAGGGGTGAAAGAAAGATTAATGTTCTTTCCTGACTGAAAGTACAAGTTCAAATTCTCATTTTTTAACTTAGCACCGGGCTGTCAACTCATAGCACTCATGCTTGAGAGGGTTACTTTCCACTGGTCCTGGTAAAGCTGTGATACTGCATGGAAGAAGACAAGATCCACAAAAGCAGAGAAGAAGTATAATTTCATAGTGCAGTGACTAAGATATTTACCTGAGAATAACTACTCCCATTTTCATACATCTGTCCTCAGTACACCTTCTGCATTTGCTGTGTATAGGTTTATTTTTTATTGATTTCAATTTGCTCTTATTCATTTAGTCTTGGGACGTAGTCACCATGAAATACAGAGGAATAACACCCCATCCAGAACAGAACATATGAGAGGTAAGTATTTAAACTTTTTTTAAAAGTAAGGTTTATAATTTGGGCCATTTTACCATCCTGTGTAATTCTTTTGGGACTTAAAGTCATCTGTTATTGTTGTCCATGCTGGACTGGGAGTTGCTCCACAGCTCCTGGTTGTGTCTGTTTACCCAAGCACTGGGAGGGCCTGAAGGTGCCTTCTGAGCTCTGGAATATTCAGCTGTGAAGGTGAAAGCATTGTAATAATCTACTTGACTTACTTAAACAAAAACTCAACAAACTAAAGAGCTCTCTCTCCCCTGCTTTGTTGTGGCTGTTTTCTTCACATGATCACAAAAAAAAAAAAAAAAAAAAAAAAAAAAAAAAAAAAAAAGTATAAATGTATAAAGTACCTACAAACACCAGCACTCATGGTTTATTCAGTCCTCAGTCACATATCTCATCATCTTCTGTGCTGAGAAATGTTCCAGGCATATAGTAATAAGTTACTATTTTTTTCTAAGGCTTCATGTGGCAGAGGCACACTAGGTAACAATTAGACTAAGGACTCAGCAAGGACACAATTTTACATAGTAGTGAAATAATTATTTCATAAAGAAAAGTGATTTTCATTCTCTCTCGTTTCTCTCATCTCTCAGAGAGAAAAAAAGAAAAGAAGAAGCAAGTACAACAGACACAGTAAGTGTTGTTACCTAATAGACTGACCCAAAAAGTTAGAGAAGTAGATTGTTTAAGAAGCCAGATTTCAAGAATCAGTGAAAAAACAACATTTATAGGAGAAAATGTGAGCTAATAGTTGTGTGAACTTGATGATTTTTATGCACCATGGAAAGTACAATACTGCATTTCACCTTCTCTCCTGTGGAGCAGAATGGGTTTTTTGGATTTTTTTTTTTTTCCAATGGTAGCTGATATCTGTGATATTATTTTTTCACTTGCATTGCTGCTACAGAAACTTACCAAGAATATAGTGTTTAGTGTCATTCTGAATGAAAAACAAGTTCATAGCTGTGTTAACCACCGTATAAAAAACAGATACAGAATGATAACATAAGGTCTTTTCATTTGTTTTTGGTGAAACAAAATAAAACCCCCAAAACCCAATAGCACCCTAAAACCAGGGAGCTCTCTTAACTCTAAAGAGAAAGCTTCAGTGCAGAAGCATTATGGCAGAGCTAACTAAAATGTAAACCATGACAAATCTGACGTCTTCATATGCCACTAAACAACCTAACAGTACTGTTAGGTTGACAGCTTCCCTGATTTTGTATTTAATCCTCTCATTATTCATGACAATTGCGTTTTTACATAAACAGTGAATATAAAGTCACAAAAAAATAAAGTCAGTGCAGTTTCTGCACCTCATTTTATAGCAACAGATGTGGTGAACTGAGGACATTAAAACAAATTCCAAAATTATCACGATGGAGTATTCAAGGTAACTGCAAGGCTGTTTGACCTAGAGCTCCACCTAGAGAAACTTTCATGAAGAACAAGCCCTGGTTCACTCGCCTAACTGTCGGTATTTAAAGTTTATGGGGTTGCTGTCGGCCACAGGTGCATTTGGCTGCTCAAGCTGATGTAAGGTGGAGGCTTACTTGCATTTTAGAATGAATTTATTTTAATTATCATAGAACATTCCTTCAGTTCTTTTCCCTGATGATTTAAGAAGGTGAATAGCCATATTTAGAATGCTATAATTTTGAAACTGCTAAAAATTATGTTGGTTTAATTTTTATACAGAGATCCTGAATAAACACCCCCTAGAAAATATTATCTTTCCTTCTCTATTCTATTTTCATCTTTTACACTAGTAAGTGATATTTTAGATTTCACATCCAACCACATAAAAGGCTGTTCTCCAATTAATATTAGGCATCAGGTTGAATCATAATGTTATGTTTTCTGGGTTCTGAGGATGAGTAAGGCATTAATTTAAAACTGAGATTTTATTTAATTAATAATATTATGATCAGGAATGTGAGAGAACACTTCAGTAACAGCACCGATATCTGGGGAAAGAAATCAATAGAGACTAAGATGACTGAAAGAAAAAAAAAAAGATTTTTGCATTTTTTATGTCTGCTCTTTTTGGCGGTCTATGGAAAGCAAGGGGAAAATAGTGCATCTTATTTGCAAACACTTCATCAACCTGAGGAAAATATTCTGTGACAGTGGTAGAAAGTGATTATGCTAATTTGTAACAAAAAAAAAGCTTACTGAAATAAGCATATTGGGGTAACATTAATACTGGGAGGATACTCTCTTCAATATAAAGTCACATCATAATTTTAATAGCATTTCATCAATTACAGATTTTTTTTTTCCAAATGGGCTGCAGACCACCATTAAAGGGACAAGTACTAGTATAATACTTCTTACCATTAGCTCTTACCTTTCCAGATCCAGAGGTCTGATATAAAAACAAGAAATATTTAAACTCTTAAATAACTTTTTATATTGCAGGTAAATAGCAGACTTCTGGTAGTTTGAACACTGAATGAGAGAACGTCCTTCTGAGAAGGTAGGGTGCTGAAAACTGTGAATATACATGGAAGAGCTTTATTTTTGTATCTATACACATGAGAAAAGTGCTAAATTTTTTCAAGCTAACCTAAAACTTAGCTTTCTAGGACTTTGCACCTTTAAGAATATTTTTATTTGTTATTTTCCTATATTTTTGTTTCACTACCTTAATTTCTTTAAAATACAAGATCCAGCAACGTGTACGTTTCAATTGTCCTGAATCTTTACAGCTACAACAGAGAATGGTACAGCTTGAAAGGGATAATAGCTGAAGAAGGTTTCTCTTCTGCCACAGTCTGGGGACTCAGGGCATTGAGTGCTGAAAAAAGAATGTGGGTCTGGGATTTTCTCTTACTGAGAATTCTCAAGTGTGGGAGAGAAGATGATAGTGGGTGTGTTAATGCTCTGTTTTGTTTCTTCATGTCTTTCACATTGTGTAAAAGAGTAATTTGTGTGGGTGGGAGTACATATATTTGGGTTATTAAGAATGTGAATACAGCTAAAGGGCTTTCTGAGACTGGGAAGCCTGACCTGCAGTGACAGTAAATCATACATATGTAATTTTCCCTCACTACTGTAATCCATGGATTTTTTTTACCAGTTTCTATATTTGCCAAGAATAGATTTTATTGGAGGAAGGGGGGCAATAAATTGGATTAAAAAAGCAAAAATCCATACAGCATCTCTCCCTTTGGTAAAGCCTGCTAAGGCATGGAATATTGTTGACCAGGGTGTATGGAGGGAATTTTTATGCATATTTACTCATTTTAATGCTTGTGCCTTCCTAAGTCTAGCATTCCTAATTACCACCAAGTGGACATTATAATCTCCAGCAGAACATAACTGGCAGTTTTAGAGAAGGAGCACATTCAATAAAAAGGCAAATTCACAGCTCTAACAAAAAAAAAAAAAAAAAAAAAAAAAAAAAAAAAAAAAAAAAAAAGCTTACTTTGAGCAATAGCCTTGAATGCTTCACATGCCTTGCCATTTGCAGCCAGGTTTTTAAGCTTTTGAATACTCTTTGCAACTCAGACAGTTTATCTGAACTGGTGGCTTGGTGAATGTGATTATGTTGCATGTGTTGCAGATGACCTGTTTGTGCTGTGGGAGTCTGATGCATTTAATTAATGTGCCCTGGGGAAAGGCAAGCTGTTTTCTGGGGGCAGTGAGGTAAGGAAAGGTAATAAATAATGGAAAAGAGATTTGGAAATTATGTTAGAGGACGTCTAGTTAATCCTCTTCTTCACAATAAATTGCATAAGTGTATTGTTCCTAGCTCCCATAGGAGAAAGTTCTGCTGTTACTAGTGCACAAGAATTGTAACCTTGCATGCTGTCCCTAAAGTGTACTCTGACAAATACAGAGATTTTCACTCTAAAGGCACAGGTGGTTTTCTGTAATTTAACAAGATCAAACGAAGTCCTGCACATGGGTCAGGGCAATCCCAAGCACAAATACAGGATAGAGGATGAAGGGGTGGAGAGTAACCATGAGGAAAACGACTTGAGAGTGCTGGTGGATGAGAGACAGGGAATGACCTAGTGATGTACATTTGCAGCCCATTGTGAATGTAAAGCCAGTTGTATCTGGACTGCATCCAAAGCACTGTGGGCAGCAGTGCTAGGGAGGGGATCCTGCCCCTTTGTTCTGCTCTGCTGAGACCCCACCTGGACTGCAACTCTGGAGGTTCTAACATAGGAAGGAAGTGGAATGGTTGGATTGAGTCCAAAGAGCCATTAAGTTGATGGGAGGGCTGGAGCACCTCTCCTATGAAGAAGTTCTCTCAGTCTGAGAGAACTGAGGCTGTTCAGACTGGAGAAGAGAAGGCTCAAGGGAGACCTCACCAGCAGCCTTCCAGCACATAAAAGGGGCTGACAAGAAAGATGGAGAAGGACGTTTTACAGGGGCATGTAGTGATAGGATAAGGGGAAATGGCTTTAAACTGAAAGAGAGTAGATTTTATATCAGCAAGAAATGCTTTACTGCGAGGGAGGTGAGGCACTGGAAGAGGTTGCCCAGGGGACCTGTGAATGCCCCCTCCCTGGGAGCGTTCAAGGCCATGTTGGATGGGACTTTGAGGAACATGGTCTAGTTGAAGGTGTCCCTGCCCAGAATGGCATGGTTGGAATTTGATGATTGTTGAGGCCCCTTCTAACCCAAACTAGTCCATTCAATGGTAACACATTGGCATTATACTGCAGTTTCTGGAATTACTCTTTCTGCATTATGAATATTGAGCCTAATGTCCAAGGCAGTGGGGGGAAAAGGTTAGAGGGAAAGAGAACAAGAGATGTGAAGATGATGAAAAATGGGCTAAACTTGTCAATAGCAATCAAAAATGCTGCACACAAGGAGATGTGGAACTGCTTTTTTAGTTGAAATTACAGGGAATTCTAGCAGATTTTTTTTTGTCTTGCCTTTCTTTACTAGGCAGTACCTAATTTTTACATATCTTAGTTTTTGCCTGAGTTCCACAGTCACTGAAAATCTTTCTTTATGCCTTCCAAGAAGCACATCAATTTTGACAGGGTCTTGGCACCTGTGTCCCAAATATCCCTGAGAATGATCGAAAAAAGTGATGTAGTTGTATGTCTAATTTTTCTGCACAGCTTGACCTGGTAGGTATGTTCTGCAAACAATTAGAGATTCAGGTTCTACACAAATATTGTACCAAACAATATTGTGTGTAAAACAAACAGCCAAATGAAGATGGGAGTGTCACGTCATAAATAAAGAAAACCCAAGCATCTTGATATTTACAGAATCACAGAATATTCTGAGTTGGAAGGGACCCACAAGGATCATTGAGTCCAACTATTAGGTGAATGATCTATTGATTGAACCCACAACCTTGGTGTTATTAGCAACATGCTCTGAACAACTCAGCTAATCTTGGTATTCTCAGAGCCTAAAATTTTTAGAGTGAACCTCTGAAGTTATTTTAAAACACATTATTTAGGTCAGAACTACAACATTGAAGGACTCTGTTTTGGTTTAGGGCGAATTTGGGAGGAAATCTTTGAGTGGGGTTCCTCTGAAAAGCAAATCCAAACAGCCCCTCCCCCCAGCCGGTCTGGGGAAATAATTTTCTCAGAGATAGAGTGGAAAAAAAAGCTTTATTTATTTAACAAACAAAATGCCCACAAGCATAAAGAATGAATAATAATAATAACAATAATAATAATATGAAACAATAAAACCTCTCGCTGCTCCGAAGAGAGATGGCAAAACTCAGAGTTCGTGTCAGGAGTTTGTTTATCAGTCCCTTCAGTGCTGGAAGATGCCGAGTCCCGGCCCGGTGGGCCACGGGTGCAAGATCTCGGTGCTCCTCTGGGTTTTTTAGTTTTGAGCAGATTTAAACAGTCTCAAAGAAAAATAAAATAATAAAAAAAAACAGTCTAGGAAAGCTTTTTTGCTTTAGCTAGCTAGACTAACAAGAGGAGAAAAAAAAAACTTTCTCTGGCTGCCCTCTGTGTATCCGACGAAGAAAGGAAAAAAAAAAAAAGAAACCACACAGTCCCAAGGACGAGAGCAGATTTAGAGGAGTGAGTTTGTTTCTCAAAACAAACTGCGCGCTTTTTTTTTTCCTGCTCACTCTCAGAACTAGTTTTAAAGGTACAGAACACAGAACAGACGATTTGGGGATACATAGTCACTCTAGGACAGACTCATAATGGGAAAACATTCTTATTGTGCTGTGTTCTCCTTACATAACTTTTTATTCATATTGTAATAGTTCCCCATGAAACAAAAAATCAGTCAATCTTAAAATGTTTAAAGACTAGAAATAAATAAAAAAACCTAATCGCAAAATAAAACCTTCCACCACCACTGTAAGTGCTGTTTCCAAGAGCAATTTTTTTTTCTGTGCAAAGGGTATCTGAGACAATGAGTAGCTATAGGAACATCACAGCATAATGACTTGTTCAAATATGCTGCTCAGGCTTCATGACTGAAGGCATGAATTTTGTCTGAATATTCATTTTAAGCCACTCTAGTGCCTCCATTCTTTGGGGGTTTTTGTGAACTGTGATAAGGCAACATATATGATGTTTTTGGGCTTTAGGAAGTGGGTGACCTTCTTCACATAATTATAAGGGTCACACAAGATTTTGTGGTAGAGTCCTCAAAATCCCACAGGGAGGTTATAAAGGCTTTAAATTGTTTCTGGAGACAGACACACATGCAATTGAAAAAGTCACCTTCATCTAAAAAGTTTGTCTAGTCCAAGAAAACTTCTTCACTCATGTAGATTGTAATTGAGCAAAACATTTTTTTTCCTAGAGAAAATAAATCCCTTTTTTTCCACAATTTATTTTTGGTCCATTGTTTATAAACAATAGAATAAGATTTGAGGAGTAAATTAATCAATATTATCTCTAGTAATGATTTATCCAATAGCAAAGATATTTGAAGAAAAGACAACTGACAAGTCAGCCTGAAAAATGCTTTAAGTTTTGTCAGAAAGTGAGTGGGGACAAAATTAAACTTAAGAGCAAATTTGAGCATATAGATTATCTGTCAGGATTGTCCTATTATCAGTTGGGAGACACTTAACACATTAGATTTCCTTCTTAGCAAAAATCTCATACGTATTGCCATGAACTGTATTGTAGAAATGGTCGTACTCCCACACCACCTTCAGAGAAAAGTATTTTTCATACTCATAATAATGGAGCTAAACTTATTTGTCTGCTTTTGTAAACACTGGATGATGAAGGAATCTCAAAATGGCTTAGTTTTACATGCCAACAAATGAAATGTTTGTGTTTATTTTTTAACTATTATTTATATAAACCCTTTCTTTAACTTTTGAGTGGCAAATTGAATGTTTCCCCACTCTTGAAAAAAAAAAACAAAAAAACAACCAATCACACCAAAAAACCCAAAGAGATAAAACCAGAAAGCAAAATGAACCCAACCCTGATCTGTCCAAAACAGTAAGAATATTTGTTTTGGTGGATCTGTTTCAAAGTTTGCAACACTGCTGATATCTTAGAGTGAAATGCAGGACTAGAAATGGCAATACCAGTGATAATAACAGTTACAAGAATAATAAGAACAATAGCAAAGGGAAAGAGTTTGAGTGTTAGCACTGAGCAGCTTAATGAACACAGTATTTCTCATCTCTGTCCTTTATATTTAGTCCACCAAGTTGATGCAGAGGCTTTCAAGTGCTGCTGTTTTCCAGAAAGGTCTTAAGTAAGTACTGAGAAATCATTTCTGCAGAAATAATCTCAGAGGGCCTGTATGTAGATTATTTGTTGGCCTGCAGTACACAATCCCTCAGAAAGGGAAAGGAAAAGAACAAAGAGGGAGTTCATTTACTAACACAAGATAACAAGTAAAAAAATAGAAATATGAATTTCAGAGCATGAAAAAGTCCCAAGATGCCTGTTCTTGATTGTAAGTATATACCATCTGTATTAAAAACAAAACAAAACAATATTTTATTAGATGAGAGGAATTGGTTATATTGCCAAGTATTTCCATTGCTAAACAAAAAAAAAGTAAGTTAAAAGAATATAGAATACTTCTGCTTCTTAAAATCAGTATGTCTTGAACCTCAAGCAGTGATTACTTATTACCTAGGTGTTTGGAGGTTTCTGATGTATAAATTTATTAATTTACTACATTTAATAAAATTAATATTACATATATAGTTTTACTTTGATTACTGTCAATAATATTACTTAACTCTATGAAAATTATATTTTTTTACTATAAAACCCAAAAAATAATTGAAAGGCAAACAAATCCTTTCTCTTTTTCTTTGGGTTAAAAGAATACTTAGGAATTGTAAGTGATTATGACTCCTTACAGGTTTCTGCAATTCTTTAAACTAAGTGTTTTGTAGAGCAAAGTAATTAAAGACACCAAAGATTAGCCACCACCACTTTTTTTAAATTAAATTAAAAATTAAATTTTAAAATTTTAAATTAAATTAATTAAATTTAACATATGCTCACTGCAAAACATCTAATTTTTTTTTCAGTTCATGAATAGAAATACCAATTCTTGCTAGTCCAGAGATAATTGTTCAATGAAAAAAGCCAAACAGTTAAAATTGGCTTATCCACACTTGACTTTTAGCCCCGCTCCTGCTGCTATGCTCACCCTCTTCTACTCCTCTGGACCTTAAGGCAGGTGGCTTCATTCTCATGTGTGTGGGAAGGAAGGGGACAGGATGACATTGAACACCTGCAGTTCTTCACACAGGGAGATGCGCTGGTTATGTCAACAGTTTTTTTCTTTCTCAGTCTAGGATTCGCTTGGCGTTATTCTTCTTCTCTTTAATATCCTTCTGCACCTTGGCTTGTCTTCATTGGTCTGCAGCTCCTTGTTAATCCAAATTAACAATTTGTAGTGTCTTTTACATATGTGAGACTCTTTGCCTTTGTTCACTTTTGAACTCCTGAAACCAATTTTGACCAGCTCCAGGTTAGCACTCCTTTATGAATGAATTGCTCACACTTGTGATGTCTCCTGTGCTCCATCTGTTATCACCACCTCATACCTGTGCTCTTGTGCACCACATTCTGAGACAGGTCTCTGATGTGCATATATTTGAAATTTGTACTTTGGTGTCTGGTATACATTCCATTCTCCTTATGGTCTGGAGCAAAATTGTGTCTTAAAAAATAAAATTAGCCTCATGAACATTGTTTCATCATTAACCAAAAGGCATACATAAAAAAAATGGACTTAAACATTTTACACTTTTTAAAAATTATAATTAGTTTCAGCTGTGTCCATGATTATCACAGTGAAATAAATGCTTATTGATTTGGGGAAGAGACTCAAGATTTTGAAATTCTCAAAGGGTAAAGTAACATCAATAAAGCATATAGTTCCATTCTTAAACAAATCACACTAATACAAAAAATTCCAGCCCTCTGTTGAAAACTCAGTAAATCTTGCCTTATAATAAATACAAGAATGTACATTAATACTCATTTAAGGGCCTTTTAGAAGTGTGGGCCTTTTACAGGAAAGATCTCTAAGCATCACATTATAAAGATTTTGTTTCAATTATTTAACCTACATTTATAAAAGCCAAGTAAAAAGTTCCTTGTTTTCTCCTTCATTTGATGTTCACTTACTTATGAGGTAAGCTTATATGTTGAAATGTTCAATATATATATCAAAGGACTTAAAACTCATAAACAGTACCTTATATTGACAGCACACATTTCTCAGAAAAATTATAATGTTGAAGTCGTAGGAAAAACCCCTCTCACTATTATTACAGAATAGGACATAATAATATTAGTTGTGTATTATTTATTACCACTTATTTATTCTGTCCAGTCCAACTGATGAGCTTGTCACAAAGGAATGGCATTTCTATTTTCAACAGCTTTGAATAATATTTCTTTGCATTCTTTATGGACTTCTTTTTTCCGTTTCAAATAGATTCAGTCTATGCATAATCCCCTTGTGTTTCTACTCTCCCTTCCAACACAAAGGGTTTGTTTGTTTGTTTGTTTGTTTGTTTTTTGACAGCATCTTAATTTCTTGTGTTTGTATTCAATTAACTCTGACGTGATTTTCAACTGCAGCACTTTCAAAACCATGCATATATTATTTATACCACCTCACCAATTCTTTTGAGATGTCTTTCTATTTTTTAAAAGTAAACACTGGTTAATGTAAGTCAAATTGGGTTAGAAGGAATAGTTAGAAGATGGAACTGAAAAGATGAGCTCATCTGGTTCAGAGGAAATAAATAACCACTAGACCAGCGCGTGCACTTTTTAGTCAAGAATAGGAGTGCTATCACCGTTTTAAATAATATTTGGTCCGAACATTTTGAAGGACTTTCGAATATCATTAGCTATTTGGTCTGCTGAGATTACTTTAATTAGTTTTATGCAGACCAATCTGTTCTGCAAAGCATGGTCATGTGGTCTGTATAGGTCCAAGGGACATGGAGCACACTGATTTACTGCATGTGCTCCTTTAAGTGTAGGACATGTGAGAGCATTGCTTGACCTTGTTCCCCCACACTTTTTTTATTTAGCAGTGTACACATGTAATGGATTCTACATGGGCACAGACACCTATGTTTGCGCAATTGACACTGTGTAGGTATAGGAAAATGAAAGCTTTCTGTTATCAACACCTGCTATATTGTTCAGTGTGACTAATATTTGATTGGAGAGATTCTTTCTTCTTCCCCTTTAGTTTCAGGCTCTTTCTGTATTAAATTAACCTTGAAATGTTCTGATACAGTTATTAACAACTAATCAGCCAGAGGAATTTCAAATAATATTTCCTTTAGCATTACAGGAGTGTACTTCTGATCTCAAAACTTTGATTCTGACTAATCATTTGTAATGGCTAGTATCTTAGAACATAATTTTAATGGAGATTTTAATAAATTTAATTTTGAAGTTTATGGGGCAAACTTCCCTTTAGGGAATCTCAGTTACATATATAATGCTTTCTTTTTTTTTCCTTCACTGTATGAACAAAATATTAAATTTACTTTTCTTTTTTTTCTGGTCTAAATACGGAGGCCTAAATTGAAGCTCTAGATTCAGTGTCTCATGATGAATCTGGATTAAAGCAGAGATTTATAAAATGAACACACCCTTTCCTTCAAATGAATTAGAAACTCACAGCAGACATGTCATCTCTACTTTGAGACAAGTTGCAATATTCTCCTATTTACAATTTTAAAGATTATTTAACTGAGAAGAAAAAAAAAAGAGAAATTTCATCCTCCTTGTACACCTAAATTACAGTTTATTTGTCATCTACTCATAATTACATAGTCTAGTTGTGAGTAGTTGTGCTTAGATGGCAAAATTACAAGAAATCTCAAAAATGGAATTACATTTATTTGGACAGTGTGCAATAGCATCCAGTTAAACAGTTTCTGTTGCTTCCTCAGCACTTTGCTGCGGGAAACTACTGGTATTTTAAAGCTTCTAGCATGAGGACAGCTGACTGAGTACAGATCTCTTTCTAGTATTATGAATCGTCTTCTGAAGGATTAGAGAGGAGGAATCCCATCCTTAGTATTTTCCAAAAAAACCCCAGTGTCTGCGTAAATTTACTGTTCCACACACTTTAGGAAGCACGTAACATAAAGTCAAAAATGCTTGTACGGTTGGTAAAAGGTTTTTGACCAATCTGAATGCTTTTACGAGTGATAACAGATCACCAGAAAAAGAAACAAACTAAACAAACAGCCGAACAGTTACAAGAAAATACTCAAACTTTCCCAGAATGGTGACATTTATTCTCGTTCAGTACTGCCCTGGAAATTCCGAGGAGGTAATGTTTTCATATGTCCTCTTGTTGCACTCCAGGCCATGCAATGTATCCTGTTTCCTGATATGAATATACTTCTCTGATAAACTGAGACTCTGCCTTCCACTGTTTTGGATGTTTTGAATGGAAAAAAACTGACAAACAGCACCTTAGTCTCAGAAGGCCACTTATGTGGACTTCAGGAGAAAAGGAAGGACAAATAGCAGGTGATATTGACTTGACTGACCTGCTATAGAAGTAAAGCATTTACTGACATTGCAATGTTTGTTTGCAAATCAGTATAAATTGATTACATAATATCCACATTTTGTAAAAATATTTTTAAATGTGATCAATATGACATGTAATATAAATGTAATCTTTATGACCAGTCTTAAAGAATATTAATTCTGAATTATTTTTAATAAACAATCAAAATCCAGGATATTCAAATCACTCTGACATATTAATGAAAAAATTTAAGTTTCTCAGAGAAAAGGAGAAATAAAAATCGCAATCTGATTATACAACATACTGTAGGAATGTCTGCCATCCCTCTTGCTATTAAGCTTTATGTTCCCACTGAATATGTTTCTGTTTATCCAAGTTTTTCTCTATACTTCTTACACACTTTTTTTTTTTCTGGATAAAATATTAAAATGAGGATGTCAATAAACTAAAAAAAAATTAAACAGAAGTTCAGGATAGGTATAAATCTTCCTTTACATCTACTATAACATAGCATATGTCTTACTAAATGTATATTACCCTGTGATGGTTTGAAAGCAAAACTAGTGAGAGGCTCCAAGTCAGAAATACAATTTAATAGAAAAAGAAAAAAAAAGAAATAAAATAAATGCAATAATACAAAAGACCCCTGACAGAGTCAGAATACAACTTGAGCAAGATGATGGAAGCAGCAATCCCGTAGAAAGGTCTGGTAGCTCTGATCCTCTGTAGATCCAGTGGGTAAGGTACCCCGTATTGTCCCAGATCCCAGATTATATGCAGGTGAGAATGCTTGGCTCCTCCCCCTGGGTGGAGCATCTCACAATGGAATAATGAGTCATACAGGGGGGTCCTTGATGGCCCATTAACGGGAGATAACTCCTGGTGGGAGTTATCTGTAAGTCATCAGCAGGCCATTAACAGAAAACACGTTATCAAAAGACCCATTAGCAGAGGACACCTTAACAAAAGACACCCTAACAGAAAGAGGGAGGGGAGAGTCTGGAAGAATGCTGCTTCAGCAATAGGTTTCCACAGTTCATGAAGATGGTGGTAGAATACTCCGTGCACGTTCTACACCACAACCCAGGACATACCCTAAACTGCAACCAATTATGAAATCCTCAAATCAATAAATGTCATAATAAAAATGGTTGAAAGTGTATATGTAGAAGTATTGAAAGTAGATATGCAATTAAATAAAGAAAAATCCACAACACACCCCCAAAAGAGTATGGAGAAATTTTAACAGAATACAAGAAATTTGTGGTCTTTATCAAACTGAGTGGATGAAATACTAGACATTTTATTGTTGGATACAATCAGTGATACAAACGTAAGAAAAGCACATCATTATTTGCCCTTGTTTCTTCCTTTTGTTTTATAAATTATTGAAATGACCTTGGGTTTTTACAGTAAGACAGCATAAGCAAGTTACTTTCCATTGGAAAACCAACAAATGAACCCATTTTCAGGGGATCATGAGAGGATCGGTGGGGTTTTTGATGAAAAAGCCCTGTGATTATTTTTTTAACGTGAAAAAAGTGAACCATCAAGCATTGATTACTCTAACTTTTTGTCAGGTAATGGATTCTGTATCAGGTAATGAAAAAACAATTTATGGAACTTCATGATATGCTGCATCAGTACTGCTACTTTTGCCACAAAGCATGTTAGTTACTTATTTTCCTATTACATAAGAGTTCAAGTATTCTAAACAATTCTCATCATGCCATATGCAAACTCTTCATATCTGTGTAAGCTTTACTATCTATTATTCATCATTACTATCTATATATCATCATTGTAGGGAGTCTGGGATATTTTGTTTACTTAATGCCAAAACCTTCTGTAACATAAAATGTTATCTAATTAAATCCTCAGGGAAAGTCAATATGAAACAAGAACTTCTATGGTGTGAGTAAATCTTATAAAGGTTAGTCTGCACAAATAGAATTCAAGTACACAAACATGACAAAAAAGTTCTTGTACACATATGAATGTCAACATTTTTACTCCCCATGTTCCAGAATCATTGTTTGAATCCATCAATTACAGCAACTTGCATGACATAGGCTCCACAGACCATTGCAGAGTTAGCAGGAAACCCCTATGACAGATTAATTTTGTTTCATTTTCTAACAGTCGAGTCTTTGAATATTTGTGCAGCAATTGTAAAGCAGCACAGCTGCAGACCTAGTCAAATTAAAAAGAAAATTCTCCAAGTGGAAAAAGAAATCTCCAGAAGCCTCCTAGGCAAGCAAATAAATGCATTTGCTTTAATGATTTCTGTAATTTTATTGAGAAAAATAACAAACAATCAGGAAAAGTAAAGCTTCTCTTGCTTCATATACTTCTGTTAGAATTAAAACCCCAGATTTTAAGGTTGAGAGAAAAAAAGGGTAATATTTTCTTTAAAATATTCTTCTTATTTCATATATGTTAAAACACTGAATGTGTATAAGAGCCAACTTTTCATTGTCCAAAGGATAATACATATGCAGATAACAGAAATTTAAATGTTTTGTGTGGAGTTTTTTTCACTGTATTTCTTTATGTGTGTATTTACAATTTAAGTAGATACATTGTTTTTAAATTTGACACCTGGAATTCTACAATCTACAGCCTTCCTACTTACTCAATGGCCAGATTAGTAAAATATATTGTGTCTTTAGGCACAGATAACACAAAAAATTATCTTCAGTCTGAGCAAGCTAACCTCCTTGTCTGAGGGACAAACACTCCCTCCTTGGATCGTTCATATCAGATAATTTATCATCCTCATCAACTGACTTGTAGACAGGAATCTCCTTATAAACAACAGTGTGATTAGCCAGAGGTTAGTTTCTAATGAATCCCTTGGAAGTTTGTTTTCACCTCACACACACATAATTCTCTCCAAGAGCCTCATAAAAATCATTGAAAAACTTGTTATATAAGGAAGTTTTATTGACAAATGTAAATATTCCAGCCAGCAATTCTTTTAAGACAGTCTCCCTTACTGCAATGTAAATCAGCTTAGGGCAACAAAGAGAGGAATACTCACTGCTGGATTCAAATTGGAATTAGATGAGAGAGCTGTTAAGATGCTCAGGCTTGGCCAAACTCATGCATGGTCTGAGGTGGAATTGTCTAAAGAACTAGGGAACCTCTAATTCAATGGGGAAAGATGTAAGTCTAAGCATCTCCAGGATTTGCTGGCAGCTACATCAGGGAATTTTTTGTTTGCTTAGAATTGCAATATTAGTATGCACAGCTGTTCAGGCAATGATGTTCTAATTGTCTGTACTCAGTTTCACTCTCTTATTATAAGACAGTAATATATGCCAGGCATTTTTTACCCTTCTGAATTTGTTATAAGTAAACATTAGGGAAAAAAAATATTGGGAAACATCACTAGTAATTAATTAGATGTACAGTATCACACCAGAAATAAAAAGCTTTTTAAAAGAAAACTAGAACTGAAATCAGAATCAGTGCCACATGAGAATTATATGAACTTTTGATTGCTTGCTACTGCAATGGAACTAAAGTATCAACTAAAGCTCAACATACACAGCAATCAGAGGATGAAGAAAGCAGAGAATATTATGTAGATTAATATCATATGATCTGGATTAAGTTTTTCTGTGTTGTAGGCTGAATATTTAAAATTTTTAATAAGAAATCAAAAACTCTGGAACAAGAACCACTCTCCAGTTTGGAGAGAAGAATGTTGTGGAGGACTGTGTCAAAGGTTTATAGAAGTCTGGAAAAAAGTCATTTGGAGCATTAAGTACTACATGTAGTTACTCCATCATAAAAAGCCACTCGGTTGGGACAGACAGGATTTCTCCTCAGTGAATCTGTGGTGGCTGCCTCAAATTACATTCCTATCCTCCATGTGCCTTCCAGGAGGATCTATATAAAGATGATAATACAAAAAAACAATGATTCTAAATGGAAAGGAAAAAGAAAAGGATAAATTAAAGATTTTAACATGTACATAAAGGCAATATTTTGCTGTGAATTTTAAGCCAAAGACCAGCACAATTCATTATCTTGGATTTCAGTATAACAGAACTAATTGCTTTACCTTTTTACCTTCATCCACATAGCTTTTTTAAACTAATATTTCTTAATATAACTCAACTGACTGTCAGAAAGCTCCGTAAGAATGAAGTACAAATCAAGAATTTTTGTGTTGTGTAGTGGAAGATTTCATGTACATTTCTTCAATATTTTTGTAACAGAATGGGATCAAAGATCTCAGTTATTGTGATGTAGCAGAGGTGTGAAAACAGGATGTAATGCACAAAGGAGGCCAAAAAAATAAAATAAAGGTTCCATATCTGGTCATTGGTGTTCACAGAACTATAAAACAGTCCATACTGGAAGGGTTCTTGAAAGAATGACTGGTCCAAACTTCCACAGTAGAGATGAGATTAAAAAGAAACCTAGATGGGATTATCTAGTTCCTCCACGTCCAGTTTAATTCTTTCGTAGCAACATTTATCTCAGCAGCTACAAACACTTAGCATTAATGTGCTTAGTTGGCAGATAGGATCATGGTGCATCCTACAACGCCTTCTTTATGAAAACAAAAGATTGTTCCTATGTATATGAAAGTCCAACTTTTTGATTAATTTTTTTTTTTCATCAGTGCAGCAGAGTAATAAAGAGAATATTCTCAGTTGGGTACAATAGGGCACTTAGATTATGTGGTTGATTAAGCATAATCTGCCAATCTGTAGCTAAATATTGCCAACGCAGTATCTGAATAACAGCTCTGTCATCTATTACAATGGATTGTAGGGTCACGAGGTTGAACCTGTTGAATCACGAGGTTCAGTGAGAACCTCTTGGTTTCTAAATTTCTCAGAGAGACCCAGGTGTAGCTTGGTCTACTTAGTCTCAGATGTGGTCAACAGTTTATGTCTAAAAGGTTATAAAATAAAAATTATGCCTACTTATTGACCTATTCTTTGGAAGTTATACTAATATCCAATCTCCACTGAAGAAAAAATCTTTGTAAGAACAGAAGTGTCTCAACTGATTCATAAGTAAGTTGCTTTCCTGGATGAACTGTAGGATCTTTTTTGTTACTTTTGCATTTGGAATAGCTTTATGACCAAGGAGAATTTCTAAATATGGGAATATTATAAATGGCAGAAATATTGGCATATATAACACAAGACATTTAACCAGCTGTTAAACTCAGTGCTGCATTTCAGTTTCTCTCTTCAAATAAAATCCTGCATGTTTCAGTGCTTGAAACTCCACAGTTGTGGTGCTCCGTCCTATATATGATGTCAAATCATTTTGCTCAGGAAAACACAGTAAATCAACTAAGTTAATATTTTAGGATGCATATTTTTAGTTTTATCTGAGCATTTTTATAATTTTCCTAATAAAATATATGATAGTTAACTTGATCGGCCCATAGCTATCATGTAATATGTGTAATGTATAATGTAATGAATCTTGGAAGAGCTGCTGTTCACTGGATATTTGCTGCCATCTGCAGCAAAAATGTGAAAAATGCTTTTCTAGAAAAAAAAATTCTGATATTTAATATTCAGTGCCCTCCCCACCCCGAGAACTTGTTTGTTATGATTATAAAATTGTTAATTGAAAGATACAAGTGGCTAAAACTATCAAGAAGAATAAATTCCTGGGAAGTCTGTTGACCATTTAATATTAATTTTGGGTATGTTTTTTTCTATTGGAATTTTTGAGGCTTCCATCCACAGCTTCTTTAGGAAATATGTTCCAGTGCCTCACCACACTTATTGTAAAGAAATTCTGCCTTATATGTTCCCCTTATAGTCTCTTTTAATTATTGAAAGGGTGCAGTAATTTCAGCAACGCAAAGGTGGAGATGGAAGCAAGAATATGTGGATTTTTATTATTATTTTATATTAGCATAATTTTGAGGCAATTATATTTTCTGTAAAGTTGATGCAAGTAAGAAATAATTCTACTGAAGTCAGTAAGATTATTTTTCATACAGTTGGCATGCAGTTAAGAGTCTCAGGTCATGTCTTTAAGAGGATTTAATATCTAAACCATTGCAGTTTATGTACTTAGAAAAATCCTCTGGTCACAGAGTCCTCTTTGAAATTAAAGTTGAGAAAATGCAAAGGTGACTAATATTTCTGTATTTAGACCTTTTACCCTCCCCCTTTCTCTTCCCAAACCACAGCCCTCAAAACAAAACAAAGCAAAACAAAACAAAAAACCACCAAAAAACCAACCAACACCAAACAAACAAAAGACAACAAGAACAACAAACCCAAGGAAAGGTTTTCCATACTGGGTATTGCATGTAAATTTTTGTGATTGATTTGAATTGCTGCACTACTGATCTGCACAGCTTAATAATTCAGTTGGGTGTTCATCTCTCAGAAACATGCCAAAGTATATTTTTAAAGTTGAAATTATACATGGGTGTGCAGTGAGTTCCTTTCAATTAGTTCAGCTGCAGCATGTGCCTTGCTTTCTGTCATCTGCATTACAATAGTAGTGACTTCCTTGCCTCTGTGGGCAGTCAGCCAGAAAGAGAGAGTAACCCCAGTGTGTCCCTGTGCTTTCACTGCCACTTCAATGGACTACTGCTGTCAGCAGTAAAAATACAATAAATCGAGGCTCTTTCTTCAGTAGAAATCCTAAAACAGAATTAAGGCATACTTCAATATTTTACGAGAGACTGAGACCATCTGTTAAGGTCCAGCTGGATGGCTCTTGGTCTAACAGAGTGGAAATGGATCTTGTGACTGTCTATTTAGGTGGTTTCTTCAGCTGTCTTTCCCATTGTTAATGTTCAGTAATCACATTCTGTGTCACTGAGCGGTCAGAGCAATTTCCTCCCACAGGTCAAACCTCAGGGGTTATGCTTTTAATTTATTTAATTAATTACCAACTTGCTGAGTTCAAGTCTTGTTAAGCTTTACACTGGGGGAAGGAAAACAGGGAAAGGAAAAAAGGATGAATATATGAATGGAGGAAGAATTTCCGCTTTAAAAGGCAAATTTAGAAGTCAGATGCCATACCAGCTAAGAGAGTGACAGAAAGGTTAGGAGATACTGCAAGTTAATCTTTCCAGGTTATTTTGTGATCCCAAAAGATGGACTGTATTCACTAAACTGTAAAGAGGTGTTATACAGAATCCATAAATCTTGAACTTCATTAAGGCTCATCCCCTTCCCTTCCCTTCCCTTCCCTTCCCTTCCCTTCCC
>JANPWX010000077.1:3210210-3365185 GCA_024734555.1 Trochalopteron elliotii
CCCTTCCCTTCCCTTCCTTTCCCTTTTCTCAGAAGCACTGCCAAAAGTAGTAGGAAATATCTGTTCACCTGAAGGTGAACAGATTTGATATCCTGATGGGCATTTATCTTCTCATAAATTAACTCAGGGAATTAAAGAGTGAATTACATTCTGCTTTGTACTGAGACACTTAATATGTATGAAAACTGTGGTCTCTTCCAGCTTCCAACTGCACATCCTCTGACTTTAAATCTAGTTTTCACTTTAAAAAATACAGCAACTGCAGTGGTTGTTGAACCAGATCCTGAACTGTATAGAAGGTGCATATGAAGACAGGCTGAGAGAGATGGGTTTGCTCAGCCTGGAGAAGAAGGCTCTGGGGAAACCTGATTGGGGCCTTTCAGTGCATAAAGGAGGCTTCTGAACAAGGTGCAGAGAGACTTTTTACAAGGCCTCTAGTGACAGGATAGGGCACACTGGTTTGAAAAAAAGGATAGATTTAGACTGGACATAAAACCCACATTTTTTATGGTGGTGAGACACTAGAACAGGCTGTCCATAGAGGTTGAAAGTACTCCATTCCTGGAAGTGTTCAAGACCAAGTTGGATGGTATGGGAAGACAGATAGAGATAGTGCTAAAGGCAGTCCTGCAGAAGGAAGAGAGAAGAAGAAGAGAAAGAGCCAGAGTTGTGTGGGGCTTCCCATGGGAGGTTACACAGAAAAGGTAGGAATGACTTCTAGATAACATGGTGCTGATACTTGAGGCTCTCTGAAGTTTAAAAGAAGCACTCTGAGTGCAGTGGCCATCTCAACTCCGACTGGATGGGGCCCTGAAAAAGCTAGTTGAGTGGAAGATGTTCCTGTCCATGAACTAGATGATTTCTAAAGTCTCTTCCAAATCAAACTATTCTATGATTCTACCATGAAGAATGGATTTAGAGAAGAGTTAGAGACAGAAACGGAGAAGTAGAAACAATCTTCTATTTTTTTTTTTCTTGAGAAGACCCCAAAGCATAAATCTATACTTTAGATAACTTTCTTGCTGACACTCTTTAATCAAAACTTTAAAGAGGTGTCTTAATAGAATGCATTAGTAACTAATTTTTCACATTTGGAAGAAAAGATAAAATTGAGGACCAATTTTTCTTCAAAGAACAGGTATGAAAATTGAGAGAATTGAAGTAATACATAGCACAATATCTATATTGTACTCATTATAACTCTTATTTCAGATGACACAAAACTGTAGTCTATTCATTAGAGTTTTTATACTTTGAATGGGCAAACTTGGTTTTGAGAAAATCTGCAGTTTAAAATGTCAAATATTTTGCAACTTCATCATGTTTTCAAGTTTTAGTATTTTTTTTTTTTTTTGCGTTTTCAGTAAATTTTCTACTCAGAAAAACTACAAATTGTTTGCAGTTTTTCTCTTCCTCTTTAGCTGGAATAGAACAGCATAACTTTTGAAAAATCTATGGGTTAATGTAAAGTCTCAGACAAGATGTTCTGTGCAATTCAAACTAGATATAAAAGGCAATGTTAAAATCTAGGTCATCTCAATGAGCACTTAGGGGGATGGGAAAGTAATGCCTCACTCATTCACTCTGTGTCCTTCTAAGAAAGGTAATAAAGTCATAGACACCAAGAGATTTTGTGTTCTCACACCGACATCACATAGACTCTAAGTACTGTCTCAGTATTTGGGAATTGTTTTGGCTTGAGAGTAAGATGAGGATGATGATTAAGAAGGTTTTGTTTGGTTATTTGTTTTGGTTTAGGTGTTTTTGTGGTTTTGTTAGTGGTTTTTTTGTTTGTGGGGTTTTTTTCTGTTTATACCTTGTTAATTTAATGGACACAAACTGCCAAACCCAAACAAACTTTCTGTAGGCAGGTTAATTAGGTTAAATCTAATTTAATTAATCTAATTAAACTCCAGTTGAAGGCCAGGTCTACTTATTTTAGTTGGGATGGACAGGATGTGTTCTATAGGAATTAAAAGCAGAATTCAGCTACTACATATTCATAATTTCATAATCACAATGCAAAATTCAGTAAATCTGTGACTGTTTGAATTTGAAATTTACTGGTAGAAAATAATTTAACAGAACTAGCAGACTATCTTACTTTAAAAATCCATTCTTTATTAGTGTTATTCGGGTACTTAGCAATTACTTTTTTATGTAAGGAAGACATTTTAAAGGATTGCTTTAAGTCTCTAGACAATACTATCAGGACAAAATTTGTGTATAGTAAGGGACAGTTTCTGTCCAAGAAAGTTTAATAAATCAAAGGAATTTATACAGTTAGTGAGAGGAATTACGGAACCCAAACAATTTGCAGACAGTCAGGTGACAGACAAAAAATGGATACAATATTCTAAACCAATTTGTTCAATATTGAAATTTTAAGCACCAATGGGCCCAGCTTCTTGAGATGTATCACTTAATATCATTCTGTGAAAGTAAGTGAATTATACTACTTCCGAATCTGTCCCTGAATTGAGAACAACTTATTTCTAACATATCTTCCTACAGTCATTGATTCTTTATAAATGTTTTTATTCTTTCCAGGTGACTTCAGAGGCAAAATCCATCTTATTTGAGAATTTTCAAAATTGCTTTTTTGTAATCGGTAGTGCTTTATTCATTTCCCCTCCACCAACGAAAAAAGAGACATTTATGATGGTTTTAATTGGACTTGAGAATAGAATTGAAAAGTCTATATATCATTTAAGCAAAACTCTGGAAGCAGAGGTGTTCTAATAGAAGCAAAAAGCAAACTAATAAAAAGTCTTGTTAGTACATTATTCCATAACCAGAATTTTTTTGTGTATTTGGATACAGAACAGGTAAAATGATTCAACACTGTGTTTCAATGTTACCTCAGGCTTTCATTGTGCACAATGAGTGCTTTCCTCTCTGTAGTAGGCTCTCATTTATCAATAATGATAGGAAAGTAGATTTGACCTGAAGAATTTTTTTTTTTTAAACTGGAAGAAAAGCTCACATAAAAATCAAGTCTCTGAGAGCATTTAGAAAGCCTCTAAGAAACTAATTATTAGCAAAGAAGAATAAATGATAATTATTAGTTAAACTCGCAATACACAATCTGGCATTCTTGGATCAAGTTTAAACAGTTTGTCTAGTCTTGGTGATGATGAAGTTCAATAAAATAACAGATTAAATCAATGGAAATAAAGTGAAGTGTCACTTTACTGTGGTTTTATTGAGAGATGAGCTAAGCCTCACACAGCCACTTAACTTGCTGCCACATGGGAGAAAGGGGAAAATAAAGACAATTTAATAAGTAAAAGAAAATTATGATGGAGAAGAAATTTTAAAAAAAAAGAAAAAAAAGCTAATGCAAATACAGTACTTCACCACTTGCAAACTCATGCCTAGTCACTTCCTGAGCAATAGTAACCCTTGGAAAACTCTCCCCCAGCTTTTATTTCTGAGCACATGGTATGTTGTAACCCTTTGGTCAGCTGGGGTCTACTATCCTGTCTGTGTCCCCTCTCACCTTCTCGTGCACTCCCAGTCTACTGTTCTTTGGTGAGAGGAACAGCAGAGTGAAAAAGAGAAAAGGCCTTGATGCTGTATAAATATCGCTCTGCAAGTTCTAAAACACTGGTGTCTTATCAAAACTGTTTTGATCAAGGGCAAAACAGACTCATCATGGGGAAACTTTTCCTCTTTTCCTTTCTTAAAAGACGTTTTAAAAAGATATTCAGTTTTTTTCCCCCATGGTTCTTCTAGTCTGCATCCAGAGCCAGAATATCAAACCATCTGAAATCTCTTAGTTTCTGGGTGGATACATTAATCTCTGGTTGATTTTTCCTTTTTGATCTAGCAAATACTTGTTAGTTTATCCAAATTGAAACACCATTTGCAGGATATTAGTGAGGACTTCTTTCAATGCAAAGCATTCCAGTTGATGAATTCACCTGATTTAGGTGCTCTAATCACACTGCTCTAAATCCTTAATTTAACTTGGGGATTAACATTGAGTTCTATCAGATATGCATTTTCACTGATTCTTGTGGCAGATTTTTTTGTTCCTAATGAGTGCATTTCACCAACATTATGCTATAAGATTCAACAACCATTTGAATTAAAGATAATTAATTTTTTTCAAAATGAAAAAAGAACTGATAAAGGAACTTGAGAGAGAGCACTTCAGGAACAGAAATACTGAAATTTTGAAAGTACTCCCCTGTATATCTATTAGGTCAACATTTTTATTAGTTTTGTTTTAGTTGCTAATTGTTTGAAAATCAATTCTTAATTTCCTTGTAATAGACCTGTATTGAATAAAGCAAAATACCAAAGCATGGTTGTTCTGATGAGATGGGTCCATTCAGACCAAGAAGGCTTTATTCCGTGTAATCTTCACTAACAGAAAAGCTGCAAGTAAAAAAAAGAGGTTTCAAAGGGTCTCTATTCTCCAGGAGTAAACCTTTAAAACTTTTCAGCAGGAATATTTACCAATTGACTCTGAAACAGCCTGAGAAAACAATGTATGCTATCACTATATACACTACCAGTAATTTATAAGGATCAGAGAAGAAAATTATTCCTGAAATATACAGATGAGACTGTCACGAGGGGAAGAAAGACTTGAATGAAAGAATCCTTTTTCACAATGAGGACATTTTTATAGTGAGTTCTAGTCCTGTGGACTTTGTTTTGTTTTGGGTGTTTGTTTGGGTTTTTTTAATTTGTTTGTTTGGTTGGTTGGTTTTTGGGTCTTTTTGGGTCTTTTTGGTTTTTTGGGGTTTTTTTGGTGGGGTGTGTTTGGAGGGTTTTTTAGCTTCTATATCTCCACATAGTAAACCTCCTAAATCATTAATCAGTCTGCTATATCTGCAGCATATGTACCAACTCTGACTCAACAAAATTATTGATTCTTAGGAGCTAGCAATCTTTTTTCAGGTTCTCTTGTTTCTTTTATGTTCTATAGTATTTTACCAAGGTATTTACTTAGATATTTGTAAGGCTTTTTCTGCCATATCTGATTCCTCAGCATGGTAGAAAGCCTGAAATCTGCTATTCATAAATTCTTTCTAGACATTGCTTAGAGTTTTCCATATCCCCAGAAAGAGAGAACACTTATTCACATAAGATATTTGTCTAGTGATTTGATTGAACTTTTAGGAGGGACATTGCAAACAATAAAATACTATCACATAGAAAATAAAACATGTTGAAAAATAGGATATGAAGCAAGCATGTTATTCATTTTCCGTTTAATAATAAAACCCCACTTGTTCATGCTACAGAGTAAAAATTAATTAATTAATAATTCTTTTCCTAATCTGTGAAATGTTACAAAAAATAAGAATGAGTTTTCTAAATCTGAATATTTTTCACCTTCAAAATGTACTGAAAAGAATCTGTTACCATGATTTCTTGTCACTGACAGTCGTGTGAGGGAAGAAAATCAATTTAATTCCCATTTTTTCAGGAAGGGGGTACAATAATATATTTCTTCTATTTGATTATCTTATACCTGACCTTTCTAGCTTAACAAAGTGGCATAATAAACTCAACAAAAAGATTAAAAATTCACTCAGTCACATAGTTTACAAGAGGGAAAGTTTTCAGACAAGGTCAAATACAAATGAACTGGTGAGTGGAAAATTGTACACAGCTGTTATAGTTAATTTCTTCCCTTCACAGGGAATCAAGTGCTCAAGTCCTGTTTGGCAGTCAACAGTGTGCTTGCAGTTCTTCTGAAAATATTTTTGTCACAAAGTTGGTGAAGTCTGTGCAGCTGCTTCCCACCAAGAGCTACAGTTCCTTTCCTTCAACACAGCACAAGAAGAGCATCCTGAAACAGACTTTCACTATTAACGTTTATGTGTTGATAGGCTGAGTTTGAAAGGCTGAAATCAGTGGTATATCCTAGATCCCACAGACAGAATGTAGACTCTTGATTTCCACCCTCTCTTTTTTACCAAGATGAAAAGTGTTTGAAAAACCACTAAGATCACTGACAGAATATGCTTTCTTCCTGTTTGCTGATATATTTACAAACCTCTAATCCCCAAGAAAAGGTAAAGGCTATTGAAGCTGCAAGTTTTAAACTTACAGTCTGTATTTTTCATATCACTGTTAATTCAGTAAGTGAAAGTAGATAGTAAGGACTTATGACTTTGACTTCTTGGGAAATTGATGATTTTCAGAAGTGTCCCTTAAAATGCTGTGTTTATGAACTTATCTAGTCAAACACAATATTTTTTCAAAAAGTATTATCTCTCTACAAAGCAGTTCCACATGCTCTGATTAACTTCAGAAATTTCACTCCTGTTTTGCACCTAAAGCAACATCACTGTTAAATAAACACCACACCTCAGTTCTTGTAGTTATGCACACAGAGAAATTCTGTCTGTACTTCTAAGGAAACTAGCTATGAAAAAAATGGTTGTTAAAACTTTTTACAGAAAACAAAACAATTAGTCATCTTTTGTATATCCTGTATATGATAAAAATGTTCTCATAAAAATGATTTACAAGCAAACAAAAAAAAAAAAAAAGGAAATAAGGAATGTGTAGCGACGTTTCAGGTTTTTATATTTGTATCAGAATTGTATTTTGTCTGTACTTGGTATGTTCTTTCCACCCCACCCTACCCCTGTCAGCGTTTCCCCGCCCAGCCCCCGAGCTCTCGCTCTCACTCTCTCTCTCTCTCTCTCTCGCTCTCTCTCTCTCTCTCTCTCTCTCTCTCTCTCTCCTTCTCTCTCTCTCTCTCCTTCCCCCATGATGAGAAGGGGCTCTGGCAAAGCCCCTTCCACATGACTGCACTGAATAAACACCTTCCCTAACAAGAGAGAGCACGATTCCTTCTTCCAAGCCTGACCCACGCAGCAGCTGCTGAGCTGACGGACCCACATGAGATGTCTCTGTGGTCTGGAGGGATTCACTGCTAGCCGATGGCAGCCCCCACCACGAGAGAAACCTCTAAAGGAATGAGAAAGAATGATGTGATTTGGATATGTTTTTGATAAATTTAGATCTAATTGCCATTATTTTAATGTCTTTCAGCAAGAATAGATTTCATTTAGAAATAATATCAGTCATGTACAGAAAGGTAAAAAGAAGAGAAATGTGCTAAAGAATACTGATGAATACATCCATTTTTTTCTCCCAGATGAAAGCATGAGCTCAGTCTGCACCAGTCACCTCTTTTAATATTTTAAAATAGGAAGGTGCAGTGAGTCTTAGCATTTTAGACAATGAAAATGAAAACAGGGCTTTCAGTTGCTAGCAGATTTGGTTTTTGTGGTTCTTAAAGAAAGTTTTAATTTAAACATGAAAGTGATAGTCACCAATTACCCAGGACAAAAGAAAGAGCAATTATATAATGGTGTTTTTATTATTTAAGGGAAAGCTGGCAGAACAGCAATACCAAGTTCATAGTAACATGACTTTCATTATTAGGTTTCTTTTTTCTTCAATTTCATGGCTAGAAATCTGTGTCTGTGTGTGTGTATGCATGATATAATTTTAGAGACATATACTTTCTTTTCTGTATAGGTTACTGTTACTTTCCTTAAAAAAGCTGCTACATATTTCAAATAAATTTCTGAAACTTTTGAGTAATTTAAGATATTATCATTAAGGTAATGGATTACTTATACATATTTATTCATACTTCACACTACACTTTAAAACAAGGCATTATGAGATTCAGGGGCTAGAATACCTTTTATAAATAAAACATATCTCCTGTAACTTACAGAGTTTATAACATATTAATATAAAATGAAAAAATGTTTATGGTTGGAAGGGGACCTTAAAGATCATCTAGGTCCAAACCCCCTGCCATGGGCAGGGAACTTTCTGCTAGATTATGCTGCTCAGAGCCCCATCCAAACTTGTTTTGAACACCTCCAGGAATGGGGCAACCACAACTTCTTTCAGCAACCCATTCCAGTACCTCACCAACCTCACAGTAAAGAATTCCTTCCTAATATCTAACCTAAACCTATCCTCCTTCATCTTAAGGCCATTACCCCATGTCATGTCACTACATGTCCAAGTCCCCCTCCAGCCTTCTTGAAGGCATCCTTTAGGTATTTGAAGGAATATATCCCTGAAAGCTTGTCTTCTCCAGGCAGAACAGCTTCAGCCTATTTTCGTAGGAGAGGTGTTCCAGCCTTGTGGTCACCTTAGTGACTCTCCTCTGGACTTGATCCAACGGGTGCACATCTTTCTTGTGGCAGGGACCTTGGAGCTGGATGCAGCTCTCCAGGTCGTTTCATGCTTCGTTTGATGCAGCCCAGGCTGCAGTTGGCCTTTTGGGCTGCAAGCACACATTGCTGAGCCCTGTTGAATATTTTGTCCACAAACACTCCCAAGTCTTTCTTCCTAGGGCTACCATCAATTCTCTACGCAGGCTGTACTTCTTCTTGGGATTGCCCTAGTCCAGGTGCAGAATATGAACACTGCCATCAGGGCTCATACTGCCTCATACATTTTGTTAACTCAGGCATCCTTGGGGTTGAATGTACTCACAGGCCACAACCTTAAATATCCTTTACATTCCTTCACTTTTGTGCTGCGAAATCACCACTGCGACAGTTCTGATTTTATTTCATATACTCTAGGTTTAAACCAGCCCCCAAATACATGAGATTATTTAAATGGCACCTATTTTTTCATTGCATCTCAATGTTTATGAAAAGTGCGTACTACAGAAACAGGAACAAAACAAACTGATTTTGTGCCTCAGTATGCATAGATCTTGGTCTACAGGAACTTCATGCTTATGGAGGAACAGTGAAATACACATAGGTAGTGTTAACATTGTGTTTTTTCCCAGCTCTCTTTTTTTCTTTTATTTTGTTGTTCTCTGTCTCTTTTTTTTTTTTTTTTCCAAGAAAGGAAGGAATATAGTAGTTTGAAGTGCCTCCATCATCACTGAGAAAACTTGGGTAAGCAGTAAGAAACAATATGAATTTAAATTTCAGATGTAAATATGGGGTATGTAGCCCTATAAAGAATGTTACTTTATTCTCTGAAATAATTCACCTCTAGAAATTAAGAGATCCACGTAGCTGCCTTCTCACACTCTTTCCATGCTTGCCAGAGAACCTAAAGTAGCAGAGAATAATGAGGATAAAGAGAGCAGAGGCAGCAGAGAAAGGCATCAGCACAAATGCTGATGTAACCTTGCAAAGTACGAGGAGGAAGAAGACAAAATTGTAACGTCAATACTATTTGTAATGACCTGAGGCTTTGCAAGCAGCCTCGTGGACACTGCCAGCACATGCCTGCAAGTATATTAAGGTGAATGTGTTTTGTGCACATGGTGAAAACTCCAAGGCATACAGAACCCCACGTATTTTAGGAATGACCTTCATCTGTTCCCGCAGGCTGCTGACTGGACAAACCAAATCTGCTCTCAAAGGCAGTCAAACACAGCAAGCAATCAGATAAGATGTCTCTCACAGTATGTCTACAGCTGAGTGAGTTTACAAACCATGTCCTTGCTCAGGGCCATATCTACTAGAATAGTAGATCTATAGAAGATCTACTAGAATTTACTAGTAATAATTTACACTAACTAACAGTATAGTTTAAGTGATTAGGCAGGCTGGTCTCTAATGAAAGGATTAACATGTTGCATTTCAGACTGTTTTATACTGGAGCATTTTATCATAGCTTCTATGTCTTCACAACACTAAAATAAATTGAAATTCTGGTTGAAAATTTTCAAAGGAAAAGGAAGGCTTGAAGCTTTGATTGGGAACTGAAAAAGTAGTCAGGTGTGAATTTTACATGGCTTCAGAAATCTGAATAACCTACTTCTTTTCAATGTTTGTGAAAGTTTAAAAGAAGATTTTCCACTTCCCATTCTCTGATGCACTTATTGGATCTGTTCTAGCCCTTAACATATTCTGTAGAGCCTTGAGCAAATCTTGTGGTTTCAAATGGAACCAGTATGAGTAGGGGAATCATTGCTGCTAGATCATAGATGGGCAGAAACACTAAAGTTAAAAATTGCAAGAAAAAAAAATATTATTAAAAACCCCCAAATTTTGAGTTTGGGTAATGAAAAAAAAAATCCATAAAGGGACACAGACTGCAAAGAAACAAAGTTAATTCTGAGGTTATCTATGTTTCAATACCATCAGTTATTTAAACATTTTATATTTTGCTTAAAAATAAATGCTTTTTTTTTAACAGTACTTAATTAATGGTGAAAAAATTGTGCTTTTTTATCAGTTTTTTTTTTTTTTAATCCAAGGTTAATTTGCAATATATACTCATATTGTTACAACTTAGCAACAAATAAATTCTATTGATTTATATTTGGGAAATCATGGGAGTAATATTGTATAGAAGAAGTAAGAGCCATGGAACCATCAAGCTGTGGTACCTTTGGGGGATAATAATTTGGGAATGACTTTAAAATTCAGTATTATTGGACGGATGCAAGTGTGTTAGTCTGTGTCATATGGAAGTCCTCTCTATTCTTTTATAGTCCCTGCAGAACTATTTCATGAGTATTGATGGAAACACACAGAAGCATCATTTTCACTCAGTCATAGAATGGAATCACTTTGGTATTTATATGAGCTATTTAGAACTTATGCTGATAACTTTCTTCTGAGTTCACTGAGAGAATGCATGATTTCAAAACAAATGAAAGGCAAAGACATCAGGGAGTATTACTTGATGTGATGATGCATGGCACCCTCTGAGATGCAGTATTATAATACAGTGTGATGTTTGCAGCATCTTCTGGCTATAAATTGGTTCAGTAGGTCCTTCAAAAGGTCCTGCACTTGAAATCTGGTTGAAATGCCACCTCCTCTCTTTACATCTACCTGGCATCTGTAACAGAGCTTCAGTCACTGCCTTATTCAGGGTAAAGACAATAGGAAAGTAGATGGCTTTATGCCATTTAAATTTTCTCTGGCGGTGATGACATCAGTTAATTTAAACTGTCTTTAGCTATTACATATGAGTGCATATGAATCCATGCATAACTAAAAAGCTAGCCAAGAGATTTTGAAAGAAAAATCTGGTTGTGGTCTACACATCAAAAAGTGATTAGAAATAATATCCAAATGGAGGACAGGGAGAAAATGGAAATCTGCCAACTACAGGTATTTGTGGAAACATGATGAAAGAGAATTTTAATAAAAAGCAATGCTTCACAAAGACTACAGTGTCTTGCTTGAAGTATTTTCTCAGAAGTCATTAAGAGATTGAAAGCAGAGTTCAGAAAATCTCTGACTGGGTTCAGGGTGCTGCTATGCATCGTGATTTTTTTTTTTTTTCAATACACAGATTCAAGGCAGGAAGCAAACAGGTCCTGGACTACCTAACACAGTCTCCACAGCTTGTGGGTTTCAGGCTTCTTCTGTGGCTTCTTCATATTGAGATCCCAGAAAAAGCTTCTTACTATAATTTTAGATTACCTGATACAAAGTCAGGTAGTCCGGAAACATAACACTCTAGGGAAACAATGTAGTACTAGTCCAAGAGAACACATAATTAAGTAAAAGTTATTGACATAATCATCAAAACATTTTACAAGAGATATTCTTTCTAGAATACGGTGTAGTCTGAGGTAAAACTTTGATCAATAAGACTGCCTCCTTTCATTCTGTCTTTGTATAGCACAATGGCTACTCAATATCGGTTTTCAAAGCTGTGGACTAAAGAAGGCAATTATGTTTGGATGTTCAGGGTTTGTCTCCACATCAGAGTGAATGGAAGTAGAAATTTAGCTATTTAGTTGTCAGTTCTATAAGCTCAATTTAGATACAAGTAGTATTTTTCAAATGAATGTTAAAATGTAAGATCTGTATTTAATTGCTATTAAAATTCTCAGACTTTGCTCAGGCCAATATTCAGATAATAGAGAGGAAGGTGTCATAGTTATATTTCTTCTTAGATAATTCCTAATGCAAAATTTTTGTTGTTATTCATGTGTCATGATGAATATCAAGGATCTGAATTTACTTAGGAGCAATAGGTTACAGTATCCATATAAACTGCAACAACTTATTAATGTATGAATATACGAAATCAGTAAAGTTAACTTAGGAACAGCTTTTTTTCCTATTTACTATAAGCATAGCATGTTCAGAATACAAAAGGAATTGCACAAAATATTCTAAGTGCTTATATCTGCCAAGTATGCAGAAGTTTTCTGGGAAAAAAGAAAGAACATAAAAAGAATCAAAAAAATGAGAGCAACTCAAATGTAATGTATTGTGTTATAATGTTTTTAATATAGAAGATATAATAAATCATTAATTCAGTTCTAAATATGATTTTAAATAATCACAATACTATATTTTAAAGACAATCAACCAACTAATTGACACATAATATTTATAAATGTCAATCATTAGTATTTGGCCTAGTTTATTTAAACATTAGATGGTCCTCTAAAATAGGTCATTCAGCTTTCAAATGTAAGTAGAAGTCTATCTAATCAGGGCAATTAAATGTGTATTATTAAGGGTTTATTCAGTTCTTTTAATCATTTTTCAACTTATAAGTCAGTTTCTTTTATCTCTAACTTGGATCCTTGAAAACAGAGAATTTGAGGGATCGAGCATCATTTTCATTAACTCTACTTTCTTTGAAGTAAAATCTTCAGTCTTTTGCAATATAATTCCATGTTAATTTAAACCACTGTTCTGCTTTTTTGTAATGAGGGGTTTTTTTACAACACTTGACTGTAACTGTGAAGTACAGATCCTGAAGACATTGGCACAGGTGTAATTAACACAGCATGTAACTGACTGTTTTTATTTTTTTCTTTTCCTTTTTTTTTTTTTACTTTAGCTTGTTTAATGAAAAAATGCTGCTGGTATCTGCACTCGTTATAAAATGATTCATTCTTTTCCTAGGTTAGAGCTCCACTTGGTGGTCAATAGGACAATATGTAAGATTGTCATTAACCTCATTTAAAAAAGAATTACAAGTATACTTATTGCTATTTTTATAATATAAGGCAATTACTTGAAAAACCCAAACTTCGACCCAAAGTAATGTGTTCCTTGATTGTACTATAAGCTAATAAGTATACTTTTACTTTACTTTTTTAAAGATGAAAATCCATTGTTTGTTAAAGCAAATGCTGACAAAACTCAATTCATTCTCACTGATTTATCAAATTGTATAACAAAATGATCTTATTTGTGCTTGGTAGATATAGAGCAGATGACTCAGGAACTGAAAAAAAAAAAAAATCCCACAGTGATAAAGAGATTTTGACTTTTTTTCTGAGATTCCAAGAGCGTATTGGGGGGAAAATAAAAAAAAAAAAAAAAAGATAATGGTTGGTTTTTAAACCTCATGTTCAGTTAATTTGTTAAAAGTCTGCCTGTTCTGTGTCAAATAGCTAAAGACTATATCAATATTCCCTCATGTAATGAAATCTGCACTAGACAAAATTTTCAGATTCTGATATTTATAAATATAAACAAATAAGGTAATATTTACTTCTCTGTTTTACAAACCAAATTTTGCTCTCTGGAAAATTATCAATGGGAAAATATTCTTTCTTATTTAATTCAGTGGTTTTGGTATCAATTAACTCCTTCCACCTCATCATAAACTTCCGTGACAGCAACTTAGAACAACATAATCGCACCCTTAGTATCATGTTTCCTGATCCTCTCCAGTAACTTCCATGTCTGATTATCTTTTCAATGAAGAAGATGTATAGACAAATAAGGTTCATAGTGCTTTATTTAGTATTTATCAATTGTCAAGGGACACAAACTGAAACACAGGAGGAAAAGCTGTTTTTTTCTGTGGGTGATCAAGCACTGGCACACATTGCCAAGAAAGAGTGTGGAGTCTCTATCTTCGAAGATTTTCAAAAGCCTTCTGGACATGATTCTGAACAATCAAGATTTAAACAATCCTACTTGTGCAGGGTTGTTGGGCTAGGCGAGATGTTCTCCAGATGTCTCAGATCTCCTAAAACCAACAATTCTGTCATTATGTGTTTCTATGATTTTGCTTAAAAGATAATCTCAAAAAATATGCGTTTATGAGGATAAAAGATATCCTAAATTGTGAAAATTCCTATGAATCCTTGTTGCTTCCACTGCTGTTTTGAGTTTTTTCTTCACAGTATTTTTCATGGTCAGGCAAAATTTGACTGTTACAGTAACTCTCTTTTGGATGTTTACTGGATTATTAATGAGATGTCAGTGCAGTTCTTAGAAAACCAGAGTTTGGAAAAATCAGGTAAAAATATTTTTCTATAAATGCTCTCAAGCATGTTTATTCTGTATAAGATTTTTTATTAAATTTCTGACCAATGGATATAAAGAGTTTTAGTATGAGTTTCTAGAGAATTTTAAAATTGATAACTCAGAAAGAAAGCAAGCAAACAAACCATCAAACAAATCTGTTTAATGGCTGTCCTAGAGTGACTATGATGCCTGTATCCCCACATCGTCTGTTCTGTGTTCTGTACCTTTAAAACTGGTTCTGAGAGTGAGCAGGGAAAGAAGAAGCGCGCAGTTTGTTTTGAGAAACAAACTCACTCCTCTGAATCTGCTCTTGTCCTTGAGACTGTGTAGTTGTTTTTTTTCCTTCGTTCAGATGCACGGAAGGCAGCCAGAGAGAGGTTTTTTTTTTCCCTTTGTTAGTCTAGCTAGCTGAGGCAAAGAAGCTTTCCTGGACTGTTTTTTTTATTATTTTTTTTTTCTTTGGGACTGTTTAAATCTGCTCTGAACTGAAAAACCCAGAGGAGCACCGGGATCTTGCACCCGTGGCCCACCTGGCCGGGACTCGGCATTTTCTAGCACTGAAGCAACTGAGACTGATAAACAAACTCCTGACATGAGCTCTCAGTTTTGCCATCTCTCTTCGGAGCAGCGAGAAGTTTTATTGTTTCATATTGTTGTTATTATTATTATTATTATTATTATTATTATTATTAATAATAATTCTTTATGCTTGTGGGCATTTTGTTTGTTAAATAAATAAAGTTTTTTCCACTCTTCTTTGAAGGAGTTCTTTCCCCGAACCTGCTGGGGAGAAAAGCTGTTTGGATTTACTTTTCAGAGGAACCCCATTCAGAGATTTCCTCCCAAATTTGCCCTAAACCAGGACAATGGCCAAACTTTGGCATAACTGTGGCATTTTTCAGCCCTTTACTTAAATTCCTACAGCCCATATATTTGCTATTTCTTAGTCTGCTAAAAGTCCTGTGATTAGACCCACTGCTATTTTGAAGAAGACATATAAGACTTATTTAATGCATGCATAAAAGCCAATACCTTTATAAAGCTTTGTAATCATGTAAGATTTCCTGCACCTAGCTTTAGTCACCTAAAAATCATGTATGTTTGACCTATCCTTAGTGTCAGTGGGGGGAAACAGGCTGGTTTTGAAGTAGATTGAATAAATCAGTCCTGCGCATCTACCTTAGAAGAAGGTGAACAGTCTTGGGGGGACACCTGTTTATTTCTGAATGAGAGCCTGAATCTCCATCTAGATCTGTGGATCCATGAGTGTTCTCTGGCCCTGACGCTGAGTGACAGAGTCACCTCTAAAAAGACTTTAGGGAAAAATGTTTTGCACATACTCACTCCTGAACTGTTCTCAGGTAGTCTTTGGAAAAGGCTGAGTTGCCTTAGAATGAAGACATACCAGGGACTGTGAAATAAACAGTAGAAATTGTTGTTTGTGCCCATGAAATTATTGTGGCACTAATAGTTTACTGAAATGGGTGTAGTTTTGAGTTTTACCTTCAACTCAGATGCTTTTCATGCAGCTCCACCAACTTATACACAGAACTACTACTTCTCATGTGATAGCACAGTGTTTCTGAGTGACAAATTTCCTTTTTTATAGATGTGTGAACCTCCTGATAAACTCGACTTGTATGATAAATCCATAAAAATCAATAAAAATTGAAAGACACTGGGTTTTACTAGAAGTCCTTTATGGAATTTCATGGCACTGAATTACAGGGGAGCCTAAATGCCTTAAAATGGCCTTCATCTAAAATAGCACTTTCATAATTCTTGCCTGGGGGCCATATAATTCTGAACACACTTGAAGTGAGATGTCAGCAAAGATTTGCACACTTCTCCACACATAATTATTACACTAGAGAATTAAAAGGTAAACCAATAAAAGGTTACAATAATTAGTTATCAATTGAAGAGTAAAAGATCACCAGGCTTTACGTGTGAATTAGAAAAATTGTTGAAATTACAAACTAGGAAACTAGCAGGGTTATCTTTATATATGCACCAACAGTATTTCAAAAGGAGACCCTAGTTTGCTAATATATTAGAACTTTTTTTAACTTATCTTTTATATTCAGTTCAGAATAAAGGAGTAGATAAAAGAGAAGTGAATGTCATAAGGCTTTCAAAAGACCATTGACAGAGTAACTCAGGAAAAGATCCCTTAAAGCTAAATCATATAGTGAAAGGCTAATATTAGAGCTTACAATCTGGCTGAAATATGGGAAAGAGGAAAAAACAAAAAATTTATGCACATCAAAATTCTAATCTAGAATGTTTCTATTTGCAATGAAGAATATTGTGATCATTTTTACATTACTTAACAATTAAAATGTTTTCCAACCAAAGGCATTTTCATAACTATTTCTGCAAGCTGAGTGGTTTAAATAGAAAATCAAGAATACAGATGTATGAAAAATAGCCATTGCACATTTTCATTAATAATTTCTTGTAGGTTGTTCATCATCGTCTCTTAGTTTCTGATTAATAGCAGTTTTTCCATGTGAGAGTAAAGAAAAGAAAACTAGATTCCCAGAGAGTTAAACTAGAATGCTAACAACTAGATTATAAATAGATTTGATCAGAAATTTGAGTAATATTTTACTTCATGTGAAAATAAATGAGAAGAAAGATACGTACAAAATTATAACTCATATAGAGAACACAGAAATCTGTTTTGTTTCATAGTATATAAATAATTTAAATTAATACTTACTATATTACAAAAGAAATTAATTCAGTACTGGCAAAAGGGATACTGTTCATCTGCACAGGTATTGGAACACAGAAATCAGAAACATATTAACTATAGAAGATAATATGAAATATCTGCTATTTCATAAATGCTTATTTACTGTTTTTCTAAGTCATGTAATACTTGGCTTATAACTTTTACCAACTTTTAAACCAATGAAATCTCTCATATTTCAGAGGCAAGAAACCCTATGGATGCACATTGTATTTTAGTTGTCTCATGAGAGATTTTGTACAATTTTTTATTTGTCACAAAGAGATCATGCCTTTCATGGCATATCTTAAGCTTCTTCTACTTCCCTATAAAATTTTAGGTTTCTTTATTTTATTTTTTCCCCGTGGACACTGGATAAGTGCATGTTTCACATGTAGTTAGACACATGTTCTAATCCATTTGGTATTTGATTGAAAAAGCATGTAGCAACAATCATACTGCAAAATGGTTCATTTTTTTCTCTCTGAACAGGACCAAATGGAAGGATATAAACCAAATCTACCCACAGGACTTCGTTCTTTGCCTCACAATCTTTCCTGCTGTGCCATTGCCTGAGGTCAGATCTGAAGCAAAACAGGCATAACCAGCAATCTGGAAAGCCCAGCACCATCGTGTAGTTCAGTCTGTGAGTGTGTGCATGTACATGCCTCAGAAAGAGCCACCAGACACAGAGAGTTGTGAAGGGCCAGATAAATATGTTTCATTAAAATTTAACAATGAGATTGTTGTTTTGTTGGGTTTCTTTTCTCTTTTTGCATTTAGAGAAAGCCTAAAGGGATTGCCTACCATTAAGTTAAGGAACTAACGATCAACTCTCCCCCTCTCCTCTATGACCTCTCTATTTCTCAGTTTCTGCTAGCATGGTCTCTCGGGTTTTGTGTAGTTTTGTTTTGTTTCTACTGTTGTTGCAGAAATCTGAGCTTTGTTGCCTTCAGTATCTGGGATGTTCCTCCTTATATTTCTCATGACCAGGCAATTTGCTGTCTCCCCTCTGTTCCCCAATGCTTGCACAACCTTGTCAGGGACTCTGTCCCCTCACAGTAATTCCCTTAGTTTTCTCTTTTTTATGACCTGAAACCTTATCACCATCTCCTCTGGAGCATCTTCCCTTGCATTGCAAGGTGAGGCATAATCCTCCAGATAACAGAATCAATAAATCACAAAACATCATAAAACAGGCTGGATGGGTCCTTGAAAAATCATCTGGTCCAAACATTTTATGGAAAAGGGAAATTAAATTAGATTATCTAGCATCATGTCCAGTCTTGTCTTAAAAATCTCCATGAATAAACACCCCATCATGTCCTTGGGGAGATTGTTTCAGTAATAGATTTTCCTCACAGTGTGGTTTGTTGGTGTTTGTTTGTTTGTTTGTTTGTTTGTTTGTTTGTTTGTTTGTTTTACATCAATATGAACCTCTGCTAGCATAACTTGCACCCATTGCTTCATAACCTTGTTGCGTGGCTCCTTAAAGGAGAGAAATTGTCCTCTCTGTAGCCATTCTTGAAGTACTGGAAAACAGTGATGAGATGTCCCTGAGCTTTCTCTTGTACAGTATCAAAAGACCTTGCTCCTGTGGTCTTTCCACATAGCGCAGATTCTTAAGCCCTTTGATCACCCCTGTGGCTTTCTTTTGAATGCTGTCTGCATTTTGGTTAAATTTTGGGAACCAGAAACAGCCACAGTATACCAGGTATGGCTTTGCAAGTGCTTAGTGGGATGATCATGTCTCTATATCTGTTAGTAATGGCACCATGGATGCAGCCCAGGATCTAAATTTGTTCTTCTGTTTTTGCTGCAGACGCACACTGCTGACTCATGGTCTGCTTGCTGTCCACCAGGACTCCCAGGTCCTTTTCCATAAAGATGCTCTATAGCCACACAGATCCTATCCTGTACTTGTCTCTGTGATTTTCATCCAGGTGCAGGAGATGGCCCTTCATTAAACTTCACATGGTTCTTGCTTACCCACCTTTTCACATCTCTGTAAGATGCCTCTCCCTTCTGACATGTCCACCTCACTACTCAGTTTGCATCATCAGACTTGATGAGGATACTTGCAGTCCCATCCTCCAGATAATTGATGAAGAAGTTGAACAGTGTCAGGACCAGTGTCAGTCCTTTAGGGATCTCACCTGTAAAAGCCATAGACTGACACCCTCTGTCTGTGGTCTATTAACCAATACTCTGTCTATCTCACAGATCAGCTATCCGCTCTTGCCAGTTTGTTTAGAAGGAAGCAATGGGCACCAGTGTCCAGTTCTTCACTTAAGTCCAGCTAAACAGAATGCACTCTTTGCCCCATATCCACAGAAAACACCACTTTGTTGTAGAAGTGATCAGGTTGGGCAAGCTGCCATATGTTTCCATATGACACATTGCCTCTTAAGAGGGAGTCACTGGGCAAATGTCCAGACGCATTTGTTGAAACTCTTGAACTTCTCATTGACAGGGTGTACACTGGCAACATCCTAGACATCACTAAGATATGAAAAGTCCAGTCCAGGGTCTATCTCCATTTAACGGACTAGAAAAATGGGCAAAGTAGAGCAAAAACAAGCTCCACAGAATGGGATCCAGGCTGCACTGTGAGTGAGTCCAAGAACAGAAGCTAGCTCATATGCTTTGCTGTAAAATATTGACCAGTAATGAATTTCCTTTCACAATACAGCTGTGCAAATTGAGGTCATTAGCTGCATGAATAGGCACTGAGTTTATAAGATAGAAGTAGGCTGACATCATAATTCCTGCAGAAAGGTTCGTGGAAGAGTACCAAACATGATCATGAGCCAACAGTACTTAAAAGTTTGTAGAATTGATTCTGAAGAAAAGAAAAAGTAAGGAAGAAGGTTTATATGATTGAAAATATTTTTTATTTTGATCTGTGTTTCAGTTTTGGTTTTGCTAATTTGGGGTTCGGGGTTTTTTTTTGCTTTTCTTCCCCCCAGATATTCCTACAAAGATTTTTATCAAAATACAAATAAATGTATTTTGTCTATTTTGAACAGAGACTTTGAGGGCTGAAAAGAGAGGCAGTTACCTCAGAGACTTTTAGACAAAACAAGAAAAGGTAGCAAGGTGAGTGCTACTTAAGGTTTTCAAAACTTTTTTCTGAGAAACAATTAAGGATGGAATTTTAAGTATAAATTTTTATTCTTAAAAAAACCCAAACTGGCCAAACAAAGAAAAAAAACCAAACAAACAAACAAACAAAAAAACAAACAAAAAAAACCCCCATATAAAATATAACCTTTCTCAAAAAAAAAAAAATTTCCATCACAGTTTTGAAAAATATTGTGACAGGGGAGCGTCATTTCAACACCATTTACCCAGGTAATACTTTCTATCTGAAGTTTATTACACCTGTCTTTCCAAACGGGCACAGCTGTATTTTTAGACAGCTCCTAAATCCTTCAAAGGAGCTGTCACTCAGTCATTACCTTGCCACTTGTGGTGAGAGCGATGTGCTTCCCGCTGCCGGGCTTTGCCTAGGATTAAACAAAATCTCAGCGTAGCCGATGCGGGGCCGCCTCCTTTCCCCTGGGCGGCACTGCTGCACCGGCTCTGCAGCCCCGGCAGGGACACTGGGCACGGCCGTGCGGTGACACTGCTCTGCAGAGACAAGGACACTTCTGACAGCACCCAAAGAGAAGCGCATCCCGCCGGACTGAGGAGGGGAAATAATCTGCATGCCTAGGGAGGAGATCGTGCGGGACCAATAGGGATATGTTGATAGGAATGTGGCTTAAATAAATTGCAAAGACTGTAGGATTTGAGTCAGCTGCAGAAGTGATGATCCAAACAGGCTTAAATGCTCTGCTGGTTTGACAGCTTTCATGATACCCTTTATGGTCTTGCCTGTAGAACTTAGTCTGTGACTAGTTTAAAAAAAAAAAAAAGGGTTTTACTGCACAGAGTTGCAGATTTAAAGTAGAGGGACTGAGTTTCAAGAGAGTTTCAAGAGTAGCATTCGCAATACAGAATTTCTAATGTCTCCGACAATGATATTCTATGGAAGAGACATTTATGGCCTTCACAAAGTAAAGCCCATTCAAAATCTATGTAGACAACAGAAAATATTTACAGAGAAAGTATGAGTGCCACCCTTTCAGAACTGTGGATTTTCCCATGTCAGAAGCAGAAAAAGCTCTGAGGCCAGCAAAGCATTTAGAGTGGTGAAGGCTTTCAGTGTTGACTTCCAAAAACAATGAGCTTCATCTGCTTCTAATGACTTTAAAGAAACCTGCTGATCCTCCATAAATTCCATGCAACATTTTCATACACTGTTGGCCCAAAAAAAAAAAAAAAAAAGGCTCAAGAGATATAGTATATTAACAGGTAATCCAGATTAAATAGATTATTCATGTTTACCCTAAGTGTACCTTACACTGTGAATGTGGGCTGTTGTTGCTTGCTTGCTTGTTTTTTACTTTGGTTAGGAACAATCAACATAGCATTTCTGATGTGATGATATGAGGATAGATGTCACCATTAACTGTATTTTCCTTCAAATGAATCCTAACATTTTTTGCAGTGGTTGATCCTCTTTTGTCCATCATTCTCTTGAAATGCAATTGCATGCCATAGCACTGTGAAAGAAGAGTGATGTCTGATTGAAAACACACTTTAAAAAAAGCATGCAACTGTGGCCGAAACATCAGATGCTAAAGTACAAGCCAGTATCAGCTCCTCAGGAAATATTCCAGACTGATAGCTGTGCACTGCCCTTCTGTTTCAAGCTCCCATGTCTTCTGGCAACATGTTGCAGATCCGTTATATATTTTGCAAAAGATATTTTAAAAAATTATATCTTCAATAACTCACAACCTGAGTTCATTATCGCTAACAACTGACACAAGGAAGTCTGCAATTAAAAAATAAACAAAAGTGTTAATGTTCTTAGTACTTAAAATTATGCTCCCACCAGTTAGTTCTTATGTGACATCTAGCTGACTGAATATTTTTAGAGGATGAGGAGTACTTGGACTAAAATCTTTATAATTCAGGCGAAAAAATGAATAATCGTACTGCAGCTGACAAGATTTACATCATTTGCAATGATTTCTCTTGCTGCTCTTAAACAAGTTGTGAGCTAAAATAACCACCCTAATTAAAACATTGATATAAATTTTTAAAAAAGAAAAAAAAAATCTATAGTTTATTTGTAAGAACAGTACTTTTAACTTATGCATGATTTGTCTCACCCACTACTACCTAGGGAGGGAAATAATGCTGCTCTTTTTACTTTTGGTTTATATTGGCTCGTGTCATGCATGTTCCTAATACCCTGTCTAACTTCTATAAAATATAGAGCTATAAAATATCTGCATCTCCTTCCAGAAGAAACATAATCTTGGCCACAATAGGATTCTGTAAGGAGGGACTAACAATATATTATTTAAAAAATCCACCTATTAGAGAAAAAAAAGAGTAGTCCTATTTTTATAACTGCCTCATTTCCTTAGGAAGAAACAAAGGATGGATGGCACATTAAGGATTTAAAAGAAAGGCAGTAAAGAGAGTAAGGGAAAATGCTTTTATCAGGAGCTTAGAATCTCATAATAAGTGACAGCTGATTCCACAAACAAACTAATTAATGATGATCTGATGAGAGAAAATGTCCCCTGGAGAAGAAACAACACAGAGCAGTGACAGAATTAGAGAGAAAAAGCTAAGGGGAAGAGGAAGAAAATGTTATGGTATTAAAGCTCTGTATTTAAGTAAAAACAAAACTCAAGTTCATTAAACAGCAATGCTTATGCCTCTTGCAATAACTTCTACTGTTTCCATGGTACCTGCCACATTTTGGGGAAACAAACTGTACCTTTGGGGAATATGAAGTTGTGTGCTTCTGTGTAGCAATAATTAGTGAATTTTGGCTTTGTTTTCAAAAATAGGAGGAAAAATGTCTTTAGATTTTTTTGTCCAAGTTGTGTTACTGTTCATAGGAAATCAAAACTCAGATACAGCAGATAAAATTATTAATACAGTTGTTGTGATAACTTGAATTTAGCAGATATTACAGAATCACAGTGTCAACTGGGGAAAGGTTTCTGGGATCAAGTCCAATCTTTGCCCAAACACTTCCCTGTCAACTAGACCATGGCACTGAGTGCCACATCCAGTCTTTCCTTAAACACCTCCAGGGATGGTAACTCCACCACCTTCCTGGGCAGCCCATTGCAATATTTAATCACCCCTTCTGTGAAGAAATTCTTCCTAATGTCCAACCTGTACCTCCCCTGATGCAGCTTGAGACTGTGTCCTCTCATCCTGTTGCTGGTTACCTGTGAGAAGAGGCCAACCCCCACCTGGCTACAACCATTGTCCGTGTTTATGGTGCATTTACTTATATAAATGGTCCAATTGGCTGTTTTTTTTCTGAGATGCCACAGAGAAATGCCTAATGTTTTCCACCTTTGTCTCCATATCCCTGGACATGAGCCTTGGCAGCAAATTTCTATTTTTCCTGCCTCCTGCTCACCTAAGATTCACTATAGGTGTTTTGCAATCCTGCTCCAACATTTTATAATGCTTTGAAAGATGTCACACCTCACTTGCATGCCCTATCTACATTGACAGCACGAGGAAAGTTCTTAAATGTGAGGTCATTGAATGGACTCAGGTTCAGACTGTTCACAAGTCAGTCTTTTCCTGTTCTTTCTATAAGGTTTAACTCTGACTCTAGAGCACAGAGGAGCTGAGTTGTAGTTTTTTTATGTTTTTTTCAATGAGGTCATCTGTTGTGAAGTAAAGCGTTGTTGCATAGAGCGAGAATGTTCTCTATCCTCCTCAGACTACAGGAGCGAGACACGAAGACATGTCCTACAGCCATAATCCCTCATGGCCCAGGCACTAAATGCCCTTTCCTTTTGTGAAGTCCATAAAGACCAAAGTGATTACTGTGCAAGGGAAGGTGGTTTGCTTTTATTCAGAAAACAAAGCACATGGTCAAATCTTACATATTTTACTCATGGTTAGAACTCCAGATCTTCACTTTCGAGTTGTTGTCATTGTTGTTGTTGTTTTTTTTTTTTTTTTTTTTTGTTTTGTTTTGTTTTTTTTTTGTTGTTGTTGTTGTTGTTGTTGTTGTTGTGGTTTTTTTCATTTTTTTCCCAGGGAAGCAAAAGCAAACAGTGATCTTTCAAACACCTGAAAAATAGATTCTTCCTATGTGGTCCTTTGGATGCCACCGAAGAAATTTACTGGAGAGACCATGTCTCTTGATCTTGAGCTTTCAACGCACAGAAAATGGTCACTTGGCAGGAGTCTGGGCTTCTCTTGCATGGGCTGCAATTGGAAGAGTTTGATGGTAGATGAATACAAGAAACCTTCCCACTTTTTCTGACTTTCCAGAAAAAACTCCAGAGATTAATGTTGCCCGTGACGACAGCAACCGGAGTTAAGTTACTGTGAGACTGAAAAAAATCACAGGCATTTACATTTGGTGGTGCAGGCAAGGGTCTGCCCACCCCTGCCTTCAGGCATCTGGCCTGAAAATTTCAGACTGAGAAGTCAATCTTTAATGGGAAATTAGTCCAGATAACAGCACTATGTTTATCATCACCCTTATAAAACTGAAGCATCAAAAAAAGGTTTTTTAAACTTCTAATCCCCAGCACATATTAAGACTGACTTTTTAGTCTATCACTTGTCAAAACCAGCAGCTCTGTGTCAAGAATCTGATCTGTTATGGAAAGGAAAATTAAAGTCACCAATGAATTAATAAATGGTTATCCAGTCTTAACTCCTAACCTGCTAGGTTTGCCACCAAAACCAGTGATAACAGATAAAACAACAAAGATGTCTGAGTAAACAAACTTAACTGTTCTGCAGAAATTTAGCTCAAATGTCTCTGCAGAACTTTGCAGTATCAACATATGTCAAAGCTAATAATTTTTTCATAGAAGACTTACTAAATTTATGTTGTTTTTTTCTGTAAGGATCCCAGATTTTTGGGTCCACTTCAAGAAATTTCCTCTTAAGCAACAGAATATTGCTATCCCTTATAGTATTAGAAAGCATTTGAAGGTATTTAGTTTCTAAATTTCTAAACGTCAAGAATTCATGCTAAACAACACAGCCAAAGCACTTGCATTTTTTAAGGTTATGATATTTGTAAACATTTCCTTTATTTAGTTTTTAGGGTTTTTTCCTTTTTCTCCATGCCACCTAACCCACCCAGTGGTTATGATATTATTTGTAAGTATGAGCAGTAAAACTGATCAAACTAATCAACTAATAATTACACAGTGTGTATATACATATATATATATATATATATATATATATATATATATACACAATTATGGGTACACACAGTTGTCTGTATGCAATTTTACATTGAATATTTTGTTAGAAGGAAAAACGTGGTTAAAGAAGAAGCCTGACTATTTGTCTTGCTTTGATGACCTATTACTGAGTTGGGGTTGGGAGAAACTGCACTACACTATGATTAAAACAACATCCTCAAGTGGAAGAATTTTTGCATTAAACAGTAGAATAGGTAGAATAGAAAATTCTTTAGAGTTTGGCAGTAGAGATTTTTATATTAAACGTTAGAATGGAAAACACATTAAAGATTGGCTTCTGTGAGGAAAAAGAATATCTTGATAGCGGGGAGGGGATCCTGAGTCACCTTCAGAAGTAAAAGAGGATCCCATCTGAAATTTATTACAATACACGAAGCCAATACAATTGCTAAAAAAAACCAGATGAGCAGAGAAAAGGAAGTAACCATCAGACACCTTTTAATATCACGTCTGTGTCATCCTGCAGGCACAAGTTTCTGTTTTTTAAGATTTAATATGGTACAATCTCATAATTTACAAAAAATTACAAATGGGGATTAAGGCTCTGAATAATTCATCAGCCTGTTTCTGACAAATATGGTACTCAGTGAAGTGTTCTCTCATGTCAGCTGCACCAATGAATGTAGAAACCAGGGAAAATTATTATAATGATCCACTTTTTTTTTTTTTTTAATCTAAAGATGCAGATAAATGTGGGTTTACACGATTCAGTTAAAAATTTAAAACATTTTGATGCACGTACCTGGTACTAATTAATCTACTTCATTTGCAATTTATGTAACATAATAGCCCTTTCAATTAGAAACTGTAGTTTTCCCTACACACCTTCATCCTAGTTTTCACATCAGTCATGGCTTAGGAATGGTACTCCCAGTTTAGTGCTCCCACCGAGACTCTCCATATCATGGACTGTTCAGTTGCTCCCCCCTTCCCCTGCATGTGGTTGGAGACAAGATTTGGAAGCACAAAAGGTAAAACTCATGGGTTGAGATTACAGCAGTTTGCTGGAAACAGTGATGAGATGAGAAAGCAATGAGTAACAATCAACAGTATTAACAACTAAGTGTACAAAATAGGAAAACAACTCACATGTGATTGCTCTGAACCAGCATTACCCTACCAGAAGGAACCTCTTCAGCTGTTCCCAGCAAAGCTGTGGTTTGGTACAGAATAACCTTTGTGTCCAGGGTATAGCCCATCCTGGCTACTACAAAAATTAACCCAGTCCTCCCTGGGACCAAGACAACATCTCAACACTCAAATGCTTACCATTTCTGCTTTCTCAGAGCTGCAGTCAGAAAACTATTGAGTTTCTCAATAGTCACTGCAGTGAGTGCTATTTCCTGCCACTCTATTTGGATTATTTCTTTGTTTAAAGGCACAAGAAGGCTGAGTGAGTTGCTGTTCCTAAATATTTTGTTTAGTTCGAAGTTGAAAAACACATCCAAGAAGATTACTACATACTTACTCAATCCCTTACATAATAACATTTAATATTTTCATTTTTCCAGAAGTATTTATCTCTTTTGCTATTCAACAGCAAAATAAATCAATCTCTGGAGAATGGTAATCCACAAGGAGTTTGGTATGTGAAAATGTGACAAAGTGTCACTGCAGTTAAAGAAAATGTATCTGCAAATGTCAGCGATGTGTAAAGATTTGGATTAACTCCATAGAGGTTCATGTCCCTTCTCTGAACTTAATAAATGCTAGTTCCTGGATTTGAACATAAATACTTTTAAGCTAATCTTCAAAATAACTAAGTTCAGTAATTTTACCCCCTTTAAATTTACCTTACCAAAAAAATATTTGTAATAGACTTTAATATGATTTTTAGTTTGTTTTAGTTTCTTTTTCATTTAAGTAGAAATCCATGATTGATTGCTGAAGTTTCTGTATAATTGGAGTTAGGAAAGATATCATATAATCTTGCAACCACTTACATCGAGCTTGTTTCCCCATGGTACCTCAGCATAGTACTTCATTTTGAAATAGGAAGATTAAATGTAGAGAAGGAAGGGGGAGGGATTTTTTTTAATTGTTTCTGAAATATCCAGAAGAATCATCCGTGCTGAGAATGGCTATTCTTTGAAGGAAATATGAATTAATTATGAATATAATTATTTTACTTGCTCTGTAAGAATAAAACTAAAAGCAAAATTTCATTTAACAAAGACAGGCAATCTCTTAACAGTGAAGACTGAGAAATACTTTGAATCACCTCTCCAATTCTGAGAATCATATGAGTCACGTGCAACAACTGAATATTTTCTTCTTTTTCTCCTAACCTCACATAAAGAGAGATTTAGAAGAGTACTTAAAACATTGTGCTTTTTTTCAGATTTGATAAGATATTTCTCTAAACTGTTTTTCTGTCATATTGGAGGGATACAGATTGCGGTTGTGAGGGAAGGAGAAACATAAAAGCCACTTTATCACTCTATTTCTCTATCCTAAGTATCATTTAACTTAAAGCATTAAAGGCTTTCTCCTCTTTATTTCTCTGGGCGTTATCCTATTGAGTTCATAGAAGTGAAATTTAAGTTACTAACATAGGTGCTTTCAGTGCATTTCAGTAATACATTTTGTCACTTTTATTATCTCCTGGATCTTATATTGTCACTTTAAATCTGAGTAATCTGTATCACAAGTGACATAAAACCTTGCTATATGAAGTCTGCCATTTTGAATTTATCATATAAACTGGTAATTCAGCTGGAACTGCTGCAGGGATGTAAAGCACATTTTGTGACCTTTGCTTCTCACCTTGGCCACTGCCCTGCATGCCAGCCACATATCCCAATGGCCTGTCCAGCTAAAGCAGTTTCTCTTCTGTTGGGAGAAACTAAAATGCCACAAAGTACCTTCCTCTGAACATATGCAGGGCTACTGCTGGATCTCTGTTTTGTTCAGGCAAAGATGGAATGACCACAGCCATCCTGTTTTGTCTCCGTACAGATATTTTTACATTTTTCCCTAACAGAAATATATCCAATCAGAAAATAACTTTCAAGGAGTGTCACATAGAGGACACAAGGAGTATCACTGCAGCTAGATAGACTAAGTGAATTTTAATGTTTGACCTGAATACATTATAGTACTTGACAAACTTTGATGGGTACTTAAGGGAAAGATAAGTGAAAAGAAATTATCTCTGTTTGTATGGATGAGGTCTTATCTTCATGTATTTCTATGTATCCTACAAAAAGTAAAGATAAATGTATTGAAGTTGTAGACTTGCAGGATTCAAAGATGCAATAGGATAATCTAAGATCATTTTACAAGCCAGTACTCTAAAACTCAGGAAAATACCTGAACATACATATGTTTTTATAGCTTTAAATTTTGGTACCTTATATTTTTTAAACACGTCTATATATTAAAGATCTCCTCAACATAAAACAAAAGTTTATAAATATATTTTTTTAGAAATAAGGATCTTAATTCACTTGGAAAAGTATGTATTTCTTGTGGTTTGGCTATTACTCTTTCTGAGAGAGTGAGTAAGGGTTAATGCAATGCCTATTCACTTTGGCTTTGTCTTGAAGGTTTCAGAGGCAGGGAAGTAAACTGTACTTAAAGTGACAATGGGGATTTTAATTTCTTTGAACTATTCTGCAGTTATCATGTGTCAGGAAAGATATCCTATGCTGAACTATGAAGGAAAAGACTGAAATAGAGAGATCTAGTCTTTAGGCTAGAAAGCAAAGGACAAGGAAGTAGATGAAGACAGAGTCTCTGGAGGGAAGACACTAAATCTCAATTCCATTCCCTCCTGTTTCCCCCTCAAATTTATGCACTTGACCATGCATTGAAGTTAAGAGTCATTTCCACAAAGGATTGAGAGATGTTGCCATCTGCACTGGTTCTTAATCTTAATGTAGCATTTTTAGTTTGTTATTTGAAAGGAATGGACACTATTTCATTAATTTTCATTTACAGATCAAACACAAAACTGAAACATTCCCACTGGTTAACAGTATTCAGTCTGTGTTTAAGATGATGTTTCGCACTAGATAAATTTAGTCTTGCTGAGAAAAAAAAATTAAAATATTCTATCAGAGGAGTAATATATACTCTGCAGAAATAGAACAAGAATAGTGAATTAAAATAATACATTAGAAACCAGCATAAATCTATCCTTAGAATAATCAGTAGGTCTTGCATCTTAAGTCCATACTGTGTTCTTTTATTTCAGTATCATTTTATTTGTACGAATTTATTATTCATTATGTTGCCCAAAGCTAACAGAAACCATATTTCATTAGTAGTACACAGTGAGGAAGAGAGTCCCTGCTATAATCTCCATAAGAGAAAATACAAAGGCAAATCAGAAAATATTTAGATTAAAAAAAAGAGACTTCCTCATTATTTCATTTCCTTATCTCTTCCTGTCCCCTTCCCCTTAAGCTTTTTATTCTGTTTGGACTTTTTTTGTAAATACAGAGAAAGTCTGAAGTGAAAAAAACCCATGCCATTTCAAAGGATTTGTTGACTTAAGTACTTAGAAGTCACCAAGGCTTCTGTGGGCACAGATAAATACTCATGGCTGAGACACTGTTTAGGGAAAAATGCATTTTATTCAGAAGTCTCAGTCAGAGCTTGGTCTTCTGTGAATGCATATATTAGGGTCAAATGCATCTACAAGAGAAAGTTATGCATTCCAAACCAAAATAACTCTTACAATTTTAACATAATTGATGAGAATTATCTGCTACTTTATAGTTGGGTTTCTCTTGCTTTTCACTTAAAAAAAAATAAAAAACCTTCTTTAAGAAGAAGCAGAGAGAAAACCTGTAGTACATTTTGAAAAGATATTTAAGAGTAAAGCTTGGAAAAGTACATTAGCTATTACAGTTACCTAATAGCCTGAAATTTGCTCTACGATCTACAAACACATCACACTACCATTTTGATGCCTTAACTGTTTTTCAATGAGATCTGTGAGAATTTTACTTAACACTTTTAACAGTTTTAAGTCTACAACAGTGTTTTAAAAATGCTTACAGAAAATGTAATTTTTTATTGCATTAATATTTTTCATTGAAGATGGCATGAAGATCCAGGTATTTTAGAGTAACCTGGCAGATTTTTGGTTCCCCATACAGAGGGCTGGTATAATCCAATGCCCCTTTACTGACACTACAATGAACGACAACAGAAATCACATTTCTAAGAGATTATTTATTAGATTTGTGAACATTTATTACATTTTGTGTGGTACTGGTCCTTTTGTTTGCTTTTGTTTGTGTTTAATATCTGTGATGACAATGTCAGAAATGCTGTGATAGAGGTCAGGTTCAGGTGGGAATGCCCAAGTACCTCCCCTGGGGCAGGGAGTTTCATACTGAATGATGTAATGATGTGGATACGTCAGAAATCTTTGATGGTTTAAGACTTCCCAGCTGCCTCTCATGTCATTATAGTTGAGTCAATTATGGCCCATGAGAAGGGGTGAATAGGCTATGGTGAATGTCACAGTATTTTCCCAGAGGAGAGTTTTCACAGCTGAGACATTTGTGCAAGGACTTAGGCATGATAAAAAGCATTACCCCATCTCCTAGGATCTGCCTCAGCCTCTTTCCTTTTCTTGTTCAGCACCAAGCTGTACCCTGAGGTGGTGGCTGTGCACCTGAGAGCAGAGCACATCATCAACTTGCACCTTGATTAATTGAGCCATCAGCATTCCAGTCTCTCACAAGTCTCTCATCAGTCCTCCCTACACTTTCATAGCTTCCCCTGGGCATCACTACAATAGCAATGAAAGGAGGTGAAGGGTTTATTATTGTTTATCACTGTAACAGAAAGGTTTAGGTTTATATTAATCTTTTGCTCCTAGAACAAAGTGCATGATGGCAAGAACTCAAGAACTGGTGATTTGTGTGGCTCTGAATTGGTCTGTTTGCCTTGTTGACCTTTTTGAATTGAAGTTTATGGAACTCAGTTGTTTGCCCTGTAAAGATTTGCAGAGGTCTATCAGCTTTATGTATTACTCTCTTTTTCTGAATAATTACAATTGTGTGACCCAGTCAAAGAAAATATTGCAGAAACAAAGGCTTTCATAATCTTAATGTTGAGGAGGTTTTGAAATACAGAAACAAACATTCTAGACCTCAAGTTTTGAATATTTTGCTTTCCTTTTATTTTAACATCTACATTGCCATGATACTATGAGTTGGCTTGAAAACAAGAATTCCATTCCCAAAAATAAAATTATTGCTTTAAAAATTTTGGAGTTGTGCTACATGCAAAAGGTACTTTGCAAAACAATATCATGGATTGTTAATAGCAAAAAGTTTCAGCACTTAGCTAGCATATGGAAGACACTGAATTCTGTCTCTCTTTTCCATGGCTTGGAAGAGGCATTTTAAACAAAATGAGGGCTTAGCAGGAGTTCCAAGAGCCTTTTGACTTCTTTAACCTAAATCCAACATTTATTAACTGAATGTATGCAGCTTCTTTAATCCCAGTTTTGCGGCTTCTCTACTTTCTAAAGGTGCTTCTATTCCAGATGCCTCTGGCCAGCTTGCTAAGAAAGTAAATCTGGTAGATGGGCTCCTAAAGCAAGAGAGACACTGACAGAAGCTGTGGTGCCTGCTCTAAGCTGCAGGTGCCAACTCCTGCATTTTCACTGGCCTTGTTCTTGCCGTGTGATGTAGCTCAAACCATAACCACATGGGTGGCAGGTGGCCCTGATCCAGCATCACTGCCGTGAAGCCTGAATGACAGCCTACACAAAATTTACCCAGCTGGTGTGAAATGCACTTTGCCTTTGAATCAGAAAGATGTCACTTGACTTTTGGGTTCATTCTTATCCTAGGTGTGGATATTAATGGACAAACCTCTCTCCAGTCAAAGTACTAGTTCTCTCTGGGAAACTTCTATGAAAATACAAAAGAGAAATGACATTTCATGATGCAAAAATGCAAATATTTGGTTTGTGTTACTGAACAATGAGCTGAAGAACAAAAAAAAAAAAAAAAAAAAAAAAAAAAGAAAAGAAAAAAAATTTATCTTTTTTTCCTTTATGCAATATTTTTAAATTTACTTAAGGCATGGAAAACAAGGCTGTGCCTGTTCATTATTTTGGTAAATACTTTTTTGAAAAAAAGCTTTTATATTATATGTAACAATTGCGATTTTTTTTTTCCTTTTTCTTGATTTGTATTTCCTTGGTTTGGGGTCAAAAAGAAATAATTTCTATGCAAATTAAATACAAAACCTAAAGATTGTACTTTCACTAGGGGGCAGAAAATGCCTAAGCTTTTCATCTACAGAATCATATTTGAGTCTATTTGACATAAAGTTTCTAAAACAGCTGTACTCTGAGCTGTCTAACCTCTGAATCATCACACACTAAGCAAATCAATAATATTCTATGGTAGTCACTCTTCAAGGAGAGAACACTGTGATGGAAATGCCTTCACTTAGACAGTCATGTACTGAAGCTGTACACCAGTGAGTAATAATGCTTTCCAAGGAAGTCACCATGAAAAAATGAATTATTTCTCTTCTGTTCTACCAGAGTGCGACAAAAAAAGAGGAGAGAGGAGAAAGATGAAAATTCAAGCCTTCACCTTCAAAAATGATTTTAAAATGTTATTATTTGCATTTTAATATGTGTTATCAAATCTTCAAACTAATTTGCATTTATAGATAAATAGTTTTGATGCAGTTCTACACTTCATGAACAATATTGGCACAATTTACATACATTTTTATCTTTTCTGAAATAGCTGTTTCCGTTAAAACATTTCACAAAGTTTATATTAGCTAACATACTTATAACTCTCTGTATCAATCACAAAAATATAGATATTTACATATTAATTTCACTGCATGATAAAATGAAATATTCTGTATATGAAGATAATAATATTATACTACAATCTAACGAAATACATAAAACCAAGATGCTTCATACTGAATTTTTTTCTGATTTATGACATCTTTTATAGTTTTACTGAAGCCCTTCCTTGTACAGCTTTAATTTTTAAGCCTGGAAAAGACAGAAAAATAAATCATACAGTGTTTTAAGTGATGTTTGCATACCTTGATTTCCAACTGAAGTGATTAGTGAGCTGAGAACCTGCAAAACCAGCAACTCTCAGTAAGTTCTCCTATATCTTGTGGAATCAGAATAGCCCAATGCAGGATGATCTTCATTTTAGAGTCACTGTGGGTTTTCTTGACATTTTGTTGAAATATATTGATTTACTCAAAAACTCCATCAGGCACACATATTAATTTCTTGGTCCAGAACTTCAAAATGTGTCTGAAAAGACCCTAAATACTTGTGAATGTATGGGTTCAAATAGTGCATGTAGTCCCAGGCTACAGAGCTGAAGGAAAAACTATTCTTTTGACAATAAAATTTTAAGTTGTTCCCTGTAATTGTTCTTAAGGAAATAAGCAAATCCCATCCACTGGCACTATTCCCCACACAAACCTTAAAATAGGCACTTGTTTAGCCTTGCAGAGAGCTTCATAGTGGGGAAGCAAATCATATTTTCGCTCAACTTGGCATGTCTGTCAGTCTTCAATGGCAAATTAACTGCTACATGAATAAATTGAAGAATCCATGGAATTTTCAACAAGTGAGAATACAACTGAATTAATTTTTTTTTGCAGCTATTCTTTTATGTGAGTCACAGATCCCTGAAAATAGGGCCTGTAGTAGATGCAATAGCTGTTCATTGAAACCTCCAAAATGAGAAATGCCATATTAATCTTTCTGACTTTAAAAGCATGAGATGTAAATCATTTCACATAACTTGTATCTCCAAGATTTAGATGTCTGTATTTAACTTAGTCAACACAGCTCCCTTTTGAGGCAACAGACGTATGCTGATTTGCAAGTGACACGTATATTATTATCTTTTATCAATTTTGATATTCAAGTTAACTATAGGATTTGCATATGAATTTCTATGTGAAGTAGGATGAGCTGTAACTTATACCAAACACCAAAAAGTTCCAAGTTGTAGCCTAAGTCAGTTTAGCTGGAGAAGAGCAAAGCACAATTACTATCTGTGCCTTCAGGGAGAGGTTCATTTGATACATCCCGTAGTATGCAACTAAGATTAGATGAGTTGCCCTCAGGAAGTGTCTATTTCTTTCTCTAAAATGTAATTTGATTTGGTTTTGATTATCTGACTTTAACGTTATGTTAAATTGATATCACCTACTGATTCTGTAGTTACTTCTGTGTGAAAAAGCAGCGGTGCAATGAAAGTAATGTCTTGAAGGTGCTTCTAAATTTAGCTTTGTCAACAATCCTTGTGATATCCAGATACATATTTATTTAAGAAAGCAAACAGATGACTTGAAAAATGTAATTAAGTAAAAAATTCTCATCTGGTCCTGTCTAAACCAAACTATGCAGAAAATCAACAGGACTTGCTTCTTGGAACACGCAAACTAAGCACTGTTGATATTTTTGTTTTCTGTTTTTCCTCCTGTTCTTTGATGACTCATTGTTATATTTCCCATGCCCTGAATAAATATTTTACCTCACTTTTTATAGATTTCTGTAACATACCTTCTATTAACTGCCTGTTATCAGCCAATCTCAGCAGTATTCCACCATTTTATTTCAGTTTTACGTGATGTCAAGCTGCTGCCATTACGTTATTCAACATGAGCCTTTATACTGAGTCTTGCTTTGAGACAATACATTTTATTCATAAGCAGCCATATGAGTCTGTGGTTAGATTTGTGACTACATCAGTGTTGATAAAAGATCAGCCTTTTAGTTATTCTGAACGCTACACAACATCAAAGACTATGTTGTTCCTCTTTCTGCCCACTAACAGGGAGACTGGGGTGGGCAAGTTGCTGGGAAGGTACACAGCTAAAACAACTGACCCAGCTGACCCAAGGGATATTCTGTGCTGTATGGTGTCATGCTCAGCAATGAAAATGGGGAGGGGCTGGCCAGGAGCATTTCCCAGTCAGGCTTTACTCCAAGACTGGCCTGGCAGTGGTCTGCTCGTAGAAGATGGTAACAGACTGATTTTGTTTTAGCTGTTTAGGGGGGTTTTTTGCTTGTTTTTTTTTCCCTTTCCCTCCATTATTAAACTGAATTTATCTTGACCTACAAGTGTTTTCTTGTTTTTATTGTTCCCATTCTGTCCAGCTTCATCTTAAGAGGAACGTGACTAAGTAAGCAGCTGGTGGGCACTTTATCGGTAGCTAGGGTCAACCCACCTCAGCATTTCTAGATTAAAAAAAAAAAAAAAATCAGTAAGTAAATATTGCCTGAAAGAAATTTGCATCTCCCTCTCCTCATCTTTCTCTTTCTCTCTCTCTCTCTCTCTTTCTGCCTCTCTGTCGACCCCTCCCCCCAAAATGTTTTCAACTGTTAGTAATTGTCCTGAAGAAAATTATTCAAGAGTTTATCAACTTTTATCAAGAGCAAATAAAATAACAAAGCTTCACATAAAGTTTATGGATTGAAACATTTGCCTTGTTAATTTTAGTGTTCTAGTTTAGACTGCATAAAATTCTACTTCAAAACATTCAGTTTCAGAACTTGTTTCACTCTATTCAGCAGCAATTTAAACAATTTAGAGATAATAACAATAAGAAAATTACATCCTGCCTCTTTTCTGGTTGCTATCAAGTCCTCAAAATTTGTACTAGAAAAAAGTCTAACTAGCTCCTCAAAGTGAATTTGTTTACTTCACCGTTTCAAGTAATTTTCTTAAAATAATTATGGCAACTATACATTACAAGAAGCTCTGCTACATAATTTCAAAGTAAAAGATGATAATGTGTGATAATAAAAGTGATCTCTATTGTGCATTTTTTCTGTGCACATTTGTATAACAATACAGCTCAATCATATATAATAGCATGTATGTATATTTTGGCAGGAACTTATGTTTGAGATGAAGCTTCCTCTCATGTACAACCTCACAAATTTTGAAAACCCCTCCATGTTATGGAGGGGTTGAATAAAAGTTATGACACTTCTTTCTCTTTAGAAAAACTGAATGTGACAGGGAAGCATAAACCCCCGCCCTCCACAATAACAATTATAATAAAAAATAATAATAGTAATAGTAATAGTAATAAAGACATGATTGTCATCTAGAGGAATTTGACTGTTAAGAAGTTTAATTTACATTGTCAATTTAATACTATAATTACAATTGAGCATTTTAACATTTTTAGAGCAATTACACAGTAAAATTTTGGTTTAATTTTAGCTTTTGACAGGTCATATTTCAACCTACGATTACAGCTCTAAGGAGATAGGTTTAGTCAATTTATAACAAATCAGAGTGAGATTTTTACTGAGGCAATATATTTAAGCATGCTGTAACAAAAGACTCAAATATCTGTTGTTTTTAGATGGCATGAGCTGAGGTGTATTGAAGATGAGCACTCTGGCTTGGCTTCAGTAATTTTCTTCTTTTTTAATTACCACTATTTCAATGAAGTGAGAATCTCTGTGCTACTCTTTAGCTTGTTACCATTCTTATCAGAGATCTCTGCCATGTGGTCTCAGCAAGTATCTAAAATCTGGTTTATCCATTTGCTAAAGCCTCTTCTATGCATTAATCCAGACCAACTGAGAGCCATGCAAACCCATATGCCCTTGGGTAAAACTTTTAGAGATGGCAAGAATACATACTCTTTTATCAGCTCCTGTTTCATTCTACATCTGGCCTTAAAAACTGTACTTTTATAGAATGTTGAGAATATTTTGCAGTTAAAGAAGAGATGGCCTAAATTAATTTATGTTTTGCTTCTCTCTAGAATTCATAGCATCTCCTGAAAATAAAGAGGAAAAGGGTCATAAATTTATGCGTTTAGATTGAGATAATAAGTGCCTAAATATCTACTTATGAACCAGGCTAAAACAATACTAGTTCAGCAATTGAGATTGAAAATTCAACAAAGATTATCTAATTATCAACTGAAATTATCTTCTCACTGAATAGACAGAAAGCCCTTAGAAAATTCAGTATTTGTGCTAGTAAAATTCTAATGTCTTCAATTTTAGCGAAAGCAACTCTAAACTCAGATAATGAGCTAAATAAATCTCAAATTTTTAACAACTGGAGCAGAGCAATAATAGGATTAGCATTAAAGCCTTTATAGCCAACATACTGCGCAATTTTATACTTCATTTCACTTATTACTCTACCTCCTACAATTTTCTTTACTCTTTTGCCCTAAAAAGGGCCATAGCTGAGACACAGAACAGGCCAGGTATTTACACCAAAAAATGTCATTTTCTCACAGAGGGCTCTCATGTTTATCCTCTACTGTCACTAGTTCACTGAGAAGATTTGAGAAGCAAATCACTCTGTTTTGGTTGTATGTGTGTTCATTTGGTTGCATGTGTATTTTTTTCCTGCAGTATTAATAAAACCCACTGACTGCATTTGAGAATGAAGTCAACAGGTCATTGAAAACCCTTGCAATGCACTTCTCAGCAGTGGATGATGTTACAAATACGTCAAATATAATGCTCTATGTTCAATTAACAGATCAAACACTACTCAAAATAGCAACCTAAGTCTCTCAAGAGATAATCAGAGCAGTCAGCATTGTTCCTTGAGTCAACAGAATTTTTTTTTATCCAGAAGGGTAATTCTTCTCTGTGCAGATGATGATGGTAAGAGCCTCTGCAGGGAGTCAAAAAGCTGCCAGAAACCTCAGCAAATATGAGGAACGCTGTTTTGGCATCCTTCCATATAGATAACCTCTTTACACAGATAGAAAACTGTACATACTGAAAAAATTAATCTGCAGACCTATTTTTCTTTCTTACATAAGACAAAGAACTATTTGTTATTCTTTATTATATCTCCTACTTAACACACAACTTGAAAAATATTCAGACAATGCAATGGTAAGATAAATTATAAGAACTTTCTGTTTCCAGGAAATGAAAATGTCTTGAATACTTTCTTGAACATTTCTAAATTTTTAGACAATATCTTTTTCTCTGTGTTTATACAATAAATTTTTGAGCATCTATTTTACACCAGGAGGTGCTGGGGCTTTATGATAACACAAAGAAAGGCACTTAGTCTTTGTAAAGTCTCACTTCAAATGATATTTATTAGAGTTAGCATTATAAAGAAAGAGAGAATAATACAGATAATCACCTCATTCAGTGGTGAGAACCTTGAGAAATGCATCATTGAACACCTCCAATCCATAGGCAGCACACCAGGAAGACCCCACTCATGGAAAGGGATACTTGTTTTTGGTTCTTCAAGCTGTCACAGAATTTTCTTCCAAGAAAACAACATTATTCATAATTTCTACTATCAAACAGAAAGAATGTTCTCATGAGAACTTCTTACTGCACTACTAGGTAAAGGCAAGGCTGCAGAGGTAACATAATTGGGCTGTCTGCAGCTCTGTCACTGGCCAATTTTATTCTGCAGACAAGGGATTTGCTCAGCACAACAAGATCCTGAAGGCCAGGCTGTACATCTAGCTCAGCACAGCAAAGGACAGCACACGCCTGGGCCTGTTACGTGGGTCATGAACACTTTGATGTAAAAGAATCTTCCAGTGAAAATCACTGCAACATCTCCCTCAGACACAGGTTTTATCCCCATCTAATGGAAGAAATTCTGAGTGATCTCTGCTTTATTTTGCCTTGGAGAAAATTACACTCTTTGAGAAGAATGTTTTTGTTTTTTTTTACTCAGCCAACAGTGTGTCCAAATCTCATTCTGTGACAGTATGTATGCATCTCATCCAGTCCTATTAATCAAAAAGCTGAAAATTCTGTCCTTGCCTTACCTCTAGGGACAGTAAAAAGGGATAGTCACCCTCACAGTATCCTCAGATGGCTTATGTACAGTAAGTAACCTTTGGAATATTCGTAATTCTCATTAATTTATAAGGGACATTGAAATAATTAAGATGATGCATTGAACTTTCAATCGGTTGAAGTTAGATGAGATGAATACCAACTCAATTCTGTAGGCTATTTACTGCACACATATTTTTGTGTTTCATTTAGTCAAAAATGTAAAGTCTTTCTCTATCCTGACTGTATGAAGACTTAAAGAAGTGAAAGATGTTCAAATTACAACAGTTGAATCAAATAATTTAAGGTGGCTGGTGAAGGGTTTTCATATGCCATCATCTTTGCGTAATTTTGAGTGTTGAAGACAGCTGGGACAAGGACTTTTTTATACTGATGTTTTATTATCTTTTAAATGAAAAAATCTACTTTTTCCATGGGGCGACTGGAACAATGTCAAATCCACAGAACAACAGGAATAGAACTTAGGAGCAGAGTAGCTGGCTTCCTTTGTGTACCCTCTAAGGATATCCACTTTTATGCCAAACAAACTGGTGCATTACTTGACAGTATAAGCAAGCTACTATTACTCTTAAAAACACAGGACTAAAATTACTGAGATTATGGAAATTAATTTGTTCTTATTTAAACATTGTGATATTATAACTAAAACAAACAGCCTTTAAAGCCTTTATCTGGAAAATGCTAAATAAATATAAGCTTTATTAAAAATTTGTTTTGGTTTATATAGTTATAGAAAGAAGTGATGAATAACTGATTGATGAATTGGGCTCTCTGCTTAACTTACATTTAGACCAAATAACCCTGTAAACACAGTTTGGAAAAGTTTCTGGGTTTTGCACTGTTTTAGGTTATGTAACCAAAAAAAATGTGCGTTCTATTTCATCTGTTGAAAGCAGTTGGGGAGATGTTTTTTCTTTATCTCTTGTAACTCTAGGGGGGCAGGGGCAGGTGCCTTCTGATAATGGACCAGCTGTTAAAACCAGGTGGAGCAATGTTGCTTATCTCTTCCACAACCAATCCTCCTGTCGGGGGCATATCTTCTGTTAATGGGCCATTAAGCGTCACCAATGACATGACACATTACATCATCCCATTGTGAGATGCTCCACCCGGTGGGGGGAGCCAAACTGTTCCTACCTAGATAAAAACTGAGATGTAGAAGCACCAGGTCTTCAGTGTTTCTACTAAATTCCCGGAGGAAGACCAGATCCATCTCGCCATTACTGGACCCTTTCTACAGGACGATCTCTACTCCAACAGAACCACATCTGCCACTCCAGGAGGGCTTACTTTGGACTGCTTCCAGCACCCTGACCAACAGGGTGTCAGGTAGTATTTCTGACTCTGTCAGGGATTTTAGGATTTTTGTTTGTTTGCTTCTTTTTGTTTGTTTTTTTTACTACTACATTTGTATTTTTAATATTCCTAGTAAAGAACTGTTATCCCTATTCCCAAATCTTCGCCTGAAAGCCTCTAATTGCAAACTTATTATTGGAAAGGGGGGTGGGGTGGTTTAAATTCTCCATTCCAAAGGAAACTCCAGCTTTCCCTGGCAGATACCTGTCTTTCCAAACCAAGACATGCACATATCAAGATTTACAAAATGACCTGAGCTATAAATTAGAGACTGGGGGTATAGTGTTGCAGCACTCTTCAATATCACTGCTCTTTATGGGGGTGCAACATGTTCCCCCAGAGTCCCGTGTGTCCCAGGCAGTCACTGGCAGATCAGTGTAAAGAGTGCGCGATGGGCCAAGCTTGCAGCTCCAAGAATACTTATTATAACTTAACTCGAAGACAGAGCATAGGCTAAGACCTAAGAATCTCTAAAAGAAAAAACCCTGAAAAAATCCCTCCCCTCAGGGCAGGACAATGGGTTTTAAGGGACCACTTAGATGGGGGGAGTTGAGGGTAGGGATCCAATAGGAGAGGGTTACCAGGCAGGGATTACAATACTGAAACCAATAGGGGGACACAGCAGAAGGGGAGCAATCTAAACAACTAATAAGGCATTGAAGATTGGGAGATTGATAGGGAACAGTCTGAAAGAAAAGGAAGGGTTAGGGAAAGATTGACAGCTGAATAGGTGAATGCAGTCTGGGCAGTACTAACAGTACAGGGAAAGCGGGGGAAGAGATGCAATTTATGACTAAATTATTGTCATAGGGGAAAACAAAACAACTCATTTAACATAAAAACATATCACAAAAGTATAGCTCATTGATTCTGAAACTAACTCAATTTACAGCAGTTAAGATCGTGACCAAGAAGAAATGTTCTCACTCTGAGGTATTAATGTTAACGTTTGTTTCTTTTTTTTTAAATTAGTAATAGAGAAGGACATGTTAATCTCTTCCCTTCTGTGTAGAAAAAGCCACTACTGGACTCTGCTCATACCAGATAAACAGCAAGATATGTTTTACTAAACGAATTTTATAGTGAAGCGTATCCTGGCTATCACTAGAGTGCATTTCCTAGTGCATTACTCTTATTGAATCCCTCAACTAAAAGTCTTTAATTAGCTTTTAATTTGGGTTCCACTTAATTTGTAAATAGACCCTTTTTTACTGAATTAAAGCTGTCTTCTGCAAAAAGTAGAAATAACTTTCTTATGCCTACTTGGATACTGCCTGACTTGTAGAGTTTTGTTTTTTTTTAAAGTTCAGAAGTTGCATAACAATTTAAGTCAACAAGATTACCAAGCTTCAGAAGTATACAAAAATTGATGTCTGGGAGCTGTGAGAATCACTGCAGTCCTAGGAAGAACACATCCAAAACACTTTCATGGAACAGAGATGAGAAACATTCATGAAAGTCTTCTTCAGGACAAAAGGTCATACATGCTATGTATGGGGTTAAGAATTTATATCCTGGTAATGTTTCAGAACTCTAAAAATAATGCAAGAAATTGTTACAGTTAAAATTTCAATGACAGTGAAGCTCACTCAATAAAAGCTAAAATTAAGAGAAAGAACACTTATTCAATACAAACAGTTAATAAATATTAGCTTCCTATTATGTATTCCTGTCTTCTGCTGCTGTGTTCCCCTTCTGTCTCACTGGGTACCAAGGTCAAGAGCATCAGTCTTCTTAGTAGGAAGTGGAGGGCTGCAACAGCCCCATCAGTGTCCTGAGCTCTTTGCCAAAAGTCACATATTGTTAATGGTGGCAGTTCTTCTGCCTTGGGCTTCAATTTTTCTGTTTTCTACTTTTTCTCTGAAGTTATTTTTAGCTATCTCACAGAGGTGCTCCACTGCATTGATCAGCTTTTGACCACTGTGTTTTGTTTTCATAAACAGTAACTTCTGATATCACCCTACGTGCACACTCTTCAATGCCGCATTTACTGCTGCTGTCACCAGCAATTGCCTCACATGGAATGGTTATTTGTTACTGCTATATAATTTGAAGGAGATTTTGGCAATAGTTACCAGATTGTGAGACAATTACTATCACAGGAAAAGCAAGGTAACATCAGCTCAGGACAAGGCAAGTGCAATTGAGTCCTGAGAGACAGAACTGCCAGGTCAATTCAAAGCCTGAGGCTTTAGAAATAATGACAAAACATCATATTTCCTGGGCTACAGAAAGGCTACCCTTTGGCAATCCTGCTGTGCTGTGTATTATCTAAGCATGAAATTGGATTCCAGGGCAACCAGAAAATTTGGCCCCGTTGACCTTTGTTGCCCTTACTTCCTTCTGCAGCTAAAAGAGTTAACAGCTTTTGTGGTAGCATAATCCAATTACATGACCTAATCCTTCACAGGAACTTATCAGCAACTGCAAAAGTTATTGTAATATTTTAAAATAGATAAGCTATATCGCATAAAAATAATAGTTATTCAAATACTGCTTTTGCAGGCATTCTCAAGTAACAGGGCAACGTTTGTCACTTAAAATCTTTATGAAGCTAAAGCATGTCAAAATGAATAATTTCTTTTCAGTTAATCATCAGTTAGACAAAATTTAAAAAAATGTTGTCAGTATTTGTTTATCAACTGCCAAAGAACACATTTCAGACTGTCTAAAGCAGTATAAGATTCATTGGACAAACACTGAATATAAAATTATTTGAGAGTTTTCTGTTCTGCTTTGTAAGAAGGCAACTTACTGTAAAAGGGAATTGCACATATTGAATATATATGCAGTTGTAATGAAATTTAAATGGAAATATTAGATTTATTTTTTGTTTGAGTATCCAAAATATTTCATTTTGATACCATATAAATTATTTATTTTAGAAAAATTTGTTTATCATTGAATCATTAAATGGTTTATGCCTTTACAATGATTCCCAGTTTTCTGAACCCAAAATTTACAAATACCTAAGTACAGGCTATATAAATTTCAGTCTGGGCCTAGATATAAATACTTTTTTATACATCTGGCCACAACTTTACAAACCAACCCTTCAAACAGAAAACACCAAACATTTCAGTGACCATGGACATTCCCTTTTTGTTTCTGTTTGTTTGGTTTGCCTTGATTTAATTTGGTTTAAAATGACCTTCCATATTAAAATTTAATTGTTTTTCAGTCACTTTTGGAGGAACTGTACTTTCTATGACCAGATGTCCCAGACAGCTCCTGGCAATACACACATGAGCATTTCTCGAATGTTCTTAAATCATTTGGAACTAGTATTTCTGAGAGTAATTGTGAAGAGTCAGCACTTAGCAGCTACTTTGCACTTTATTTCAGTTATGGTGACACACAGGTTAAGAGATTTATTTCTTCAGAAATGCAGGTTTTTTTCTCAGTTTCTTCTCAATAGTATTACTGTAAATCTGAAAAATTTAATCAAGGATTAATAGCTAATGTTCAGTGTATATGGGCAAATATATAATCCATTATAAATATAGTTGAGATTGCTGTCCTTATGAGTTCACAACTAATCTGCCATCTTCTGATCTGCTTTATTTTAGAAATCTCTCTAGTGATTTAGTGACTAACATTTGCAAAGGGATTTCATTGGCAATAACCTATTTTGTCCTAAAGCTAATTAGTCAGGAAAAAGTACTCACCTGGATCTGCTAAGGACAGGAATAACTATGCTCTAAAGATTGGGAGGAAAAAAAATAAAAAAGAAAAGAAGATGCTTGAAAGAGAAAGTTTTGAAAATTTGGTTCAGAAATTGCATTGTTCCAGTAAGATACAGTAAGATACTTCTAGGTATTTATTAAAAAAAAAAAAAATCAAAAAGCTGAACAATGTTTTGTTAATCTCTGTAAAATATCTTGATCTTTTACTGTTTCAAGTAGTACCATAGTATCACATACTTACCTCCTGGGTTAACTAGGAAAGTGTAAGAATCAATCAGTTGATCATTCATATATTAATCAAACCAGCAAAAATAGTCATAAGTCAGACACATAAAAGGTATACTATTCAAACATCCTATGAATATGTTTTAAATTAAATCTTGTGCTCTTTCCATGCCTTCTTCTAACAGCTGCAGTAACAGTTTTCTCTCATACACTTTAAGAAGTTTGATACAAAGATATTGTGGTATTGTATTTAAACTACTGCAGTGGTGAAGCAATATTAAAACTGCAGCAATCCTCTAGTACAACTGGTGCCAATTTACCCTTCCATCCACCCTCCATAGTTTTTTCAAATTTAGTTATTTTTGTGTTTCAACACTTTACCTCTAATATCTTCAATATTCAACTGAACCTATTAATAGCTGAGGAAACATTTTTCAACATTGACATAACTGTCATTGTTTGCTATGCAAGAGATTTTTGAACCAAAAAAATCCAATTCATCCTAATATTAAATTTTTTGCAGAATTAATTTAGAAATAAAGATATGAATAGTGTATTGTGATACAAAAATAGATGCAATGTAGCGTTCATTCTTTCTGAGAAAAGACCTGTGTCTGTGTTTGCACACACATGCATGTGTATCATCTTCTATGTCATAAACAACTAATTTTCTGCAAAAGGAGTATAAGAATGGTTTTAAACTGGTTGTGAGGACTGACAATATATGTGCCTTCTGATGTAAATTTCCATTCAGAATTAGAGGCGGAATGCATTATTCAAAATAGTCTTATCAGTTTTGCAAAGATATTTTGAGAAAGATCTGTTTAAGCACATAGCTATTTGGAATCCTTTTCTAATGGAAATAATTATATTCATGTTCAGATTTAAGCTACATTTTTACTTAGAGTATTAATGATGTATATTAAGTGTTCATGTATTTAAACTACTAACTGGATGGACTGGTTTAGAAACCCCCAAAACTTCACTATGCATTTTTCAGTATTTAAAAATATATTTAATAAATAAGAATGCAGTTGCTGTATTTTGTGATCATACTTTTTTTTAGAAATGCCTTATAACAATTTGAATAATAAATAATTTGATATATTTCTTTGCCAATATATGATGTATTTTATTTCTTAAACTACTTCAGTGACATCTACCAAAACACTCTTGAAGGATACAGGATAAGTTCTATATCTTTGTAGAACCACCGTGAGACTATAGCTAAGGATGATGTTATCTGTATTCTTTTCCTCCCCTTCAAGAGCAACTCTGTCTGTCATATTGCCTCTGTCTTCCTTTGTACCTTTGATTAGGGCTAGGAAGATAATTCCTGCCATGTGAATCAAAGTATTTATAGTGCCCATGTATTTATAGGCCAATAGTACCCATTGTATATATAAGGGCAATATTGGCCCTTATACATGAAAATTCTCCAAATCTCTTTTTTTTTTTTTCTAATTTAGCTCTCACATTGCCTTAAATATTAGGTTAGTCAATGAATGAAAGGAATTGATGTCACAAAGCAAGACAAGAACAAAGGAAAATAAATTACATAATTGTTGCAAACACTGTCATCTCTGTACAAGATTCAAATAGGAATAAAAATCTGAGTCATCATTCTCAGAACAGGGAAATAAGTAAAGTTGTTTCACAGATTTTTTATTATTGGATGGTGTATGTTAGGGACCTTATTATTTGTATAATTTCCTCTCTCTCTCTTTCTATATATATGGAGAGAGAGAATGAGAAATATGTGTCTCAAAGTAGGAGTGCAGAATATAATCCCATGTTAGAGCATGTCTTCACATTGTTCCTTCTTGTTTTTCTCTTGGTATTATCTTCCTAATTTATATGTTCTTTAAAGAATATTTTTAAATTTACTTCTTTGAATTGTGTGTGTTTTCATTTGCACTTAGAAAAAACCTTCAGATTCTTTTAAAAAAATAATAATTTTCAATTAGACTATCAATTTTTTTAAAAAAATAATTCTCTGATGCCTATATTATCTCATTAGTTTACAATTTTTAGCAACTTTTGCTGTTTCATCTGACATATCATCTCTAGAAAAAGCTAGTATTTACCAAACGTTTAACTGTGCATTTTTGTTGACATGAAATAAATGTCCAGATTTCGTATTTAACAGTGGGATAGTGTCTGTTTAGAAAGCCTTGTACAAACAGCAAAAGAAATCTCATGCCTGCAGGCATTTGCATTCATGGGGAAAAAATTACCACTTCAGTACATCCTGAAAAGTCAGTGTGTCTGAATACAGGCAACCCAGGTGATTTCTGAAGAATGTGAAAGACTAGTTCCTGACTTACATGCTCAACAAACCAATATGGTGATGTGTGCCACTAGACTGAGTGATCCTAAAGCAGGCCAGAGTTGTGAAGGTTAATGGCAGACTTGGCTATTCACATTTGTTGTGAATCCTGGAGAACTGGAGAAGGTGTACCCTGAGGGGAACAAGAAGTAGAAGCATTGCAGAATTAGAGACACATTCTTCAACAGAGCAGATTTTGGCTTGTCAACGGATCTGTTTTGGAAAATTCAATGGGAAATTGCTCTGAGGTGCAAAGGAGCCCAGGACAGATAATTGTTCTTCAGGAAACAAGATTCTCAGAGGGTAAAAGCAAGCTGTTCCTTGCAGAAGGTCAGGCAAATATGGCAGAAAGCGAGCAACGTCTGGACAATGATTGCCTGATTGATCTCAAATGCAAAAATGAAGCACACCGATGGTGAATGGATGGTGGAAATAAAGGGACATTGCCCAAGTGTGCAGTGGGGAGTTAGGAAAGCCAAAACTCAGATGCAGATGAAATTAACAAGGAAAAAGAAAAAGTAAAGCCCAAAATTTCTCTTAAGTACATTGCCAAAGAAAAATGGTTCAAGAAAACCTTAACCTGTTTCTCAGAGAGGTAGGACACCCAGTAACAAAGGTCTTGGAGATGGATGGCATACTTAAAGCATTTTGTGCTCTGCTTTCAGGGTCAGAGGGGGTGTGTATGAAATTGCTGAGTGTTTGCAATCTGCAGGCACCACCAGCCCTGACTGTCCTTGCCCACCCCTCTAAGTCTTCCTCCACACTGACCAATGCCCAGAAACCCATTTCAAGCACTGCTTGGGCCACCAGCCTCTGCTCCAGCAACACTGCAGTGGGATCAATCTCCAGATCATCCACAACACTGTCACTCACATCCCAGCTGCCTCTGTCCCCAGTTGCATGATGCCTGGACCTATATCCCACTTCACCTCCATGCCATTAAAGATATCTCTTATTTGTTAGTGGTAGTTTAAACATTACTTTATTCTGTATTCCCATTTCCCACACGTATTCAAAAATATGCTGAATCATTACAGGGATAAAACTAAAACACTGATTCTTCAAAGATTTGTACACATACTTAACTGAGATCAGTTCCATTGACTTCATCATTTGACTTCAAACTGGTGCTTTTCATTTTTGGTAAAGTTAATTGTGTGTATCCCCATGATGCTTTGACCTCTACAGTCTTCTATTTAATTTTTTTTTCAATACTTGAACCGTATGTGGATCTGCTAAAATTAATATTGATTTAGGTTGTTTATATATTTGAAATACATATGTATTTGGAAACAATTGCAAAATATTAACTTTATTGCTTTTTATTCACTTCAATAAAACCAACAAAGTTCCATAGTAGCAAACATAATACCTATTCTGCAAATGTAAAAGAAGAAAAAATGTGGGTTTTCACATAGTTGATTGAGTTTTCTGGCCAAATATTTTTATATGTAAACATATTGTGAGAATTTGCACAGATTTGACTAAAGATAAACTGGCACATAACTGACTAAAGATATCCACCACAAAATCTTCCAGAGTAAGGTCAAACAGCACCATTAAATTATCAATCTTAGCCCTTTCCAATTACAAAACTCTAAACTTTACCCAGTTTTATTGAGCTCAGAAGAGCTCAATAACTTTTATTTGAGTAGACAATAACTTGTGTTTGGCTGAAGTATATCTCCTAGAAAGGCAACCATTCTTTATTTAAAGGTTTCCACAGACAGAGAAATCTACTTCATCCCTCGGTAGCTTGTTTCAGTGATTAATTGTCCTTGCAGTTAAAAAGATGTGCCTAAATTCTAATTGGAATTTATCTGGCTTCAGCTTCCAGGCATAGGTCCTTGATAGCCCTTTTTCTGCCAGATTGAAGCCCGTTAGCAATGGGCATTTTGCCCTTGTATAAGTACTTATGAGTGCAATCAAATCACTTAATCTTTTTGATCAACCAAACAGACTGTGCTCTAAATCTTCCACTATGAGCTATTTTTTACAGCTCTTGGAAATGTCTCTTCTCTGTACCTTTTACAATTTTACATCTTTTAAAAATATGGACGCTAACTTTGTATATTGATCTCATTGAGCTGAGCAGAGATATCACCCCTTTTACTCTTATGATCCTCTTTTTTATGTCTTTCAGTATTCTTTTCCATCAGCATTGCAATAGGTGCTCTCAGCAAATTGCAAAAATCTTTATATCTTTTTCAGAATCATTTCTTTCCAATTTTGTCTTTTTATTCAATAGAATGTATTTCTTTGAATGTCAGCACTTTTATTGGAGTGTGATCCTTTGAAATTACAAAATGAACCAGACTAATTTTTCTGACTCTTCTGTTTACATCTGTTTTTCATTTTTACTATAATTAGCACCATTTACGATCCACAAGTCTTTGTTTTATCCATGGTTATATTTGGTTGACTCTCTTGCTTACTATATAATATCCAAAGCTGATTATTTCTGAATTATTAAAAAAAACCAAAACAAAATAAAACAATGATTTCCCACCACCAGCAACTGTTCCAGGCTTGTCACTTGGTAATTTTTTAATGTACTGATCTTATCTAATTCCAGAATTTTACTAAACTCTTTGATATTCTTCATTTAAGGACAGCTGACACAAATTTAAATTAGAGGATGTAGGCATCTGAAGTGGAGAAGTTTTACATGCTCTTCACATATATCCAAGGAAACAGCAGCTTTCTCCCCTCTGGGTTGTTCTTGTTGCTGCTGTTGTTTTTATTCTACTCAGAATAAATAATCAAAAAGAACAAAATAAGGAAAGAAAGGCACATAAGAATCAAACTGAGAACTGTATTTTGCATTGCAAAATGCAGAATAGCATGGTCTATTGTTTACAGCTAGTATACAGAGTGAGCTTTTTCTTCATTATTATAACTAATTTGTTCCCTGATGGACAAAGTGACCTAACTCCTTTTTTCAACCAAATTCTTCACATTCAAATATAAACCATTATACAATTTCTTAATTGTTCTTTATTGATGCAGTCAATAAATATTCCACATAAACATATTTCCATGACAAAGATTATTCATGTTTAAAATTGTCACTTGATACTTTCAGAATAGAAATGCAGTTTATTTTATTTATAATATGATGAATTTCTTGAACTTGTTTTCTGAAGATTTGTTTCAAATCTCTCTCAGAAAATCATAGGTCTGTCTCTGAAAACACTTTGCTATGTTTTGATCAGAAAAGTGTCACTACTTTGGCAATATGTGCCATGACATCATATTCCTCTTTCACAAGGGTAAAAATGAGAAATGTGTGTAGGCAGTTCCAAAACTGATTCTGGAACACACAAGCACTTGCAAATTTAATGGAAGTCAAGAGCTGTGGATAAACATTATGTGGGGGTAATGTTAGGACTGCCATTAGTGAACAAATGTGTTCACAATGACAGCTTCTTAGAATTGACATATTGGGTTTAGCTCCCATGTACACCTACAAACCCCTTAGATTCATCCACAATTTGAAAATTGACCACCGAAGTTTGTCCTCTGCTATGGGCAAAAAAGCAGTTTAGAAATTTATGGATTTTAAAGAAGCTAAACAATTGGCATACAAGACAGCTTCCCATTGATCTGTGTGCTTAATAAAGCTAAATGTTAGGAAGACTAATGTACCATACTGATGTTTTAGGAATTTCATTAGCGTATTTGAACGACTATCATAACTCACTCACCTCTGCTGAGTTTATGAGCCATGGGTTTTCTCCAGCTCATAAAATCATCTTGCTTAGCACAATACAGTGACTGATAGCATCAGAGATGACAATTCATGAAGCAAGGTGACTCTTTTTTTCCCTTCTTTTTTTTATGAGTTTTGTAGGACGATGCAGAGATACAGAAAAGACTGCTGAATAAGAAGAATCTGGTGAAATATTATTCTGACTTGGTGACAAGATAAATACAAATACCCTAGGTCTATTGCTCTTCGTAATGTTGAATGTAAACTGTGACAATGTTAACTTCTGAACTACTGAGAAATTATTTCTGTTTTCTACTATTTTAAGTGTAGTACACATGGCATGAAAAATCAGCACTGGAAATAGTAAAGTGGCTTTCTGTTAGTGGGTCTTTATACTGAGCATTCACCTAAACATTCTGAAATTAAGACCATTTATAATTTACTTTTATGTAGAATGAAAGAAAGTACCTTGACATTTGTACACATTTTCTCATTACAAGCATCAAACCCATTAATTTTTAAACAGTATTCTTACCTCTTTCTAGTCATCTTATAATGCAGATATCATCCTAAGTAATCATCCAAGTCTCCCTTTGCCCATGAATCAAAAAAGGGATCCAAAATATGTGATTTCTGAGGTATTATTTGTCTTCCAATTACCACAAAACAGACCTTAAAGGAACAGCCCAAATGTAGCTCTTTATAATGAGATGCATGAGATATATTTAGACTTAGTTGTTCTTATTCTTATCCCTGAAGTAGAATCTACATCTTTAGACATCGCCGACAGCATATCGTAAAAGATATTTTAGATCTGATTCAAAACAATTTGCTCCATGAGTTTGTGTGGGTACAGGGTAAAATGAGGTTCTTGAAATAAATCTTTGTATTTTATCAATGCTCACATTTCGTTCCAGTTCAGATGCCTAAGTTAAAATTTACCTTGTGAATATGTGCCAAGTAAATGGGTTTGATATCCAGACTGCATGTAATTTTTAAATGAATGTTACATTATTCCTTGACTCTTTCATCCATTTAAAGAACCCCTATGAAACTCTCTTCTCTGTCACTCTTTTTAACATATTACCAGAATGAATTTATTTTCATTTTCAGTTATGCAGCTACCTAATTGAGCTCTGTAAAAATGATCACTTTCTTTGAAATATAGTAGCGTGTTCTTACATGCTATTGTAATCTTGAGTATAGTTGGTGTTTAGTGTGTCCTTTACCACTTGAGAAGTAACCTTAGTTCAATAGCCATTCCTGAGACTGAGAAGTTTACTTACATAGATAATTTTATATTGTTTTTATAATTGCATTTATATCTACTTATTCTCCAAGTTTCCTTACTTCTAAACATGTTCCTCCATTTTTTTTTTTTTGATACCTCTAATCAGGACATCTACATTTATGCTGTTTTAGGTAAAGGTGCATATATAGTTACAATTTCAGTTATAGGATTAAATTTAACTTTTCCTCCCTTTCTCTAAGATTAAAAGTAGAGAAGAATTTACTAACATCTGCTAAAGATCTAGATCTAGTTTGCCAAATGAAATGCTATGCCTCCTCTGCATATGTCAGACAATTTCAGATACTAACACCTTTATCAGACCAAAGCTTTTACATTTTGCAAGAATACTTTATTTTGTTGAGAGCTACATTTTTACTCAGAAAATTTGAATATCTTGTAGCTGTTGTTGACTGAGTTCATATTGCGTTCTTTATTTTCCTTGGATTCAGTTATGAATCTCAGATAAGTAGGACTGTAGTTTCTGTCCTATATTCCAAGTTATTAATTCTGAATTAGTTTTATAGTGATTAACAATCCCTGAATCTGTAAAGTACTTGTATGTCACATACACAAAAAAAAAATGCACATTATAGTTAAGGAAATAGAGATCTAGGATAATATTAGGATACAGAGCATATTAATAAGTTTTTAATTTTTATTATTTTGTAAATTTTCAGTTTAAAAAATCCTGTATATTAGATTTTTTTTCTAGATATTTCTTACCCTTAATGAAGGCTATTTTACTTTTCAAAAATGTTCTCTGTTAGTCTAAACTTAACTAGGTCCTTTTGAACTTAAACTTACAGAAAATCTCTTTTTCTTGGAGGGGTAATTGCATCTTTATGAAATAACTGTAAACAAGTATAAAGCCTTCATGAGAATATATAGTCCTGGATAGAATTTTTGTTATTTTTGATCCATTTTGACCCCTATGTATTAACACTACAACAGCTGTGTTTTCCTGCATTTTGGAATAGAATCATAGAATTATTTGGGTTGGAACGGACCTCAAAGATCATTTTGTTCCAAACACCCTCCTGTGGGCAGGGACACCTTTCACTAGATCATGTTGCTCAGAGTTCCATCCAACCTAGTCAGAAACAGTTCCCTGGATGGGACATCAATAATTTTTCTGAGCAAGCTCTTCCACTGCCTTACTGTCCTCATAATGAAGAATTCCTTCCCAGTATCTAATTTAAATCTACTCTTTTTTAGTTTAAACCCATTCCCCCTTGTCCTATCACAACATGCTCTTGTAAATAGTCTTTTTCCACGTTTTGCATCTGTCATGGATGCAAAAGAAGCTGCTGGGTATTAAAACTTCTTTTGCACTAAGAGCTGCAGGCATAAAGAACAGCTAGAATTGGCAACACAGCAAGGAGGGCTCAGCAGCATTGTTGGTATTACAGTCTAGTGCTTCAAGCAACACAATTGCCTAGCAAAAACTCAGACAAATTACCCAAGGAATGGGAGAGTCAAAGATCAGTAATTCTAAGCTATCACCTGAACCAAGGCTTTCATGTAATGCAGAGAAACATTTTAAGCAGAGAGTTTTTCAATATCTGTATTACTAACCAAGGCTCAACTGATAGGAAAAGAGACAGCTAGGCACACATTGTGTATCACTATGGTAACAGACACCCTAAAAACAATGTAATGGCAGTAGATTTAGAGTCATTGAAGAATAAAAGAGCAAAGTGTAATGAACAGTATATGAGTAATACTATTGCATACAGTCGCCACAGCAAATTGTCTATTCTGCTGAGGACAACATGTAGCTTCGCTTTACAATTTAGGGTGAGAAGTTGCTGAATTGCTACATCTACACCAAAGATTTTGGAAATATTTGAAACTTTTGGGAAAATTCAGAAATTAAAGAATCATAGAATCACCAAAGTTGGAAGAGACCTTTAAGATCACCAAGTCCAACCACCAACCCAGAACTACCATGTTAACCCCTTAAACTACTAAACCATATCACCTCCCTCGGTAACCTATTGAAATGCTGTGCTAACAGTGAATTTTTTTTCCTAGTATCTAAAATTTTTTATCTAGTATTTATCTGAATCTCCCCTGTCTCAGTTAAGGCCATTTCTTCTAGTCCCCTTGTGGGAGTGCATTTTTCAACTTTAAGTTTAATTCATAAGTTAATGTTCTTTGTAAAATGGTTTGTTCTATGTACCCCTTTTTTGTTACCCAAATTTGATTTATCCCTGTTTTTGCCCCAGTGACAGTTCTGTAATTGGTTCTGTATTCTCCCTAAGTTTTCCCCCCCCAGAGACAGTTATCTGTCCATCACTTCATAGACAGCCACCTGTTGGTGTCTATCATTTTTGGGGTCGCTCCCCACTTCTGGAAGATTCTGAGAGAAGTATTGAGTGATTGGACAGAATCCTGACTGTCACCTTCTAATGTTCACTGTATGGTTGTTTTGCATGTTTGTTTATGATATGAGCCACCCCCCTTATTGGTTCCCTTTCTGTGTAACACCCCCAGTTATAAGGTCTCACCCGAGAGTTAACCGGGGTCTTCGAGCACGCTGACTCTCGAGGTGAGGACCCCATGCGGGGTTCCAATAAACTCGTGTGACCCAGCTTCTCTGGAGTCCCCCCTTTTCATCCTCCAGCCAATCGCCACACAGGAGCAGCTTGAGTGAAAAAGAATCCACCGAAAGGAAAACTGTTACCTGTGCTGAGGCTAGCTGGCTTGAAAAACAGGCACGGCAACATCCTCTCACTGCAGACACAGCAGTAGAGACCTCACTACACTCTCCTGTCAGGTAGGTAGTTATGGAGAGCGATGAGGTCACCCCTGAGCCTCCATTTCCTGAGCCTAAACAAACCCAGCTCCTTCAGCCATTCCTCTTAAGACATGTTTTCTTTCATAAGCCTTGTTGCCCTTCTTTGGACATACTCCAGCACCTCAAGGCCCTTTTTAAAGTGAGGGACCCAGAACTGAAGACAGCACTCAAAGTAGGCCTCACCAGTGCCAAGTACAGGGGCAAGATCACTTCCATAGTCCTAGTGGTCAGCCACGCTATGCTTGATAAGGGTCAAGACGCCATTGGAATTTTTTGCCACCTGGGCACACTGCTGCCTCATTTTCAGCTGGCTCTTACTCAGCTGTCAGCCAGCACTCCCAAGTCTTTTTCTTCTGAACAGCTCTCAAAACACTCTGTCCCCAGCCTGTAGAGCTGCAAGGGGTTGTTGTGACCCAAGGACAGGGCCTGGTACTTGGCCTTGCTGAGTCTCATTAAGTTGTCCTTGCCCCATTCATCAAATCTTTCCATATACTTCTGTAGAGCCTTTCTACCATTGAGCAGATCGATACTCCCACCCAGCTTGGGTGATTCCTCCTATTGTAAAGAAAACATCTAAAATGTGTCAGAGGGCCATCCTCGCTACATCGACCATTCCCCTGGAATTACTATAAAGAAAGCCTAGACTATCCCTGGGATGTGTGTGTCTAGAGTATGATAACTGTCAATGATACAAACCTCTTCTAAAGTAACTGTTCATTACTATGTTTGATGTTTTAAACATGAAATGAAAGATGTTCTCTCTAATTGCTGAATGGTTTTTTGTTGGTTTGTGGGATTTTTGGTTTTTTTTGTTTGTTTGCTTCTCTTGTGTGTTTTTGTTTTTTTCATTGTTTTTGAATAGTTGGCTGGCTGGTTGCTTAGCTGGTTTTGTGGGGTTTTTTTGTTTGGGGTTTTTTTGGTCTTGGACCAATTCTAGGACAACTCTGCAAATTACTGATTTTCTTTATCCATCTCTTTTTCTGTTAGGTTTCAATCTTTGACTTCTTTATATTTCAACATTTTTAAATAAATGAGATTGCAGATAGTGTGTAGCAAATTTAATTCTGCTAATGAGTTTGTCAGATACCCTTTCGAGGCTCCTGAAAGCTTCTCGTGAACTGGCAGGAGTGTCCTAACAGCAAATTATAATTTTGGACTTAAAGGAATAAATGTTTTGGCCAAAGAGCATGTAATATTATGAGAGAAAAAAAAAAAAAAAAAAGAGAGCGAGAAAAGAAAACCCTCGTTTTTCACAACAGAAGAAATTTTAGAAATTCTATTTTTTTTTTGAATATGATAGATATTGTTATAAACTTATAGGCATAAAATAAGCCTGGAAAAACAAACTCTTGGTGCCTCTAAAGACAGTCAGTAGAGGGAGCCATGTTCATACACAGTTTATTGCATGCCACTGCAAAGCTTTCTAAAATAACCCAGCTGATGAACAAATGAGATTTTTTTTTTTATTTGCTGCAGTATCTTTACATAGGAAGAGAATGTAATATGGAAAACACCAGACTCTTTCATGACTGAACATGTTAGTCAAGTGAAGGATCATAGTAATGGCAACATTAAGGTGCAGCTGCAACTTTAGATTTGCTGTATTATATGATTTTTAGATTTACCAAGGGATTTAAGTACTTAATATTAACCTCCTGGGTATTTTAGTGTTCAGATTCTAAAAATCACAAGGGGAGGAAAAACCTGCTGTACTGATGCTTATCCCTGTCAATAGCTTGGCAGCTGCTTTCATGTTTAGCTTTAAAGTTCCTGAGTACTTTTATATTAAGACCTGAGTGTTTTAGGGATTGCTGTCTCAGTAATCAGTGATTGGTCAGTTTTGTTCTGAAAAATATAGCTAGAGACCCCTTAGGTATTCTCACTGCTGAAATATTCAAACCACAGGAAGATTGAATTCCCGGTGAAATACAGTTGCAGCCATTTTCTTTGAAAACACAGCTGGAGCCCTTTCATGGGGATAATGAAGGTGAGTTCTTCACACTGAGAGGAGCATTGAAATAGGGGTTTGAGATCTCACACAATGGATAAAGAAGGGAACACAGCAGCTATAGTACACGTAGCAATAAATATCGTTCTTGCACAAACCCTTCTTCGACAGAAAGAAAGCCACTACTCATTAGCTATTACTGTGTGAAAGGACTCAGCCCACTACCAAGAGCCCCTGCCATGCCACTATACTGTGAGGCATACTGTAAGAATTACAGCTTTCAGGTTTTCTACACTCACTGAGGTATGATTTATGATGTTGTGTTGCTCTTCAACACTAAGAATAAGGAAATTTTGTATAAAAGGGTGGTGCAATTTTAAGATCTGTTGATGCTGTCACTAATACAGATGTATGAGGAAAGTGCAGTGATGTTTAGGAGGTAGAAGAAAAGTGACTTAGAAGCAAAATTTTTCAGAAACTGAACTTTATTCCTAGGGAATTACAGCGAATTTGTGTTTTAACCATGTACATGTATACACGTCGGTGTATATTTATCTGTAGGAACTATTTCATGGTTGGTGTTCTGCTCATATGTGTGGAGGTAAGTCTTACCTATGTTAAAGCTTTACGAGAACAATAAAATTAATAATTAAATTAATAATATTTTTTAAAAAAAGAAGACTGCTCTTCCCCTTCTGCTGTAAAAGATAAGGAAATTACAGCATTAGTAAAAAGCATCAGTCTCTTGAAAATACCTAATATCATAGGTTAAACAGAAGTTAAAACTATATATAGGTAAATTATATATCACAGTTTATTTATTTCTATTTTTATTATTTTTTTTTCTTAGTCATCACTATATGTCAAACCATATAGCTTCAGTTCAGATTTTTTCAAAGTGGTCTACCTTTTTTTCTTTAATTCCCTTTCTTTTGTGGTTTTTAGCAGTTATCTTGTTTTGACCCTATTTTATCGAAACTGTTAGTGTAAAATTTCTATGGCATAAACATGAATCCATTTAAAGTTTAACAATAAGGCACTTACAGAAAAAAAATTAAAGTAGATTTCACATGTTCTTCTTTTGTGAGGGAACTTATGGATCTAGACCTGTCAATTTCTGATTCAGCATGGATGTAAGCATTGTAGTTTCAAGGAGAGCAGCAAATTTCCTGTGGCTCATGATATCATTGTAGGAGTAGATATTGTAGTTATAGCTCAGAACACACATATCATCAGCAGTATGAAGTGATTTGTTCTAAGACAGAATATCAAGTTGATAAATGTCTTGCATAAAATGGATTTTTTTAAAATATATTAGGTGTAATTGATGAAAGATTTTTCAAATTACAAGGCAACCTGTTGCAGGAAATAATCTGCCTGTGTATTTTTCATACTACATTACACTGGAGATCACTCTTCTAGGAACCTTGCAATAAACTTGCATAGCATTTATTTGGCCACTCTGTAATAGAGTCGTGCATTAAATTTGCATTAAAGTTACTCCTGTTATTTGGAAGGTACAAAAATCTTCCTATCTGTGATGCAAACATAAGGCCTATGACTAATAACATATTTTTTTTTAGACTAGACTGGACAGGAATGCTTTGATTATAGACACATTTTCACATTTTGTCTTAGACTCGTGTATCATAACCGCAGAATCTTCCCATTTTGAATTCTGGGACTGGAGCAGATGGCAGTGATGTATTTCAAATAATGGTACTTGACATATAATTTCTATAAATAGCTACACAGCTACAAGGTGTTATTTGTAATTTTTCTCTCTTGGGAAGAAACTAGAAATTCTCTGTCACCTCATGATAATTGTTCTTTAAATTCTTCACAAATGGATAATTTTTTGAATTTTTTACCTTAAAGTAAAAAGACAGATATCAAGGCAGATGTTCTTTTGCGTGTTACTGGATTCCCAAATGTCTCCGCAGTCTAGTCATAGAATCAATTCCTGCCATATATTATGCACACATATATAGATATATAGTCATAGAGAAGAAATATGGAAGACATACATTCTCTACTTTTATAAAACATTTATTAAGTTTATTTGTCATTACAAAAGGGTCTACTAGAAAAATAAATTGATTTTATACCCAAGAAAAACTACATAAATGATAAAATATATTATGCATCTTATTAAGAGTGAGTTTATATGTTAAATTGTTTTCCCTTCAGCTCATTGATGCAAAAATTTTAAAAAACCAAAACTGATACTGAAATTATACTGAAATGTCAGCTATGGAGGGCAGAGAGATGCACACCATACCAAAAATAATGTGGTGGTTTTATGTCACTGGTGGGTGCTCTTTGGGAGAACAGTTAGTTCTGTCTTGTTTCAGACAGAAGAAAAATTAAAAATGTTCTTAGACATCTTAGAGTTTGTGGTAGTATAAAAAACTAATGCTTCAGAATCTTAAGCCAATTTCCATATGTTGTATTCTGTTCCAGTATTGGTATTGTCATGTTTTCAATCAAGGTTAATGCAAACAAAACAAAAAACTCAGAAAATCAGGTTCAACTTATGTAAAAATGCTTGCTGAAACCAAGTTAGAGTGAACAGACTGTGTGATTTAAATGTTCTTTTAATTTTTTGGCAGCTTGAGATTTACTTTATATCCCATTTGCTCCATATTCTTTTAGTTATAGTAAGCAGGTAATGCTTCCTTTGCTGTGAAAAATGCTGTTGTTGCCAACTTTGTCATCTAAGCTTCATTTTTACAGTTCTAGTTGCATCAGTTTGTCAACATAAAAACTAAAATATTCTGAACTCAATCAGCTTTCTCAGGCTTGTCTCTGGAGGTGGCATTAAAGGGTTTGGATAATCTTATCTGTTCAATACTGAGGATGTTTGTAGCTTCTGCTAAATGCTCTCTAGTGATTCCTTTCAAAACTTTTAATGGACAGCAATATGTCTGTCAGATCATATATATACTCCTTACCACATCATCCTAGAGACTTTTAATAACATCCTGATAGTACTGCTACCCTTTCAGCCAGTTTTATGTGTAGCATAACAGGGGAAAAAACCCCTCAGATATTTAGTGCTACTCTTTATTTTAGTATAGTTATTACTGGACTTTTTTAGGGGGTATAGGCAAGCTTTGAAGTGGACTGCTTCCAGAAAACAAACAAACAAACACAAAAAACTCCACCAAAACAAACAAAACCAAGAAGCATATCATGCAAGAAAACTCCTTCATATTCAGAAAGTTGAAAAATGTTGCATTAATAAAGAAATATGGTATAGAACAAGACGCGCATTTGAACAGCACTTATCTTGCATGGCTTTGAAGAATACAATTTAATATTTTATGAGATTGTGTAGATTTGCATTGGGAAAGTTACTTGTATTAGCAAATACTATTTCTATTGTTGGATGCATACTGAATTATTTCAGTGAAGTGGAACAGCTCTGATTGTGTTACAAAAAAAATACCCCAAACTATTTTTAAATGCAAATTCCAGTTACAATACACCATTTTATTTTCTTAGTTTTGAAGACAGCATGCTATCCTTCAGGATTTTAAATTAATGCACAAACAGATTTGAGGTTAAACTTAATGCAATAACATTTCCATTTTATGTTTTTGAAAGTAAATGATAACTTTTGCCAATGTTACGATTGTATTTTCTCTGATTGCACTGGTGGGAATCTCACAGACATTTAAACTAGAATGTTTTACCATCTATTTCTTCAGCAAAATCATACACTAACATTTTGATATACCTCTTTGGGAATCAAAAAGGAAGTAAAAACTAACATTCTACCTTTAGCACTGTCTTTTCCAACTTGTTTAATTTTATAATTGTGCCCTCTGCACGGAGCAAGGATTTTTATTTTCACTTGAGGTTACAATTCTTTACACAGATAGCACAACAACAGAAGAGTTGGCCTGCTGGAATAGAACTATAGATACTCTTAGCTGATACAATGCCTCTGGTAGTGGCCCATGCTCTACTAAGGAAAATGTCCATTTCTGATATTAGCTCATTTGCAAGGTTTAACCCTTGAATGGAAATTTACACTCAAACTAATATAACTCCAGAACTTTCTTAGAGGGTAAAAAAAATACCACATTTGAGCTTTAAAATGACAATGCTGGGTTCAGTCTCTGTCAGGAATGAACACCAGGCATACAACAAATTGCAGCTTTTGATTAATATGATGCTGTTTGATAGTGCAGCACCGAAAGTGTGAGCAGTCTGTCCTTGGAAGGAAGATATACAGAGAAAAATTGATTTATTTACATAGGTTAAAAAAAAAAAACAGGTTCGGTGCACAACTACAGAACTAGTTTTGATTTTGTTCCCAGGCACCAGGCATTTTCAAATGGAAAAATGTATAAACAATGTAAGGAGTAGAGCTTTAGTTGAGTCTTTATTAAGTTATACACAGTAGAATTTATTTTCCCATTTATTTTTCTACTTAAATATTCAAAGACTCCAAGCAGATTGATGCAGATGTTAGCTTAGAGGCATTTGGTTGGGAAAAAATGAAATGTGCGATGAAAACTATGAACACTGACTTAAGATCTTGAGCATGCTGATCCCACACACATCTCCTCCAAGAAACCAAATGAACTAGCCCATCTAATATTTTGTGACTCAAATTGCTATTTAAGCATTTCTGTGGAAATAGTTGGAAGATATTATCCTTACATCAACTGACTCAAAGTTCTCATATTGGTCTGGGGAGAGAATATCTTAACTAAGCTAAAAAAAGAAGTAAAGACATCTTAAAAACAAAATGACAACAAAACCAAAATCAAACCAAACCAACAAAATTCCACACTTGCAAACCAAAAATTAAACCTGAGTGTATTTTTTGAACATGATCTGAAAAAAAAACCCAAAAACCTGTAAACATCCCTTCATTTGTGATAGAACTGTTGTTAAATAGAGTGGGAAGGGATTTTAAGTTATCAGCTAGTCTGTCTCTTAATGAAAGCAGAATCAAGTAAGTTTAAGTAAATAATTTTTTACTTGCAGGTATTTTTAAAATATTTCTTTAAAATATTTCAAGATATTTCTTTGCTACCTTTATAACATCCAAAACTATTAAAAAACTCATTTAGTGTTTTAATCATGTGACTCATTAAAAATTTTTCCCAACTACTATCTACACTAACAGATCTTTGTCTCAGTTCAATTATTTATTTTCTGTTCTGAGTGAAGGAGAAAGTTTACCTCTTTGTGGCCATCTTTTTTCTTGTAGCATTTTTTCATCCTGTCTATGTCTCAATTTTCTTTTTTCCAGACAAACCCACATATTCTAAGTTCTTCTTTGAAATATTGACAATTATAATAAAGCATTGGCCTTGCAGTGTCACACTGAACTCCCTAGCCTTTACCTGTAGTGAAAGCAGTTTCAGAGAGAACAGTTGCTGTCTTTCACTGAAGGCTGACCCATTGGCGCATCTTACCTTCACACTCAGTGCATAAAAGGGATAAGGATAATTTCCTCTTCACTGTACAAATACTGTCTAGCAAAAGTTATTCTGTAGTACTAGTCCTTTCTTCTTCATTAAGTCAAAATGTTATGCAGTGTGTAGAGGCTGCATAACAGCCATGTTGCTCAGTTAGGAGAGAATATATAAAAAACCACCATAAGAATTTTTTCAATAAAGCTGAGGTTACCACATGCAAGAAAAAAAAAAAAAATTCTTCCTGGAGTTAAGTATTAAAATCCAAGGAAGAGTTCAATATAAACACAGATCAACTGCTCATCTTGTTCATATATGTGCAAGTATAAAGTCTGCCTCTCCATTCCTTTCTGTGGCTTTAACGGCTCCAAAACATGTCTTTTTTTCTGTGTTAAAATAGTAGTGAAAATGGTTTTGTGAATCCTAAGACAGATCAGTCAACATAAAAATTTCACTTTTAGACTTAAGGAAATTAATTGCAAGACAAGATTTCTGAATACAACATGTAATGGACTGTATCAAAATATAATCTCCACACCAGAAACTTTAGAGATCTTTCTTCTTCAAAGCATCATGGATGAGAGTGAGAAACACTTGTATGGACAAGGACATTGAGGGCATGAAAGAGAAAACTAGGAGAAATTATTTACAGGGAAAATTTTTCATTTGAAAACAAATTAACAAGTTATGCTGAGCTATATTTAATTTGCCTCCATTAATTTAGATACCTACCCATGAATACATAACCAGGACAGTTATGGTCTTATTTTATAATTCATGTCTCACATAAAAGGATGAATTTATCTGTGGAGAAGAGGTAGGATTATCATGTAACCAAACTACTACAAATATAGAAAGGGCTACAAATACAGCTACGAATATAGAGAAAGATGAAGCTGATTACCCATCCTTATTGTCTGAATAAGCAGTATCTATGCTACTTCCAGAGAGTTTCCTCAGATTCTAGGAGACCTATTGCAACTGTAAAATGGATTTTACAGTAAAAAGGAAGAAAATAGGAGAATTTTAGTTGTCTTCACAAGTGTGTGAGCATTAAATATTTTTCTCCTGTGACACCGCTTGAGATAAGGGGATCCATTAAATTAAGACAACTGTCTGTACAAACATACTGAAGGATGCCAAAATATCATGCTTTGCAGCATTACTCTGCTATTCAGTTGTTATTCTGCAATATCCAATCTGTGGGTCATGATCCTGAGCACGCTCCCTCCTCACTGCAAGGGTTTGCTGGTGTAGCGCAGTTGGGTCATCTGGGATCAGGCTACTGAGAAAGACCCTTCTCAGCCTGCTCTTTCTTTTCTGCTCCGGAGTTCAAACACTACTTCCTAGCTTGCCTGAGCTGCTTCTCAGCGTGCTAAGCAAGGTTACTCACTTTATAGAGAGCAACCTTGATTTCCCAGCTTGAATTTGGACCTACCTGGACACTGCGGGCTTGTCTGACCATTTCTAGGCTCCTGACTGGCACCTGTCACTATCCACATACTGGACTTGGTTTCCTGGTTGGGTACTGTGGGGCCTGTGCCCACAGGATCCACAGAATTACCCAGAAATGTTAGGGTTTGAAAGGGCCTCTGCAGATTCTCTAGTCTAACAGTCCCACCGAGGCAGGGTCACCCTAGAGCAGGTGGCATGGGTGGGTTTTGGGTGTCTCCAGAAAGGGTTCACTCCATGAACCCAGTGGGCAGCCTTTTCCAGTGCTTTGCAGTTGCAGCAGCCCTCTTATTGGAGAGTAAAAATGAGCTGAGGCACAGACTTCTTGTTTATCACAGCATAAAAAACGTCCTGGTTTATTCCTCTTCACAGCTTAGTCATTTTAACTCCAACTATTCACTGACTCTGGCTGCAGCAAGCTTCTACTGCAGGTTTCCCTTGCAGCCTCTGACTGCTGGTTAATTCCTGCTAAACCACAGCAAGATGTATTAGTTTGCAGACTGTGACTGCAGGATTTTACCTGGCTAGACTGTGACTGCAGGTTCCATCAACAGGCTCTAACTGCAGACCCCCATACTGACCTCTCTCTCTCTCTCTCTCGCTCTCGCTCTCTCTCTCGCTCTCGCTCTCTCTCTCGCTCTCGCTCTCGCTCGCTCTCTCTCGCTCTCTCCCCTCCCCTCCCCTCTCCCCTCTCTCCCCTCTCCCCTCTCTCCTCTCCTCTCTCCTCTCTCCCTCCCCCTCCCCCCCCCGCCCAGTTCCCCCAGGATCCTGCTTCATAATTCTCTCCTTCATGCTCTTCAATGCTCCTCCTCCATGATAATCCTCCCCCTTACTACACTCATCCTTATTGGATATAGCTGTGAGTCATCACGGGCAAGGCTGTATTGTTTAATTAACACAGCTGTTACTTATTGGGATGAGGTCACCTGTATTCCCTTCTTCTACACTCTGCCATGTTCGATGGCACCAAGTTCTTCCACATGCTGAGGTGGAACTGCTGTTTAAGTTTATGGCCAACTCCTTGTCCTGGCACTGGGCACCAGGAAAAAAGAATGTGGCACCATCCTCTTGACACTACTATTTGAGATATTTATATTCTTTAATGAGACCCTCTCTCAGTCTTTTCTTCTCTAGATTTAAGAGATTCATTAAATTGCTGCCCAGCCACCCTCCCACAGCCTTGGCTTCTGGCTCTGTACTCTGCCCAAACTCCCTGGTCCTGGACACAGAGGGTAAGAGCTAACAGGAGTCAGCTACTACAAACCACATGACACGTATGTTAGACAACGTTAATCTGGAGTCTTGTGAATGCGATAGCACAGATGAGGCCATTCACATGAATTTAGGCAGTGTTAAATTTATATATGTACATATATATAGGGAGTTTTAGAGCGGTCAGGTGATTTACATCCTACACTATTTGAAATTGGGACCCACAAAAGTCTGGGCATGTTGTCAGGGCACACAGATTTGGGTCAGAAGGCAGATTTGATTGCTGTGGGTTGTCACACAACTCTGCCAGGGGACACGGAGCAAGGGCAGAAAGAACAAACTGGGAACATGATGTGACAGGGACACTTGGTGCTGGAACTAAAAGTTATTGTGTCAGGTTGTTCTTGATGAGTTCAGAAGAACAAGTGGGCTCATTGGGTTGGACAAGGAGTCAGCCCTGTGCTGGAGGAAGCACTTGGAGGCATGGGGCATGCTAGTGGAGCAGGAAGGGCAGAGACTGACAGACAGGCCACTCCTAGTTACACTCTCAGCTGCCACAGAGCCAGGGGCAGTGGTGCAGCTCCAGGAATCAGACATATCCCTGAGGATAGTGACAGGCTGAGGCTGCACCATGATATAATGGTGGGCCTGGCTCGCCAGGAGCATGGCTGGACAGGACTGGCCAGTGGGAGTTGGAAACCAGCTCTGCTGCAGCATCACTGGGGCAGGGGATGATGGCACTGGGGGGTGTCATAGGATCATGGGCTGCAGACAGAGGGTAGCTCTGGTGGGGCCAGATAGAGACAGCTGGTCCTCAGGACCCTGTCACATATGTATAAGTTCTACACAGCTATTCATTTTTACAATATATTGTAGCTGAATTTTTTAATAATATATAGTAGCTGATTCTCTAGTAGACCATTTAAAAAAATTACTACTTTTTATCTTCATTATAGAGACCAGATTTCAGAGTAATATGTGGATTTCTAACTTCTGTATTTGTGGTGGTGATACCCTGCTTATCCTTTATGGATAGTCCTAAGCACCCAGTCTCAAAAATGTTTTTTAGCTGATTCCTTGTTGGAAAGAGAATGAGCAGAAATTCAACAGTGGTTGCTGTGCTAAAAGGAATGTCATCATGATGGAGAAAAATAGGAATAGACAACTGACACTGCAGATTAATTCATAACATCATAGAATCAATCACTGAGGTGTGAAAAGTACCTTAGACAGGGCCAGCCATCAATACCAGATTAACACTTCTCTTAGCTGCTGTTGATTTTGTTTTATAAAATAATACAGGTGATGGTGGTAAAAAACCCCTTACTTATTCAGTATTTCAGCTCTTAAACAGTCAAATTTCACCTTCGTTTTATAGGCAGTATGTATGCCTTAATTTAAACTATATATTCTATTTTTTTCGCTTCCTCTCAAACTGATACGTGATTTATTAAAGACTTTTAGGTATTTTATGCTTTATTTAGATTTTTAGGTATTCATTTTTGGCACATTATTGATTCTGCTGGAAAAATAAACTGTAACAGCATAGTTTTACACCTCAGAAAATAATCTGCAATTAAATCATCTGGACAAATGAAATTAGTTTATACTCTTTGTGAAAACAGTGGCTGAACTTCTCTCTCATTTGCAGGTCATTTATCATTTCCCTTTTTATTTTCAGGATTTGACAAGTAAGAATTTTCCACTTTCTGCTTCACAAAAATTGTATAATTGTGTTAGATATGCTCAAGATCACATATACTTTGAGAATTAATATGAGAACAACTACAAACTACAGCCATTTTTTTTCCTTTTAGAAATTGGATTTTCCCCATTTTTCCTCCTTCTGTAGTCAGGAGGAAGTGGAGGGTATTTAAAAAAGAAAATCCTAAAAGCCTTTGAGGTTTTATTTCAACAATTTGTGTGCATTATTTGTAACCTCTCACCTGCTTCATATCTGTGTCTTTAGTATTCACTTAGTGTATGTTTACAGTCCAGAAAAAACTCTCATTATTGTACATACTTTGGCAAAAGATACAGTGGTGATTTAGTAGCAATTTATGAACACTATTCTAAGCTTCCTGAAGTGGACACAAACCTTATACATTGAATATGAAAAATACAGCACTTGAACATATATTTTTTCATAACATAAACTGCCTTGAGTGTCACAATTAGGATGGCAGTGATTTTCAGTTAACTGACTTTTACTGATCTGGTGCATACACAATTGGACAATTCCACAAATTACAGCAATATCATGTAAACACTTCCAACACTCCAAACTCTGTCTTCCCTTTCCCTACATTTACATTTTTATCCCTTTTCCCGCATTCAGTATGCATCTATTATCTCCTGTTCTGTCACTTTAGAAGAGTATCAGTCTGAAAGAGTGTCACAGATCCTGAGTTTTCCTGTGACTTCATGGGATTAGTTTTTACATGCTTCTATTGAGACTGTGGCTACATCAGAAATTTTAAGATCTTTGGTGTTTTTTGAACATTTGTGAACACTGTTTTCTTTTAAATTCATACCTACACTTTCTACCAAATAACTAAAAATGGCACATATAAAGTATTTAATTGACAGGAGCAAGTCTGAGGTTTCTTCTTGCCTGTTATAAAATAATAATGCATAAAAGCCATCTAGCCATCCATCAGGACAATATTTTTCTTTATCTGTTCACATAAAGACCAGAGCTATTACTTGAGATGACCACTGGTCATTGCAACCAAAGGTACTGTCCAAATTGCTCCAAGACAGTTTTACATTACACAGGATAAATGACCTGCAGAGTCACAATACTGAAATCCAAAGCAATCTCTGGTTTTATTTCCACAAAGCTAATCTCTTGATTGGCATAATGAGTATTTGAGTTATTACATTAAAATATTGTAATTATATTCTAACATGCAAGGTTAAAACTAAAAAAAACCCAAGCTTTCATAGACATTTCATAGAAGTTAATGTGCTTTACTTGCAATTTCACAGAGTAATACGATGGTAATAGGAGTGAAGATTAAAAATAATGGAAGTTTCTTTTGATTGCCCTTTGCAAATTCTTTTCCTTTAAAGTCTTACATGTGAGTTCAAACAGGCCACCTACAGAAGAAACTGAAGACTTCTAGTTGTTTTAAATAAATTTTAAGGTAACAATGCTCTTTACTTTTTCTCTCTGAGTAACTGGAATTATCATGGATTTCTAAATTGATGTGTATAAATCTTCACTGCAGTGTATGTTCATTTAATTAAAAAACTAAGGGAGAAATTTTAGGTTTTAAAAATCTTAAAAAAAGAAACTTTTCTTACTCAGGAAGGCAAAAAAATGCAAACAGTATTTACCTTGATTAAATTAGACATTTTACTAAATGATAAAAAAATGTAGGCAATGCTTCAGATCTGCCATGTTCGTATTCACTTTTTTTAACAGCAGTCTTTTAAGACTGGGAAGATTATTAGATGTCTTGACATAGCTCCAAGTCCACTGTTGTTTCAGCCAGACCCTCTTGAATTCTCATAATCACATTCCCCAAAACTTTGTCCTGATAGAGGATAAATATTCAATAAAAAAGCTCAGTGAAGTACAATGTAAATTTTATGACAGTGCAGTTTTTTTCCCCAGTCTACATGTTCAGCCTGGTTATCTAGTGCAGGAAAAAAGCCCAAAGTAATTCAGTTTTCTTCATTTTATATTATTCCATCCTATTCGACTGTAGAGGCAGTTCCACCCAAAGGAGTGATCATCAGACAAGAGAGACTACACCTATTAGGCTTGGTTAGTGTTTGAACACCGAGGTGTTCAGAGCATGTGTGATATTCTATCTCCTTGCAAGTCAGTGAGAAAACTCCCACTAACTTTTCAGAAGTTACAATTCCATGAGAGGATTCAGGCTAGCACTGCCAGAGTTAGAGCAGACTATAGCCCTAAACACTTCCCTTGCTGGTGTTAGTACCCTAGAAAATCTCACTGTACCCACTAGAGCAAGAAAGGTGTGTAAAATCTTTTCAGTAGTAATATTAGATGATCCTATCCTTTACCCACTACAGGACCAACACAGCTGTCTCGCCCCTTCTACTTCTAACATTTTTTTCATGCAGCAGGAAAACCGACCTCTGATTTCCACTTTCCAGAGGCACCTCCCCCTACCTCTATATTTGGCCTAGACAAACATTCAGTGCAACAGATCTTTCTGAAGACTAATCAAAACACATCCATCTGACTAAAGAACAAAGGATACCTGTTTCCATTTCAGACTTTTTCTGGACTTCAATCTGATATTTTGTTCCAAGATGGATGAAAGCAAGTTGTTCTGTCACTATCAGGCTTTCAGGTACAGAGCATGAAGTGTATTTGCAATTTACTGAAGTGTATTTGCAATTTTTTCTTCAGCTCTCATTTGTTTGGATTTTAAAATATTTTAAAATAAAACTGTAATTTTTATATTTTTACCATGCCTATGCATCAGGAATTATAAATAGTCCAACTATCAGTAAGAAGAAAGTTTTCTTACTTTAAAGATGTGGTTTTTTCAACAATTGGAATGACACAGAGTGGAAACTGCACTTGGAAAAGCTTGTCTCAATCACAGGATTCATTTGCTGCAGCCTGACTCCTTAACCTCTAGAAATGACTGATTTGAACCCTACACATAAGCACATTTAAATGTCATAACCTACTCATTAGAGGGAAGAACAGGAAGATTAAAAAAAATCCAAAGAAACCCTAAGTGAAGATTGATTTTGTATGCACTTGCTCACACATATCTTAAAGTTACAATAGCACAGCTAAGAATAATTACTGAGGAAAAGGACAGAGAGCTGAGATGAACTCTGTGAAGTTCAAATGTGCAAATTCCCTCTGTTCTAAAAGTGAAGTGACATTCTCTGACTTGGGTGGGAATTTGCATAATGTGGGAAATCTTGCTTCTTCATATAGTTGTGCTTGCTCTGGAATTATCAATTTTCAAGGAGCATTTCAAAATGTATGCAAAAAAGGGCTGCTCTTGAACCTCTATATTCTCATATCCATTTGGAACACACATCAGGGGTTTGCTCTGACTCTCCCGTAATACTGCTTACATGACAACGATCAACTTCTTAAATAGCCACCACAGAAAAATAATTAAAGGCAAGTTTAGAAGAAACAGAAATTGTTACAGAAATCATCTCAATGTTTGAAAGCAAATCTTGTTTTGGTTCAAGGTCATACTGTGTAACTATGTGTTGCCAATGTCACACATCTTGGAAAAAACTATTTCAGAAAGCACAGGTGTGCATCAGGCAAACAAAGCTATTTTAAGTGCCTGTGTTTGCTTTTCCAGTGCAGCACATTTCTATATTGCTTTCATCTGTCCATGTGGACTTTGCAAGGAATCAGGAAGATTAAGCTGAACATGTAATCACCAGTAACTGTAGGTACACAGAGACTTTAAAGAGTCTTATGATTTATATCCTTTGTCTCACATTCTATAATAACATTAACATTGTAGGTTTGAAGAATGTTTGCAAATGATGAAACTATTTTTGTTAAAATCAAATATGAGTAGAACTTTTACTGAATCCCTGAAAGATTTTTAGAAGTTAGCACAGCTGAAAAGTATCGTTAAGAAAAGCTTGGTTTGTTTTTTGTTGCTTTTTTTAGTTTTTGATTTTTCTTCTTTTCATTTTCTCCTTACCCAACTTTTCAAATGAAAAGCTGAATATTCAAATGCTCTAATTTTCAAAAAGGTGACTAGTCCAATTTCATTCATTCTCTCTAAGCACCACATTAAAAAAAACCTGAATCTTTGGCCAAGTAAGGCCATTTTAGACATTAAGAGACTTTCCAATTTTGTTCCTCGATGTCTAAGTCATTGTAGGCTTAGGGATTTGATATTTCTCTAATGCAATTTCTTATTTGTGTACTTGGGATAATATTTTACTTCTTCAGTAAAAACAACATTATGAGAAGAAATATGTAAGAAAGTTATTCCATGTTGCACTAGTGAGAAGAACATAACATTGGCGCCAGTGAGTCTGAGCTATGAATAATTTTAGTGGAGGTAAGGTAAAGGATTTGAAGCTATTCAGGAAGTATCACAAAATTTCTGCATAATGATGGTTGAAAAAAATACCCTCATACATTCATTTATTTATGCTACAATTCAAAAGCTTATGTAATAGCATTCAACTATTTAACATCCACTTGAATTACTGTACACTGTGACTGTTATTAAATAAAACCAAGGGCTTTTAATGGGATTTCTCACACTTTTCCAATTCTTACTATTTCTATATTAAAAAAAAAAGAACAGTTACTGTGTTTTATTTTGTTTCCTGAGCATTTTTATCTGCAGAATTTGGTGAAAAAAAATATTAAGTTTCAAGGCACCTGTGAAATGTCACAGAAAAGAAAATGCATAGACTGCTTTCTGCCCCCACCCCCCTCTTTGTACAGTTGTCCTTGGCAAGATGAAATAAGTGAAATGAATCATGTGCTGTCACCATTATTGAGCAAGTCCTGATAGCTTTAGCTCGAGGTTAAGGTTAGAAAATCTCTCTGAAAATTACAGTTTGCTTTCTCTCTCCATATCTCAGGCTGAAATGTCTGTTTTTAAAATCTGTTTCTCCCTCCTTCCAAATCGATGCAATCAGGCTTTGCTGAAAAATTGAAAAATTATGTTCTTCAGCTTTTGCGTGTTTCTCTGAAAGCAAACAAAAACTCTTGACATTTTCTTGAACTCCTCAGGTATGATTCCATATTATTTATCCAGAGGTCCTGTCTTCACATCTGAAAGCAGACTCTGGTTGTTCTTTTCCCTGATGGCAGATTTGTTTGCTGATTAATATTACTATATTAATACCATAAATAATATTACTTCTTTTTCTACACACATTCTAATTTTAAACACATAGAAAAGGTATTCTGCTAATTCATTTTTTTTTCCAAAGTATGACTTGAGCAGATTTAAGCATTTCACAAAAATGATGCTATAGAAATTAGAAGCGTCTGTAGTGTACCAATTCTGGAAACAGATATGGTTGCTCTTTCAACCCACTTATTGTAAAATGAAGCTGGAAATAAACTCTCACACTATCAAGTGCTGTGATAAAATCTCAGGGCTGGGCTGTCTCTAACCACCAAGCTCAAGAATCTATGTGTACATGTCACACCTCTTATTCAGTTTGCTTTGACTTGCTTGATTTATGTAGAAACCTAAAATCAGAATAGGAATAGTGATGTGGTTTGAGAACATGGCAGACACATCTGGATCCCAGAACCTGTAAGCTTCACTGTACCCAGTAGTACAATAATATGCAGACAGCAGAGATTAAAAAATAAATCGAGAATAGTTACATAAAGGTAACTTTTCTGTTTTGTTTTCTGTGTGTAGTTAATTGAAAAGGGGCTGAAAATATCCACAATTTCACAGACAGGAAATGAATAAATAAATAGTGATTAATGTGATCTATGGAAGTCAAGCTCTCTAGAAAAGAATAAAAAACATTCCTTCCTAATTTAAAATTAATTTTATAGAAGGTCCCTGGTGACCTGAATTCTGAGGAAGAGAATGATGTAAGTCAATGAAACATTTGTTTCTGTGTCTGTGAATAACTTAGAAGCATATGGTAGATGGGATACAAGATCAGGCCATTTAACTGCAAATATACCCTATAAATATGAATCAATACTTGTGCACTCAGATTTGTTGCCTAAACAAAAGTGTCCAGTGCCATCTTTTTTATGGCACTATCCCACATGTATATACCATCTGTCTTTCCAGAGAGGACTGGTGTCCTGGAGTCTTGTGCTGTATCTGACAGAATTGTGCAGATATCTTCTGTCACCACACATATTTATGTAGACAAGTTAACCAAGTCCCTAATCAGTACAGGTAATAGAACCTTAGAGCTATTAAGCTGACCAAATGAAGGTGCCTGGTTTACAGTGACATGAGCAGCCTTCAAGGTAACATTGATCATACTGACTGAAGGCTTGATGTAGGTTCACTTTTATACTATTTGATATACTGAGGATCTGGGACATTTCAAACTGTAATGCTTTTCTAACTATGGGCAAGTTTACATTGAATACAGTGATCCTTATGGGTATTTTCCAGCTTGAAATGTTCTAGGATTCTATTACTTTGTGAAATGTGAGCAGTGTGAATACCTATTTACACCAAGAACTGTCAGTTTGTGTCATTCTTTGACAAATGCAGTTGAAATACTGTGTTTAAAACAAGCAGGCAGTAGAAGTGTGGCAAAAAAGTTTACATCCCTCATTATACAAATTTTCCATCTATTTTTTTTTTCTCTTTAATTCCCTTAATGAACATTAGAGTTAATTTTGTTTCCTGCTAGTTTCATTGAGGGCTTGATTCTGTTGCCACACCTAATTTTGTACATCATGAAGATGTTTGTGTATAAACTGCTGAGCCCCTAGCTGCTCCTCCAAAAGGCAATGGTTCTTGTGTAGCCTTGCCACACTGTGTGAACATTTCAGGTACATTAAGAGATCTCTGAATACAACATGCACTTTCCTTTAGGCAAGGAAATTAACCCCAATATTTCACAATGAAAAAACAATTAAGAGTTTTGTTAATGGCTCCAGCACACAAAAATAGTGGCAATTATATGCAAAACACCAATTCAAATAAAGTTTATGCACGAAAAATGCAAGCAATATTCTTAACTGGTGTTTCTGGAGTAAGAAGACACAGTGGGTTAACAATCCAGTGACTTATTCTCACTTACAGTCATCTGATACAGAATGCCATTCTACTCAGATACATTTAAAATGAAACACAATTTTTTTCAGTGCTACTTCACACTGTGAAATGATGTAAATGAAAATTAAGTCTTGGATTTCCCTTACAGTGTATTTTGCTGAGTTCTCACTACAATTACATTCACAGAAATTTAGAAGTAGTTATGAGATTGCAGCCAGTAAGAATGCTACTCACTATTTCAAATCCTATTTTAAGGTTTCTGTTAATTTCATGTTGTGTAGGCTAAATCATTGAGAATGATGCAGATTGGATTTTCACTTAGTTGAACGTTTGAAGTTAAAAGTATGCTTAGGAACATTTTTTTCTTTAGTTTTACTGCTTCAGACTGAAATGGTTTGATTTCTCCCTCCTGACAAGGAAGTCAAATGAGTATTTTTGGTTATTTCAAAACAATATCCTTTAAATGATGCAAATTGAGTATCTAGAAATCCAACAAAGAAATTCACAATCTGGTACCACATAAGTGATGGAGGAGATCAGAGTGAGGTTTGAAAAGTATCACCCTATCTAGCCTTTTATAAAGTGGAAAAAATATTTTGGAGTCTAGGTTTTATAATTTAATATCTGAAAGTTGTGCTTGTTTGTTTGTTTTCCTAGGGTTCTGCCAGTTTTTATAAGAGATTACCTAAGAATGGAAGGCAGAAATATTCTTTTAAGTAGAAACATTTTAAAAATAAATTTTAGAATTCTTTGTTCATAGAGAATGCATAAAAATATTCAGTGTTTGTTCTGCAGCAGGGAAATGGAGGAGTAGGGTGGGTATTGAGAAAGGCAGAGATGTTGCAAGTTCCTTTCTGGCTTTTAATAAAAAAGATCCAACAACAAGATAAAATTGTCTATTAAGACAGAATTAGAAGAGGAATATAGGTAAGTAAATATTAGACACTTTGAAAGACTGCAGGAAGAACCCATTCAGGCAACATCCATGCAGAATCAGATGGCCACAGGCTGGATATTCTCACTTCATACTACACAGATCCTCAGACCCCTCAGTGGGATATTGTTGCAGCAACCCTCTCATTAGAGGACAGAAATGAGCCAAGACGGACTTCTCGTTTATCACAGCATGAAAAGGGTCCTGCTTTATTCCTCTTTACAGCTCAGCCATCCTGACTCCAACCATTCACTGACTCTGGCTGCAGCAAGCTCCTGCTGTAGGTTTCCCTGGCAGCCTCTGACTGCTGTTTATTTCTGGCTAAACTGTGACTGCAGGTATTAGTTGGAAGACTCTGAATGCAGGCTTTTACCTGGCTAGACTATGCAGGTTCCAACTACAGGCTCTTACTGCACACCCAGACTGACTTCACAGCACTGATTCTCTCTCCCCAGGTTCCTTCTTCATGATACCCTCTTCCTCAACGTTCCTCCTCTTTCATAATTTCCCCTCACTAGCTAACCCACTCCCTTTTATCACACTTATCTTTACTGGCTATAGCTGTGACTCATCAGGGGCGAGGCTGAACGGGGTAATTAACACAGCTGTTACTTATCAGGGGCAAGGTCACCTGTGTTCCCTTCTCCTACAGGATATTACATAACTTTCTTACAAGAGAACAGATATTTTTATACAGAATTTGCTGCAATTTTAGATAAAGGCAAGGCTTAAGTGATGTAATTGCCAGGACCAAGTGGGAGCTGTCTGGAGGCTCCTTGTTCTGAGTTTATCTGTAGCCAAGAGTTTTGTGCAGCTCAAGAGAGCCTGAAGACCACCCTGGACACACAGCACAGTGCAGCAGAGGCTTGCACCTACCCAGGTTAAGTGTACTGTGGATCACTAATCCCTTTATTTCCAGAAGCTTCCTGGGCAAGATCATTACAGTGACTGAAAGTATTCTGGAAAGTAAGACCATCCAAAAATCTCCAAGATAATGAAGTGTTTATCCTCTAGGTATGTTTAGCCTTTAGAGGGTAATACGAAAAAGCCGTAGCAGAAGCATGTTTTAGTCAGTGTAGCTGAAACTGAGTATTCCCCAAGGACAAATTCAGCACAAGAAAATAAAATGAACTTGGGATCTTTCTGAAATGTCCCCTGCATAAATTCAGTTTAATTCACATGAGCTGTGAAAGGAGAACCCTTTGATAAGGAAATATATTCTTATAGTCTTATGAAGTTAAATATAAAAAGTCTATTCTCTCCACTGCCATTCACCGTAATTGGATTTCTGTCTGAATAGTTTGACTGAATGCTGCAAGATCAACAAAGATGGCAGAATCTCATCCTAAATTTCAGTAAAAGTCCCATAAGACAAGAGACATCCATGTAAGAGTCAGTTTTACAACACAAAATCCAATAATTTATGCTTTCATCTGCAGGATAAAAATTATATGAAAAAGGCTAGAGTTTTACCAGATAAATGTACCAGTCTAACAGTCTAAATGGGTGCATAACTGTCACTAGGTTCCTTGTTATTTAGCAAGAAAACCTCAGTGATACATTAGCCATACAATAGGGGTTGCTAAGTAACAAAGAAAAAAACATTTGACGATAACGGAGGCTTACTTGTAACCACAAGAAAATAAAGCTTATGGGCTTAGTAAAGAATAACAGAAGGTAAAGAAAACTTATGATATATTTTTTTTTCTTTTTCCTTAAAAAACATACACCTATTTAGATCTCACATCTTGTATTTTAAGTCAATCCTTGGTTTATTTCTTTTTAATGCCAAAATGAGATCTCATTTCCTTTTAAGTGCTACTGAACATGGACTAGACATATACTTTTCTCCACTGTAGGTAAATATTTAAAAGCAAGATTTCTATCCTGCATATACAGATGGTCACCCTCACATTTAAGTGGAGGCTTGTTTTGCATCATAGGTCTCTGGTTCAAACCCTTAGTGATAGGCTTTTTAGAGAAGGAGAAAATCACTGTTCAGACAGGTACTATATTGCTTTGTGATGTACCAGTATGCTTCAACAAAAATCACTTCCCAAACTAGCTCCTCCAAATGGAATGAGGAAAAATTATGTTTACATTTTAAGTTTTCTGATATGAACTGGATTTTACTTATGAAATTGATGTTTGTTCTTGGAATTATGCTAGTCTAATGCTGAATGGTAAGATTCACATATGACTTACTAAGCCATGGTTAAGCTGGGATAAAAGATCTCAGAAAATACATACTAGTCTTACAGGAGTACAAAATTTAAAGAGGTAGAAATATTAAATATATATGAGTTAATGTAATGCATTTCTCTTCACTGAATATTTTTAATGGAACTTAATAGGAACAAAATCATTAGGGAATTGTTGAATGTGGAGTTTTAATGGAAGTGTTTTGAAACATATAGAACTGTACTAAGAATTGTGTCCATTAAAACTCTTCTGTACTTTATGATATGAAAATTTCCTTTTTTATCTATTTATTATAGCATTCATTTAGCTTTGGGTGTAAAAATCTATGAAAATAAACAAAAATAGGTTTTTCAATCGAGGCATATGCGTAATGTACTACGTACTTCTCTGCATCCAAGAAAAATAAACCCTGCCTGCTTTTTTAAAATTTGGTTCTAAATGAAACTAACCTATGACAATTAGTTGTAAGTAATGTGCTGTGGGTTTATTCCTCAAAGAATACATACACCTTTTTTTTTTTTTTAAGAAAAAAAGGCTTCAAGTTCATACATTTGTTTATAGGTAGCTATTTATTTTCATTGCCTGGAGAAATAGAAAATATTTTTTTGTAAAAAGAGAAGGAACCTTAAAGATTCTCTAGCTTGAACACCTCTGTCATGGCCAGGGACACCTTTCACTAGAAAAAGTTGCTCAAAATCCCATCCAGCATGGCCTTAAACTCCTCCAGGGATGGGGAATCCACAACTTTCCTGGCAACTTGTTCCAGTGTCTCCCCACACTCTCAGTGAAGACGTTCCTAATTGTAAATCTAAACCTTCTTTCTTTCAGTTTAAAACAATTACTCCTTGTCCTGTCACTGTATCCCTTTGTAAAAAGTCTCTCTCCAGCTCTCTTTCCCCGTAGAAGGTTGCTAGAAGGTCTCCCTGGAGCCTTCCCTTCTCCATACTAACCCTAACTCTCAACCTGTCTTCATAGGAGAGGTGCTCAAGCCCTCTGATCATCTTTATGGTCTTGTTCCAACGGGTTCATGTCTTTAATATGTTGAGGTCCCAAGCAGGACACAGCTAGACAAGAGTGAGAAGAGGTAGGGAGTCACATCCCTTAGACAGACAGTAGAAGCTGAACAGCATTTTTTCCCTGCTTAAATTTGGCATCCAGATCTGGTCAGCAGAAAAGGTCTCCATACTCCACTGACTATATTAGCTCAAATAAATGAGACAAGATAGCTTAGGTGATCGCAAATTGCATGGCTTCTATCCTTAGAAAGTTGAAATATAACTTCCTATACTCAGCTCAATAAGAAATTAAAGCCTATATGCTGATTGCTTTTTCTAGTGATTAAATTATTTTGTGTATCAGGTTAAGTAGAGCGAGCCAAATTTCTGTACTGCAAATAAACGCAGTTTCCTGTTTCTAAACTGATACTGTTATACAATTTGTAGGTTGTGGGGGAAGGTTGACTTAAGGTATGTCTTGTTTGGTTGGTTTTCTAAGTAGTAATAGTGTTACTACTGCCACTGGCCTCTCAATATTCATTTTTTCCTACTTGTGTGAGGAAATTTAAAAATTTGATTTCAGAAGAAGATAGGCAATATTTATACCAGGCCCTCCCATACTTTAAAAGCACTTAAATATTGGCTTTGCTGTCATGATGAGAATGTTATTATGGTACCATCTGGGACAACTCACATGCATAGTATTGGGCATTTTTAAGTATACTATCTAACCAGAAACTCTGACTATTCAAGTTGATGGCAATAAAGATTGTCACCTTTATAAAGGTCAATTTCAACTTAACTTAGAACGTGGTTTATTTTTGATAGTGGTAAAATTCCTCTTGAATGTTTTCTCAGTTTGTTTGTTTGGGGTTTTTTTCCACTTCTACAGAACTCATCTTATTTCAGTTTACCAAAATAATTTTCAGGACTTCTTGTGGCTTGAAATAGTGCAGGATCACTACTGTTATCTGCTAGTGCAGTTCCCATAAATCTGCAGAAAACCAGGACCACCCATCCTGAATGTGAGACTTTACATAGAATTAAAAGGGGGTTAATGTGGTACAAACACTCTTCACAAAGAAAGAACATTGAATGCTGGAGATTGAATTGATTTTAAAAGGTGAAGTTAGATGAACTGTAAAGTAATATTTTACACTGAATTTACATGTGATATTATTTCTGGAGGACCAGCCACTTGAGCTATTTCAAAGTTCATACAAAAAAACCCCACTTCTACCGAAATTGTACAAGTATCTGTTATTCTGTTTGAGATAAGATTGTTACCAGCATAAAGCATCACAGTTCTAAATAGCTCATCTAATATGGAGTTCTGATGCAGAAGTGTTGCAATCCTATAGTCTTGGCTTCATTTAAGACCTTTAGTACTTGAACTATGAGTTTAATGTCAAACCCAAGAAGTTATGTACAATAATCAGTTTCTTTGTTGAAGTAAAGGATGTACTAACAAGTCTATTTGTCTTTCTGTAGACAGCTTGCATAGCCTTGCACAGTATTATGCTGCTTTCTCACTACACTGAACTAAAGAGACTGAAGGTATTCAGTAACTAGCCTACAGTAGATTATCAGAAAAAGAGAATTACAAGATTATCCAGGTTGGAAGGGATGCCAAGAAGTCCCTAATACAATTTTGCTTCAAAGGAAGGTCAATACTGATTTCAGTGAGTTTTTTAAGTCTTTATTCAGCTGAGTCTTGAAAATCTTCAAGGCCAGCATTGTAAATGTTCTTCATCCACTCATGGAACATCAATTCCTCTTGTTAATTTTCCCATGCTGTGTGAATTTGTGCACATGAACTTCAGGTAGGTCAGCTTCTTAATATTCTTTATCCTTCACAAAACCTCCCTTATACCCATCACCCTGCCCTATTGTATACCCTTCACTTAATTGAAATCTCTTATCATCACCTGATGATATGAATGATTTATGGTCTTCATCAGCAGTCTGGTGAGTCCTGTTTTCAAGAAGATTCATCCACATTTTGTCAGATAGATCTCATGTCTCACTAGCAGTCCTTATTCCTTAGAAATCTCTGTCATAAAAAATCAAAGCACTCCTTGTGACAAGGCTGCTAATCTGCTTGTTATTTCAGGATACCTCAGGAACCTCTGCCTGAGGCTTTCCCATCATCCATGGCACCAAGGGGAAAACCATCTTTGTCCTCACCTCTCTGTACTCCCTTCTGATTGCTCCAGGTCTCCCTTGGCAGTATTAATGGTGCACACGTGGATGAGCAAAAATCCAAAGGCCTCATGAGACTCATCATCCTCTATGCAACATTCTGGATCCAAGCTCCATCAAAGAATTAATCTCCTGTGGCAGCAGTTCTGGTTAGCAGGTAAGTGCTTTTATCTCTTGCAGAACAGAATCTCAAAGCACCTGTGCCAGCTGCTGCCTCTTGACACTAATTTTTGGTTCAGGCCCAACTGGCTCTGAAATCTGCTAAAATGAAGTTCCTTATCTTTCCTTGGCTACTAGTGCAATGAATTTGTTATTTTATCCGTAAATTCAAATCTGGAAGCCAAGAAACCTTTCTCCTGCTGACAGAGAGCACAAGTCCCCATTCATCTCTATCTTGGGAGTGATATCCACAGTTATTCATGCATAGTCTTTCATTGTCCCTCTTTCTTTTCATTCTGTAACTCAGCCTTCTGCCTCTGCAGTCTCTATGATGATCATACAAACCTCCTACTCATCCTCCCTGATGTTTCACTGTCTGATTGCCTTCCCTAACAAGTGAGGCCACTATCACTCTCACTCCACACTGCTCCAGATAAAACAACAGATGTGAGCCCTGGGAGGCAGCATCCTGCATCTGGAGATGTGTGAGACCCATGACCTCCAATGTGCCAGGGTTCTTACTCCAGCCGAGGCTAGACACTGACCCTGGTGAGGACATCATCATTGCCATGCAGTACCACTGTCTGGAGGAGAGTTCTGGATCCTCTTTGCACCCACTGCAAGAAAAGTGTCCTACAAACATCCAAAATCCCTGTCATCTTACTTATCTTGCTGGGCACTGTGGTCTGACTCACCAGCTGAATAGACATCCCCACTGTAGAGGAACAGTAGGTCACTCGCTCATCAGAAGGAAGTTGTTTAGTAAACAACTTAAAACCAGTTTGTTTTAGCAACAAAAAGAATATGAACACAGAGGGACCAGTGTTCTGGGATTTGTATATTTTGTAATGAAATTTACTAGGGAACTTTCTTAATTGCCTTTTTTTCCCCATGCCTTATGTTAACTTCAAAAATAGTTGAGCATTTATAACTAAAATACTATGATCATGAAAACATTAATAATTACAAATTTGATTAAAAAATCAGGAGTGAAATCTGCACTTCACAAAAGCAGAAGCCTTGAATATTCTAAAGGACATGGAAGTGAGATTTGAGAACTTCAAGGGAGCTTTTATCCTCCATCAGTTTTATAGGATTATTTTTGGTGCAGTTTCAACTGCTGACTAGAGTAAATCTTCCTGCCAGCACACAGTTTTCTGGAAAACTAATTATTGTTCTAGTTGATCATAGGTGAAGTAGATAGGGACATCTATTTTTAATGTTCCTGGAATCTCAGTTTTTACGACCCTGTTTTCCACTGCTTACGGTTTTGCCAGGTTTCAAACATTTGGAATTAAATAGTTATGTATGATGTCTCCTGCTTAAATGCTCTTCAAACATTTTTTCAGAATCTGGTGAGAGAAGTGGAGGAATAGTAGGTTACCCCCCAGAGCCCCCAAACTCTCAAGGAGCTCCAACACTTTCTGTTATCTTTAGAGGCAAGAATGTCTCCCTGTTTAATTTCCCAAGGTGGTCAGCTAGGGTTTTATTGCTCAGTTAATATCATCAAGGTATAAAAACTAGACAAATTGTTATATATTCAGACTACTTTTTTTTAGAATTCTATGAGTCTTAATTCTGAAATTTTTAACTGCTTTGGATATCTGATACTTTTCAACTGACCTGTGCATACACCTTTCTCTGAAAAGGACTGAGCTCTTGTCTGAGTAAATTAAGCAGTGAAGAACGTTTTCCTTAAACCATTATTCTGACTGAAGCATTTCAATCAGGAAGTTCTGGGGATCTTGTAGTGCTTTTTTGTTTTATTAACAATCAGACCCCAAAAAAAAAGAAGAATGAAAAACCCTCTTAAATAAACCCAAAGAATAAAGAAGCAGCGAGACAGGTGTTACAGAATTCAGAAAGTTGACTGGAGGACTGAATTTTTACATTTGCTGAATTTTATTTTCTACTGCATACTTGGATTCTTTTATATCCTAATTTTGAGACAGCTGAATGTTGAAACATGTATCTCTGAAAAGGTTTCTGAAAATACTTTTCCACTTTAAACAACACAAAGCAAGTAAAAAGGCAAGCAAAAAAGTCTCTATTCAGCATGGTTTAGAATATGTGTGTCTTCTATTTGCCTGTGAGAACCTAACACGAAATGCAGAATTTATGTATTTATGTATATGTACTTATATTTTTATTGTTTAAATAAAGGTTCTATATTTCTTATGTTTGATTTGGCATAAACAAAGGGTTTATACACTGTAAGCACACAAATACTGGTAACTTCTTCGCAAAAGGTGGTGTAAACCAGAAAAATATAAGTTGTCTTTTATTTAGTGTTTCCAGTAATGCTAAGATTCTTTTAGATAGGTCAAGTAAAATGATGTATAGCTTCTACAACCTGCAGCATAATCTTATCAGTGTAATATTAGGAACATTAATCAAGAAGATATCTGAAAAGAAAAATAAAATTTTCCTCTTTTATAGTAAATAATGTATGGACTTCCCTCCAGATGCTATCAAGCAAAGCACTTTTGGCTATCTTCTAAATTACATAATTCAAAACTACTCTTTTGTGCAGAGTAGGAATTCTGTCCTTGACAGACTATAACTCATGAACTCTTTGTTGTGAAGGAAAACAGAATGCTGCTAAGGAAACCATTATTCATTTTACCTAGGTTTTCTCAAGGGAACATATGGTTTAATGAGATTTGAAATTATTGGGCCTTGATAATTGTTGTTTTGTGACCTCAAGATTTATAAGGTTAAATGATATTATCAACATTACAGTTTTAAAGGGTTAAAACTGAATGGAAGTTCTTTTTGAAGTTATCTATCAGAAATAGTAAAGTTAGAGCACTATGACATGCTAGAAGCTACTGCAGTACCTTAAAATTCTGCACCAGTCAAACCAGAATGATTTTTTTCGCTTCTTTATCACACATTTAAAAATACATTGTGTCAACTACATGTTCTTAAGTGTAAAAATGTACAATGGACCAACAGCAGCTGAAAAGAACAAGAAGTCTGAATATGAGCACGTCTGATGCCTTTCTTTCTGAACCCTGAGAGTACTCTTCATTCATATTGTGAAATTTAACAAGAGGCAATAAATATTAAATTTTTACTCAACAGACTGAAATAAGGTTTGTGTTTAACCTGCTGTGTTCTGTTCTTTGAACAGTAAAGGTTCATATCTTCCAGGTGAGGTGTGACAGCAAAGTTCACCATGTTCAATAAAGATCAAATTCGTATATTTTCAAGAGACAAAGTTCCAGACTGAGTGGGGTCAAAGTTTTCTGGGAGTCAGTAATATAGATTAGGGTAAATGCTCTTTTGATGTCTTTGAGACCCTGCTCGTCTTCTCCTGAAATCCATGGAAAAACCCTGACTGACAGCTTGAAGCTTTGAGGTCTTAGATTTTTCTCCATTTTGTGAAGTAGGCTATAGTATAGTAAAAAAGGTCAATCATATGCATTTTAGTCATGCAGCCAATGATTTTATCAGAGAATGTAATTATTTGCATAACAAGGATTTCTCAGATGAGTAATGCCTTGAAGATCAGATCCTACACTGTAAAATATTTAATGATTTCTAAGGATAAAATGATTATAGAAAACAGTTTTATCAGTGCATTCTTTTCATTAAAAAATGCATTTATAATTTGTAAATTTACAACAGTAGCAACTGAGAGTTTGGTGTTAACAATTAACTACAAGTGCTGTTCCTCATAAAATTTTGTTAGGGAAAAAAAGAAAAATCTGCCATCTTTGATTTTTAGTTCTCAAAGCCATTTTTTAAATTAATGATCATTCATTTGTTCTAAGTTGACTAGTGAAAGAAGAACTTAAATACTGCAATAAGGTATATTAAGTGTAGATAAACTGCTAATATGGTAATGTACATCTGGGTTTTGCAGCATTTATTCCTTAATGCTCAGAAAAAAGGGATTTGTTGTGGTTTAACCCTGGTGAGCAACTAAGTCCTATGCAGCCACTCACTCCCCCAACCAGCAGGACTGGGGAGAGATAAAAGGGTAAAACTTGAACGGTAAAAACATGATTTATTGTCTCTAGGAATGGTTGACATTTTGAAAAGAACATTTCAGAATAACCAGGTAAACCCATTCAAAGAGCCTAATCATTCAAATTTAAATATATTCTGAACATGATTTTCTACTTCATTCCAAAAGTGAAATATAAAATAACAATGTAGTATACTGTTCCTTGCTATTTCACATAAATTTTTGTAGTGCAAGATAATGAGAACAAAGCAGACACAATAAAAATAAAAAACTGCACATTGATGCTCAGCATTTTCTGTTGCATCTTTCAAGTCATTGAAATGTGATGGTGAATATTCTATTAAGGTAATATATAAAAAAGACAAACTAGGCAGTAAACCTGTTTACCTAATGAAATAATAAATCATAAAACCAGTGTAAAAAAGAATTTTATCCACAGTTTATATGAAGACCATTAAGAGTCACAAATGAATGTCTTACTGGGCAAAAACAAGAGTCTTTAAAAATAATACTAGGAAATATTTATGATGGATTTCCAAGGTAATTTGTGTTAGATGCATATAGTATCAGATCACCTATCAGTATAAAATTAAAATTAATCATATTCAAACATAGAATCACATATTTGATGAAGAAACCAAAGAAAATAATAGGTATTGTATGGAACATGATTCCTGATCTGGCATAAATTTATGTTCGTATTTATTGATAGTAACTGATGTGACATGTTCCAGCTTGTGATGATCCCTTAGAGCACGTAGTAAGAAATTTGAATGAATACTTGTTCTTTGTAAAATTTAGACTTTTGTTCAAAAATAGTGTACAATATGCCTCTAAAGAATTTATGACTTAAAATACAAAAATGTTAAAAGTATATTTTGGTAGTGTGTGTTGCTAGTCAATGTTAGTCTTGTAAAGCTAGGTTTGGAAGTCTGAAACTGGTTTGATTTATTACTTTTTAATACTCCCTTCACAATAACCTCTGACACAGATACACACTCAATTGAAACAGTTATACATCTAATTGATCATGTTTGGAATTATCTTCTCTTTTATACATTTTGGGTCAACACCTAAGTGATAGTTTTGGATAGTATTTTGCATTCAGGATCTTTTTACTTGTAATAAATTGATAACCAGGTATTATCTGATTTCTGTTATCATCCTGTTTCTGTACCCTTCTGCAGCACATTTCAGTTGGAGATCACACACAGTTCATATCAAACTTGGTATTTAAACATAAACTAGGTCTACATCAGGGCAAATTTAGGGTATATTCACTTCACTGTTAGACAATTGCTGCTACACCTTAGCCTGGTTAAAATCATCTCAGATCAAGACAAAAGTCAACAAGTCTTAATTCTCTTTTCAGTAGGTTGATGAAAAGTTTGTGGTCCTTCATAAGTAATAGCAAAACTCAAATTAACCAAGATTTACAGTTCAGTTTAATTTTCACTTCCTACATTGCATTTGACTATTTTGCAACAGTTCTATGCTTAAGAATGTGCACAGGAATATATTTGTGACATACAGAAGAAGGAGTTACCTGATGTTTAAATGCCCATACCTAATCTTGTTAAATCTTTGTAGAAGATGATTTTTCCACCATATTTTGTATTTTAAAAATTATGAAAGCAATGTTTATCTTTACACTTGGAAATCACTATGCATACAGGAATTTAAAATAAACATGTCAATCATCTTATTGTGGTAGACCATTTGGCAGAATGAGATGAAAAGCTGCTTGAAGTGAATACACCTCTAGGTTGATTTTATTTTCCCATATTGACATTTTTCAAAGCATATTTCCTTTTCCTTATTTTCAAGTGTCTTTTTGCTAATTTTTTTCTCTGTATTAACATGCTATGAATTTTTTTTTATGGAAAATATCAGTGTTGGTTCCATAATTTCTATTTGTATATATAAGTGCACATGTTGCATTTTTGCAAACCTTCTAAATATGTTGTCATTTGCTTTTTGTGTAATCCTCTCAATCGTTAAATTTTTAAATTATGCAATGTGGGTACTTTAATCTTAGGTCATCAATATTTCCTTCTAATAAATTTTTAATTTTTGTTGTTTGGAATTTTACTCTTCTGTAACAAGGGGTGGGATTCCATATTTACACAAATCTTTATTCAATGATGGGATACAGATCCAGATTGTAGACTACTAAATTTAGGTATTTACAATCTGGAGGTGAATTTTATTTCAGTTTTGGGTGAATATGCTGGAGACCAAAACATGATAGTGCATAATTTCTGAGGTTGTGTTTAGCTTCTAAGACTTGATTCCTTATTGGGAAAGGAAGCAGGAAGAAACTATATTCTCTTCAGAGTAAAATCATCAGATCCTTAAGACATGATTGCAATTCATTGCTCAGTGGACCAGGTGTCAGTGTGTCAAAGAGCTGGATCTAATAGCAGAGGTCTGCATGGATTAATTTACTTGTTTTACTTTAATATTTTAAGGTAGATGCAATGACAGCACATATAAATTCACACAGTATTTCTGTCTTCTCCTTTGTGATGCCTGTGGTGTCTACATTTGGGGCACATTCACAGATACAGAAGATACAGCCTGGTGAGGAATTTCCTGTGTAAAGCCTGTCCTGATCCATACACCTGTCTGTCTATCCTCCTTTCAGACAATATAGCCCGTGGTCTGATTTTCACCACAAATTCAGGTAGCCTTCTGTCAAGCAAAAAGTGGTACAATCCCAGGCATTTTCATTGAACAGCCCAGATTAGGAAAACGAATTATCCTGTTGGCTGGACCTTTTACCTTGAAAATAGGAGATCAGGTTTTGTGATTTTATTTCAGCCCAAATAATTTTTCACTTCAATTACCTTATCAGACCTGAAAATATTCTTGGTGGAGTATTTTTCCTCCAGTTTTACAATTGAGTAACTAGATAAATGGCTGCAGCTGAGACTCCTGGAGTGGTAGGAACAAAAATGGAATAAGTGAAAACGAGCATGACTTCTATCTAGTAGCTCCATCAGCTAGGAGAAGACTGACTAAGGTTTCTCTGGCTGTCCTAAAGTTTTTGTTTGTTTGTTTGTTTGTTTGTTTTTTAATGTAGCAGACATAAACACAGCTCTGAACTGTACTCTTTGGACAAATGAGCTGTTTTGCAAACATTAATATCATCCCTTATGGATAAGTATATAATTGTTGTTGTTATTCATAAAAATATCAAGAATTTTAATATTAATATGATACTAATATTTATTTAATAATACAATAAACATTAAGTTATTTATTATCAACTTAGTTGTATTTACAGAACATCTTATTAAATATAATAATAATTGTTATTGCTATTATTATTTTGGTTGAATTTCCCCACACCTTTCCACTACATTATTCACTAAATCTATTTTCTTCCCTGCTATCCACTAAATCTATTAAATATCAGCCATCTTGAAAAAAACAGAAGACAAAAGAAGGGGAGGAGTCCACTACTCTAATGACCATCTTAAAAAGGCCTCTTTAAAGAAAATAATTGAGCTCAAGCAAATAGAATAATTTTTATGTCATTGGTTATAGCCAGTTTGCAGAAGTGAGAAAAATACATATGTTTTTGGAAACTGAAAATTATTGGAATTTGAAGTAATGTCTTATTCTTTACTGCAGATAGGGACATAAAATGTGATACATTCCACTTTCCGCCATGTGTGTTGATAAGAATTTTGTTTAAACCAATCTTTTTTATGAGCCCTAATGAAATGATAACACAAGACTAAAGTCCCATATAATGGAAAATATTGACTCCTTATTATGCATAAATTAAAAATAAAGTGAAACTCCTCAGAAAGCTACAGATATGGTGATTTTTTTAAATTTCATTTTAGATCATCATTCAGAAAATGGTCTTTCTTCTATTTTTAAATTATTGGTGGAAACATACTATTGTCATCATTTTCATTACTCCTTTTATGATTAAAATACCATGAATGTGATACTGTTATTTTTATAAACACACTTAAAAGTATGTATTAACTATAGATAATAGCAATTTGAAATAGTTTGTGGATATTTCATTTTAATTAAATTATTAAGACTTAATTTCTTGTCAGACTGTGAGGTCGATCCAAATTTTGTCATCTCAAAATTTGCCACAGGAAGATGACTCTGAATTGCGAATCAACTCTAATGTTAAACTTCGTATTTTCTTTTCAGAAAGTTAATATATCCAGAAACTTTTCATGATATTTCATGATGATTGCATAAATTAGCAAATAAGGTTTCCAATAGCAAGTATTTTTTTTTGTAAATTGAGCCTGTATGTTGTTCCTTCTCTTTAGATTTCTCATTGTCTCTTAATTCTATAAAAAAATTAACTTCCAGATTCTATGTTTTTAAGGTTCTGAGCTTTTAAACAGAAGTATAATAAAAAAACTAAACCTCAGATAAAACTCCTCAAAGCTGAGTAGCAGCTGATGCTAAACTTGTAGTTGCATATTTTCATTTAAGCATGTTCAAAGTTAGCATCGTTCTTCTCTGTCAGGAAATTACTGAAAGCGCACACAAAAAAAGTACTTTGATTTCTCTCTTGATTTCTCTTCTGCAATCAGATCCCAGATTCACCTGGAATAGTCACTAGAGGAGAGAGTGATGGATTTGCACCTGTAATGCTTGGCCAAATGTCAAGTGGCAGCTTACACATTTCTAATAGCTGTAGAAAGCTTTAAAACACTTAACGAAACTTACAGAGGTTTTAACACTTAACCTCTTGGAAGTCTCTCCTAAGAATATGCAAACTGCAGTGTTTCTCAGGCTTATAACTAGGTCAAACAAGGACAAATTTTCACAAGAATTTCAAAAAAAGAAATTGAGTATGCAAAATTCAATTTGTTGTCAGATTTCAAATCCCTATCCTACAGCTTGGTGCTATAAGAGCATTCCAAAGAATAGATTGCCAGAATTCCTACTAGCATTAAAAACCCCAAAACATGAAAGCCACAGAGTTCTTTCTTAAGTTCATGAAATAACTGAAGTACTTTTGCTGGAAGATGAAAATACCCCCAGCATAATAAAAAATTTAGCTTGAGGTAACTTAATTCATTAAAGTCTGATTAAATTACTTTATAAACATCTAAAATCTACTCCTAAAATTAAAGTTTCAGGGGACATTGAAAATAATGGTTAATTGACTTGCTTGTAACAGAACAGAAAGAGAAGTCTGAGCAGCATGTGTCCTTCAAGCTATAAACCTTTGAATTGGTTAACTCTGTGTATAAATTCCACAATAATCTCAGCATGGAGTCAAAAACAGAGATATGTTTATGTCATATAAGTGTGATAGTTACTTGACTAAAATTATTAGTATTTGTCTTGGAAGACAGAATAGCAGAAAAATCTTTAGGCAAACCAAATTCAAACTATCAGCAAAATTTTCAATACTGACAATAAGTTTCCAGCTGTCCTATCAGTGAAATCTATGTATTTCATTCATTCCAATTAGTTTGATTTTCCTCAGTTTCAAGATGAGTTTTGGATGTACACACTACCTTTTGATGCTACAGTGATAATTTCTTGATGAGAGAAATCAGAGAAAGACTTTTTGTTAGCTTGAAGAATGAAAACTTAGTCATGGACCAGACCAAGACATGCTTCATCACTCAATCATTGATGGTTCCTGAAACATAACTCTGTACCATTTTTGCTGGTAAATATTTCCTAAATATGGTGATTCAAATAAATGGATCCCAAGTTCACAGGCACTATTTAAATTCACAACACTTTTCAGCTCTTTGAGTTGAACTGCAGCTTTATTTTTATTCTTTTCATTAATATTTTTTTAAAGAATGCCCCTTCTTTTTTAAACATAATGTTTTCATGGCAGGATGAATTTTAAAACATGAGATTAAAAGGTTGTGGCTTGTTCCAATTTAGATCTGAACCTTAAAACTCTAGCAGAAATGGCATGAACTTAAAGTTGACAGGTTAGAAGAAGAATGTATTGAAAGCTTAAATGGTTTTAGTAAACTAGGATTAAAAATCATTTTCATATCCATCTATTGAAACAAAAAATGGCTGCTCCTTTTTCAAAGAGATTGAAATGAAGAGGAATTATTTCATGTCACTGAAACAAGAATTTTAAAATAGCTTGACTTATATTTTACTGGTCAGATTGCACAACTCTTTACCTGATACTCATTCTTCTGGAACAGATAGGTATAGATCAAAACCTAACTAATTCAAACTATGGTTTCAAACCAGCACTGGAGATGTTTGGGTTGCTAAGACATACCAAGTATAACAGCATTTGTTTAGAGGAAGAATGAGGGGAAAGAAATTATGTATATTACAATGGCCTTTATTTTTTTTCCTGCTACACAGGGATAAAATCCTTCCCTCTTAATTGAATTTAAAGCATGTTTTGTTTGCTAAAATTGTTCCCAGGTCTTTCATTTCTTAACAAGATAGTGTTTACTGCCTGAATTCATCCTGGTTTTAGGTTTAGTGTGGTTGTTTTCCTTTTGGGAGTCTGTGTGTGTGTGAGTGTGTTTCTCTGTGTGTTGTCCCATTCTACCTGCAGCTCTATTTTGTTTCTTTCCATAAATGTTTGTATTTGGCTATAGCTGAGCCATAATCAATCACTGGTGTTGCAGACTGATGTAAATATTAGTTGACTTCAGGATCACTGTGGAGTTAATCAATGATGTTTGATTTAACATGAGTCACCTGCTTTGCACATTCTGTTCTTGGCAGTCTTCTGGCCATCATTCTTTGTAAGCAGGATCCTACATTTCACTCAGAGGTAAAAAGGGCATGTGTTCTTTGTTTGTTATGTTTGTTTACTTATTTCAAGAAAACAGTAATGTTTATAGCAGAGAGAAAAGCAAAAAAGGACATCCAGCACTTGAGATGCTGTTAAAATAAGAAATTCTGCGAGAAATATAGCAGTCCTCTGCAAAAAAAAAAAAAAAAAAAAAAAAAAAAAAAAAAAAAAAAAAAAAAAGATGAGGCAATCATTCACACAACAACCATTAAGAAAATAAAGATAAAAGTATGCATTTCTTTATTCAGTCAGTCAGTGAGTTTTGGCTTCACTTTTTCTAAACAATAAAATGTCCTGGCAAAGTGAAAGTCATTTTGTCATTTTGAAGGGAAAAAAGAAAGAAAACAAAATTGTACTTCATCCCAAACTAACATCAAAATGGTTTGGGCCTGGGGTTTTTTTGGTTGGTTGGGTTTTTGTGGTTGTTTGCTGCAGTGTCAGTGCCTCTTTGCCTCGGCCAGCCCTGGCACCACGGCAAGAGGGGGCACAGCTTGGTACTGAATGAACCTTTCCCATCCCATGGGTTCTGGTTTGCCCGCAGAAGTGAAGCGACGACAGCAGGAAAGAAGGAGGGAGTCCGCTCAGGGCTCAACCACTGGCTTTATTCATCCACTCAGGGTGCCTGCCTCAGCAGAGACCCCTTGCCAGTAGGAGCCCCAAACAGAAAAAGAGAGAGAGTACCTGAATGGAATACCTTACATTTGGGGGAGGAACTTGGGGATTTAACTGAGGACAAATCAGGGATCGTGTGGGTATGGCTCTGCAGGTAAATGACACATATTACAACAAATCAATAACTTAGGCGGGGAGACAGCCAGAGTCTTGTGCAATCACTTGATGCCCTTACTTATATTCTAGACTTTTAGGAGAGGCTTCAAAGGGATAGACAAGACCCAGGGGCTGTATAACTTATGATTGACACATAACAAGAGTTGGGGTAAAACCAAGAAGGATTAAACATGGGTGACATGGGACAAACCATTACAACTTCTAAAAAACAATATAAATCAAGGAACGAATGCATACATAAAACTGATAAAACCAAAAACACACCACTACAGTTGTTTTTATTTTTGATGGTTTTGTTTGTTTGTTTGTTGTTTTGGTTTTGTTGTTGTTTTTTTTTTGTTTTGTTTTGGTTTTTTTTGATTTTGTTTTTCCCTGCCATAAGGATTCTATTCTAGTTTCTTGAGAAGAAACTAGACCTGAGTTGAATGGATCAACATTTCTGAGTGTTGGATATGCATCTATACACAGTGGCATTAAGGTGTGATAAACCTCAGGCATTCTTTTTCAATATTTCAATCCACAGAGATTGATGTCAGTGACATCCAGTGAAGTTAATGGAATCTGCCAATCTGACTAAGAGAAGAGTCAGATGCTGATAATGCTTATGGATTTCTCTTAATCACAACATTGAAGATCTAGAGATTGGAGGCCAGTTTATAGGTTTCTTTTTCAATCAGATCAATGTGAAGGAGAGATCACTGGAAGGGCTCACTTTATCTCTGAGGGTGACATCAATGTCAAGGACAGAACTGTCACAAGGGTTATTATGCTTGGCAATTACCCAAGAGTTTAGATTTATCATATGGCTTACCATAGTAGGTAGAACTCCAAAATTTTGTCTTCTGTAGTCAAACATATGGCCATGAAAATGTGCAACTGTTATGTAAGTGCATATCCAAGAACAAGAACAGGATTTCTCTGGGTTTGCCCTATTTGGCAATAATAAACACTATTTGTTATAAAATATTAATTGTCCAGTGTAGATACATGCTGCTGGACACTTCTCCCAGTTCTACATCAGTCTGAAACCACTTTTCACATCTTTAGAATTCTTCAGTTCTCAAGGGAAACACTCTGCAACTCTTCCGAAACTTTGGTTGTGGTTTACTTATCATCAGTCTATAATTTTTAGCATTCACAGTCTAGATTAAGAAAATTGTAATGAGGACTTTCAAAGTTTTAGTAACTATATTACAGAATCAAGAAGAATTTGACTGTCATTTAATACAACGTATTTGTGTTTCATTCTGTTTATTACTGGCTGAGAAACATCATCAGCTTTTAAATTATAGTAAATTATGGACATCTTTAAAAAACAGGAAGATGTGGAGGCATCTGGACATAAAACTTTTAATGAGAACTCTTTGTATCAGTGAAGGGAAAAGAATGTCTAGAAATGTTCATTAGGAAACAGATTTATAGAAGACATAAATACAGGACCTTACAAGGGTAAGCAATTGTGATGGCTGGCAGGGAGCAACTGCTGAGGTAGAAAAAGCTGAGGAAAGCAGAAAAAACCAAATAAATCAATGTATATTGATTTGTATCAGACCAGACTCCCAAAAGGAGTTCTACTGATTACTTTGACTGTATATGAATTCCTAGGCAGATGAATTGAGAAAACTGAGATGCTGAAATTACTCCCTTCTGCTTTGTGGAGCAAAAAAAATATGCTGGATAGTACCTTTGTATCACAAATACAGTCCTGTGAGATTCCTCATGACTTCGACTTGCAATATTTTTCATGTTCATTTTAAGTTCTGCATTCTGGTGGTAGAAAATACTTCTCATCACCTTTTGGGCTATCTTTTGGGTTATTAGTTAAAATTATTACATAAAATTATTACACTGGAAAAATTAGGCTGCAAATTAAATTAATTATATGATAAAAATAAATCCTAGCAATCTATAGTTTGACATCAATGCAAAGTGCGGGTACTTACCACCTTTGGAATCCATCCCTGAGGTCTGATTGTCAATGAAAGATGAGAGAAACAAAAGATTAGGAAAAAGCCTACATCAATAAAGGTAGGTCAGAATGATCCAGATATTTTTAATGGAAGGTTGAAAGTGTGGAAAGTTTTTATGTTTCCACGTGACCTTGTCTTTTTACAGTATTGACAGAAGCATGCACCATAGCAGATGATGCTGTTTTGTTACAACGCAATTGTGTGTCTTCGTATTCTGTAAAAGTTTGATAGAGAATAACAACAATGTCTGCAAGGCACTGTTCCTAGACTTCCAAAAAAAAAAAAAAAAAGAAAGAAACAAATAGGAAAGAAGTAACAAAAGTGTAGTGAGTTGATTGACACAATTTGTTGGCATCTGGAGGCAAACCTTCTAAACACAAATGATATGTGATCTGTAAAGCAGAAAAATAAACTGTGGCACATTAAGCCATTTTATAAGTGATTGCAATCATCAGGTCACATAACATATAGAACTGTCAAACAGTGGCAGAACATAGAATACATTTATATTGTGCAAGTGTATTTGTTTATTAGGTAAAATTCACAATGCAAAAAAATACTTTATTTATTTTATTTTATTTTATTTTATTTTATTTTATTTTATTTTATTTTATTTTATTTTATTTTTTAATTTATTTTATTTATTTTTTCTTTAAAAAGAAAAAATAAAGTGGAGTTGTCTGCTGAAAACAGAGTCCTAATCTCAGAAAAATAACATGAGGCCTGCAACATACAAAGTCACAAAGACACTTTTCACTAGTCAAGCTGTATTGGTTTTAACACATTTAATAAAATGAAGGAAGACTAAATTGGCTATTTTGGGCCCCATTTTGCAAAAATGAAGCATTCAGACATTCTAGGAAGTTAAAAATAAAAATATTTTTCAAGCGCTTACAAACTCCCTATAAAAATAAAGTACCATGTGTAATTGGTACTCCACATCGTAGTGCATTAAAAGTGTGTTGTCTAATGAGAGACTCAATTTTTTGCTATGCTTATTTAGTTCTTAACAAGCAGTTAAGTAAGTATTGTAATCTCTGAAGAGAAAACAAACTATAAAGTAATTACCACTAAATACTTTTCTATCTACCTAGAAATATCTAGCTAAATAAAACCCACTTAGAAACTCAAATATTTTTCACAAATTAAGAAATCAGAATGGCAAAAGTGTGACAAACTTAAATCCCAAGTAATAAACTACACGTAAGAAGAGGTAAAAACCCATGGGGTGAACACGGACTGTAGAAACTAGCTAGAAAAATACTACTGAAGAAGAGCTAAACTTATGCCAAGCATCACCGGATATTAAAAATTAAACGTGGTCAAAAGCATTACTGAAATTCAAGGATAGATGTATTTAATATAAACTCCATAGTTTAGTGATGAGAATTTTCAGTCTGTAAAGGCCATTAAAATGCATTTGAGGTAGAGATAAATTTTTGTTTAATCCCAGCCAGCAACAAAGTACACTTGCACACATACTCACTCACTCTCCTCCGTCCTCACTCCCCTCCCTCTCATCCTCACTCCCCTCCCTCCCCCCTGACCCTGTGGTGGGATATGGAGAAGAGACCAAAAAAAAAAAAAAAGTAATGCACATGGGTTGAAATAAGAACAGTTTAATAACTAAAGTATGATTTTCTGTGGTAGAGAAGACCTTTTGGTCAGTTCAAGTCAGCTCTCCTGACTGTGCTAACTCCTGGCTTTTGTGAACCTGCTCACTAAGAGAGCTGGGGGACCTGAAAAGTTCATGTCTTAGATAGAGTAAGTACTACTTAACAACAAACACGACATCACTGTGTTATCAACATTGTTCTCATACTGTATCTAAAATGCAGAACTGTACCAGCTACTAGGAAAAAATTAATTTTTCCCAGCCAAAACCCAGACAATATAATTGATAAAATACTATGCTGCACCACGGAACACATAAGCAGTGTAAGTAGCATACATTTACCACTTACAAGAAATTACCAAATAATGAAAACCTGCTAGGAAAAACATACATTTTCTAATCTGAATAAAAATATCTATTGAAGAAAATGATACTACAAATTCTTTTAGCAAAGAATTTAAAAGATATTACTTGTTTCATGGTATAAAAAAACTCTTTTAGCATTATGCCATTATGCATTATACCTTGTATTTTCCATGTCTAGAATATAATGGCTTAATCACAAAGTTGTATAAATTTTTCCTGAACCACCACAGAGCTTTATGAATAGAAGGTCTATCATACTATTTTCCTAAAAAGAAATATCACTTGAGCTTAACCATTGTTTCATAATTTTTGTAAGTGCTCTCATTTGAGTAACGTATACTCATATGTATAGAGTGATATTTGCAAATCTATGGCAAAGGAAGTCACGCTTATACATGGCTATAGCAAACAATACAGGGCAAAATGTTCTGTAAAATTTCTGGTTGAAGTTAGATATTCAGTTTCATATGCTTATTGCATCATGTTAGCTTCTTGTCTTAGTAGTAGTCTGAAAATGATATTAAGCCAACAACTGGTAGATTGTGAAAAATTATGGCTATTGAAAAAACGTTTTGCAAAATTTTCATTTTTTTTATTGTGAGTAGTTGTGATTTTTTTTAAAGTGCATGGCAAGAGATAAATGAATAGCTATCAAGGCACAAAAAATTTGTGCATGGAGTCAGGAGTCAAGAGGCTTATGTGGTATTCCTGGTTCTGCATCTTGTTCACAAGGAACTTCACATCTCTAGAACTCAGTTTCTGTAAGGTGGGTATATTGGTATTGCAGCTTTTCTGTAAGCAGCTGTGTGGTCTGTTCTGCCCATGAAAATTGTTGTTTGAGCAATGTTACTCTATTATTAATGTTACTACACTGCAACTATTTTAGTTAGGCTATTTTTCCTTTTTTCTACTAACAAATTGAATGTTTTTCCTCTTCAGTTGTATTTTTAAGTGGTGACTTTATTCTTTTGCCATTACCATAATTATTGGTAATCATGCAGATCACCTTACTTCATCCCTGTTTTGTAATATATATATACACATGTGCAGGCATATACTTTTATCTGTATGCATCTAGACATATCTATACATAAATATATGAGTATCTGCATGAAAGCTGCATACAATCTTTTAAAGATATTATGTAGGAGTACTATTTTACCTGCACTTCTTTTCCATTATAATGCCCTATTTCTATAGTCTTACTCATATTTAGTACCTCTTCACCATTACTCTTATCAGACACCCACATAGCATTTTGAAAATGTTCTACATTTTTATCAAGGATAAAGCCATCTAAATGACACTTTCAGATATTAGCAAAATGGTGTGTTAACACATTATTTCCACTGCTTTCTGGAAATTCCACTTAAGAAAAAGCAAATGGGATCATTACTTAAAAATAGTTGAGCCCTCCTGTGGTTTTGTTTTTTTCTCTTATTTTTCTGTGACTGGTTTGTTCAATTAAAATTAACCAAAGTGGTAAGCGAGAATCTGTTGGTTGTTTCATGTGCCTCCAGATTTTTCTTCAAAGCAATAACAAAATGTTTTTTACCAAACTGCATAAGAAACAAGCTTACAATGGTTCATTTCACTTCAGAAAAATGTCAGATCACAAGTGAACCTCAAATTAGCTCCCTTAGAGCATGTTTAGGTAGACAAAGAACACCACAACTTTGTTTGGTTTTCCTACATTGTTGGGGCTTTTTTCTGTCTTTTTTTTTCTTTTTTTTAAGCTTATGTTTTGGCTAGCAAGAAGTGACATAAAGTTTGAGTAATCTGTTGAGGTGGTCAAATGATTGGGGTGAATTTTACTTTTTGTCCAGCAATTTTAACATATAGCTGAGTAAATGAAATAACTTTTTTTTTTTTCTCTTATATGGTGAAATTCAGCCAAAGTTTCTGTTGAATTTTTTTATCAAAATATAGGGGATCTAAGGTCACAATGACTCCAATTCTACAATGACCTCCTATTGCAAAATTGATTAGATTGCTAAGTCTCCTGCAACCATTCATTCTCACATTTGCACACAGATGTTTCGAAAGCCACATGGTCCTTTGTTCACTTGCTGGGAAATTGATATAGTGCTAATAAAATTCCTGTTGATTTCAGGCAGAAATATGCCTAGAGATTTATGCAAGTGCTCCCCGATGAATGCTGATATTTTCCCTCTCGACCCAGGCTAGGCTTCTCTATGGGCTTTGAAGAGATGAAGATTATTCTACTTTAATATTTCACAGCACCAGTATAGAAAAAAGTATTGCAGTTCTCAGATTCATGGCTTCAAAAATATATTGCTCTTATTTTATTTTTTGTCTACTCTCCATTATCTGTCCACTTAGTCTAATTTCTCTGAGGTGTTGAAACTGTGCCTCCTCCTCAAATAAATGCTTTCCACAGATATATGAGAGCCCACCACTACAAAGTTCTTTCTTTGGACTCTTACTACCACTCCCTACATAGGAATGCTCCATCTTTTTACAATAATTTGCAAAGAAGATTCTTATCCCTGAATGGAAGAGATGAGTGTTTAAATGAATAAGGAAGTGGACTGAAAGTCTGCATCCAAAAAGCTGTTATGATCAGTGTCTCTAGGTCCAAAGGAAGACCAATACTGAGTGACGCTCCCCAGGTATCTCTACCGAAACAATAAAATTGCGTCTGAGATGAGCAAATGCCAGTACTAATGCAGGCTGTGAAATGAATGGATTGAGAGCAGCCCTGCAGAGAAGGATTATGGATGGATGAAGAATTGAACATGAGTTGTGGCAACATGTGCTTGCCACCTAAAAAGCCAGTCATATCCAGGTGTTCATAAGAAACAATGTAGCCAGCAGGTTAAATGTGATTCTCCCTCCTCTACTTTGCTCTGGGGAGACTGTATCATCCAGTTTTGAGGGCCCAGTACAATAAACACATAAACCTGTAAGAACAACTCTAAAAAAGTACTTCTAGTCCAGTACATCTCCTATGAGAGAGGGTTGAGACCATTGGAACTGTTAAGATTGGAGAAGAGAAGGCTTTGGGGACATCTTCATGCAGTTTTTCCATACTTGAAAGTGTTTGTAAAAACGATAGTGGAAGATTGACTTTTTTTTTTTCTAACCTGAACACATAGCAATAGACCTGAAAGAGGTTTAAATAGAAAATCGTTATAACAAAAGTGGTGAGACATTGCAACAGATTGACCAGAGAAGCTGTGGATATCCCACCACTGGAATTTTTCGAAATCAAGTTGAAATCCAACCCAGTGCAAGATGTCCTGGCCCATAACTGGGAGTTTGGACTAGATTATTTTTAAAGGTCCCTTCCAATGCAAAACATTCCATTACTCGCCCTAAACTGAAAAATTGCCTTTACCCATTTACACTCTTGTCTCCAGACTCTCTCTTTGCATGGTCAGATACACTACATTTTCTGGTTTCCCAGCTGTCAGCTATAGAGTGATGAGGCAAACTGAGTCATATTCTCAAGAAACTAAATGAAGCAGTGGTGTGCCACATTTATAATAGGACCAAAAGGACAAACATTTTTCATATGTGTGTGTATATAAATTTCTAGATATAATATATAAGGTATATTGTAGTGTTTTCTCCTTGGGAACTGCTTACCGGCCAAGCAGTAAACTCCAGACCAACCGAGACAGTTTGTGGGTTCCTCAGTCTAGCTGACTGTGCGTGGATAAAGCTGTAAATGAAGAGCGGACTTCTGCTGTGGGTTTGGAAGGTGTTTATTCAGTGCAGCTCCACGTGCAAAAAGCACGGCCTGGCCTGTCCTTCTTCTTTTTGTCCCCGAGGACACAGTCTGGGGCAGCTGGAGAATTCGGGCCAATGGATGGAAAGGGGTTGGGTGTTCCAGGACAGGGGCACTTAACAAAACAATTGAAGGGGCAGGTGTTGGAGCACCTGGTCAAATGGGAGATGATCTCCCCTCAAGTTACCAGGGTGATTGACAGGGAGATACCATGTGAGTTTGGGAATGGGTGAAGGGACTTTGGAAGGAGCATACCAACACAAAATAAATAAAATACATATAAAACTTTGAAAGCCTCAATCATGCACTGCAACAGTATATGTACTTATATACTTTCTACACAGATTATATCCTACAGCATGTATACTATGAATGTATTGTTAGGATATAAGATAATGCTTAATGTTGATTTTTTTCTGTATCTGTGTAGCAGTATGTGCTACAGTAGTAGAGAGCCCTGAAAACAGCAGTTTGATAAATTCTCTCAATAACATTATATTCCATTATAAAAGTCTTCTATCTTCTTATTACTTACCTGAACACAGGTCTTAGGAATGCGATACTCAGATCTGAAGTATTCACCTTTTAAATTATCAACTCCATAGTGAAATTTCTGAGCTAAAATCATGCAGACGATCTTAAAAATAATAAACCTACATAATATTATATTTTGCATGTATGACATCAAAGGTACTGGTGGGTTGAAAAGAAGAATCCTTCATTTTTCTCTCCCTCTGTTACAAAAATTTACTTCCTCTAAATGAGACACAAATTAATGTGAGTGCAATTATTATTAGCATTCTTATGTAGACACAAAATTATTATATTCTTATGAAATGACACAAAATTCAGAAAATTAAATGGGTTAAGTTTCAGTTTTGGAGGCCAAGACCAAACTCAGCCTACCAAATATTAAGCATGTAAGTGTTAGTTGCCCAAATATGTGTCAGAGCCATTTATGGTATGTATCATAAACATCATGACACAAACATTATGGTTGGTATCTGAGACCATCTGCATGAGGCTAAATTGTGATTTTTGCTCTTCTGCATGCTGTTTCAAATAATAACAGAAGAGAAATTTCCTCACTACAGATATTGGAATAGATCTATCAAACTCCTGAAGTCACCATATATATTGTCTCATCAAATGTAGTCAAAGGACAAATTTAATAATAAGAGAGGACAGGACTTTTTTTTTTTTTTTATTGCAGTTAAACTTTAAATATAAATTTCAAAAGTATTTAAAATCACCAGAAACCTCAAAGTACAGAAAAGACCAATAATAAATACAAATTGGATCACATCACCAACAATAGATTGTGGTGTATCATGACAGAATTAATTAAAAATATGAGGTCACCTATTTAATGAACTTTAGAAATCTGTAATCACCTTTCATGTCCTAGGCTAATTGAAGCCAGATGTATTTATAGGTCTGTTTTGTAAGCTGTTATAATTCAAAAATGTAAAGCACAGTTGTAAGTATCTTATTTAAACACTATACTGCCACTAGTGAAGTCAGCAATAATTGCCTGTGGGAATTCGTTATGTCTACTAGGTCTTCTACTGCTTGAAAACAACTTAATTTGCATTTATTTTATGTATGTATATATACACTCTAATCTATAGAGTCTTATATGCTAAGAAATTTAAATTAAAGATATTTTGCAGTTAGAAATCAGGTTGGAGATTATCCAGGAAAAAAAAATGTCTAAGTGATGAATAATGAGTAAATTGTACCTGCATTAATCTGATCCTTTCCATCCTTGCATACATTATAGAATAGCATTGTGTAAGAAAACGTGGAAATAAACCCAGTGCAAAACATGATTCTTGGAAAGGTCAGCAATGTTTAAAAATAGATCAGCATTTTCTTAATAGCTTTGTCCTCATTCTATCTATCGGCAAAATTGAATTTTATATTGTACTAGTTAAGGCATTTCCTAGTGTTAATTCATACAAATTCTCTCTAGCAAGTTCTGTTCCACAATCAGTGTTACATGTTCCTCTTAACTACCTTTCTAACACATATATGTTTCTCATTATTTCCCAAGGACTTATTGGGGGAAAAGAGATTCAAATAATCTCCTAGATGAAGCATTGCTTGCTTGCACTTTCCATACAACCATTTCATCTTAAACATATAAGGTGTGTTTAATTCATAATTTCAGTGATAGAGTGAAATGAATTGTATAGCACAAGCAAAACACTCAACAGAAATTAATAGGTGCAGTAGTGTTTCAGAAAAAAAAAAATAGTGACTTAGCACAGTAAAAAATAGGGTTAAATTATACAGAGCAGTGGAAATGCAAGCCTATGAAGCCAAAATATTATTAGAAATGATCCTGAGTGTCTAGAATAGCTGGATGTTGAAGCAAAGATAATCTTAGGAGCTCAGAGTCAGAAGAGCAAAATTGTTTGAAACTTTGGAAACTGAAACAAAATAACTTAGAAGAGATCAGACAGTAGAGTTGCTGAAAGAAGATGATCAAAAATCCTGTACTGCTGCAGGAGCAGTGGAAGATGACTGTGCTGGGGAGAGTTGTCGTAGATATATATATTCTTAGAATGTATTAACAAAATGTGCTTTTAGGTACATTTTTAAATATAGATTAATAATTTACAAACCAGCCACAGTGACTATTCTTGATTTCTTGAGTGTGATGTTGCACAGGTTGTAACTGTCCTAAAAAGATTGATGGGGATTTGCCCAGCAACAGCCAGTACAAAGATCACAATCACCTTTTTCTTTCCTAACTCTGATGAGAATTTAATCAACCAGTATAATACTTCCTAGATGTTGTTGCAATCCTGTTTGATTAACAGCTCCATTGTGCTAATTTAAATTATGGCATGGATCAAGACAGCTTTCAGAAACTCAACACTCAGGAACTATAGTGGTAGCTTTGCATTTATTGTTGTTAAAATTTCCAATTTTTCAGGATTTCTAGTAGAAAGGAAGACTATAGTCACTGATGTGCATGGGGACTCTGAGACATTGAGCACTACCCTCTGGACATGTCTGTCCAGCCAATTTCTTATCCACCTAACAGTCCACTCATCAAATCCATTTCCCTCCAATCTAGAGAAAAGGATATTATGGAGGACTGTGTCAAAGGCTTTACAGAAGTCCAGATAAATGGGATCTTTAGCGCTTCCCTTGTCCACCCATGTCGTCACCCCATTGCAGAAGCCCACTGAACCTTTTTTTCATATTTTGGGGGTTACTCTTAGCTAAGTAACTACATTCTTTATGTTGCAATATCTTTGACATATTGAATGGAATTATGAAATTTTAAAAAATTGATGCCACAAAAATGCTTGGAGAATTTAATGAAACTTTAAACAATTGTAAACCAAGTTATTTAAATGAAGTAGTTTTAAAGAGGAACATTCATTAGAGACACCTTACATTATTAGGAGTGGGATTGCTTTCCAACACTTATACACTGGTGTATATCATAGGCGTCCCTAGGAAAGTCCAGTGTCTAAGTGCCAAGACTATGAATATCTGGGGAAATTTGCTGCCTGAACATACTTAAACATAGGTATGCAGTGTTATCTGAGATGCTCAGTGTTTTACCATGATAGCTGTCACATATGACGTTGTGTATCCAAGAGATTTATCTCCTTGAGAAAACAATTCAGGGGGTCCAAAATTGTGCTTGATTCCTATGTCCGGGAAATCAAATCCTATGCCTGGGCAAGAAAGTTGGCCAAGTGCCTAGAGAGCTATTGTGCACAACAAATATATGAGTTTGCACTGCTTGAGAGTGATTTGAACAGATGTCTTGACCTCACAGAATATAATTTAATCACCTAAATATGGGCAGCTAATGCTGTTTGAGCTGCTATAGGGAAGCTTTTCTGACTGCTGAGCCAGAGTGATCTGGATTGCCATGTTTTATGCACCAGTCCTAAGAGGATGCCTCAGACAACCAAGGACTTTCCACACAATGATGTCAGGCTGTAAATGTCTGTAGTCAAGAAATAAGGCTTTATTTGTTAAAACAGACCAAAATTCAAGTTATTTTAGACAATAATTTAAACAGAACTGAAGGACTCTTTGGAAGGCATCATAATGCATCATGCCTGCAACTTGAAATCATGCAAAGTCGAACTAAGGCTATTCACCCAATTTCTGGCATGAGTAATCACAAGTAACACTGGAATATTCTGTCAATAAATAATCTTGATTCACTACAAGTTCCTTTAAGATTTTATATAGTTTGATTTATATAAAGTGTGTTCTAATTCAGGTGCAGATATTGGACTTGAAGAACAAATAAATCCATTAGATTTCATTAGATAATGAAATTGTTATACAAATAATCAGACTAGGTCATAGAATGCATATTTGGATTGTGACCTCAGGGCCTATAACATTTGCAGAGTTCAAGACTTCTAGGAATGGTGTTAAAAGAGCTTGAGGATGTCTGAGAGAAGAGACACACGAGGGAATACAGTGTCAGCTTTGAAGTGAGATCAAGAATTACACATTTACTAAGAATAAAACAGCACTTGTTGGATTAACAACTTAAAAAGAGAAAGAGGAATTAATTCCCATTTCTGTCTAATTGGAAGATGCTGCCACTTTAACTACCTTGTGTATCACACCTCCTATTTTCATTATTAATATTCCTAGAGTAAAAGTGACAATTCAGGAATATTGGGATATTTCTTTCTCAAAATATAGAGGAAGACATCTGCAAAATGTTTGCAATAGTCTGCATGAATCACATGAACTACTCACTATGTGTCATTTGTGAAATACTTCAGAAAAAGACAGTTTGCCTTTTATTGAGGGTGTTGCTGACAGGAGACAGCCAAAAGACTTTGTGGAACTTTGAAAATTCTTTCTCTCCAGTGATGGTGTAGAAGGCCACGTTGACCAGTTTTGTCTGTCCCTGGTGTTTATTATTTCTGACAATAAAAAGTTGGTAAAAGACTTACAGGACAGTTTGTGTAAATGCCATCTTTTGTTTACTCTTTGACTTGGACAGTGTCTGATTTCCTAGACACACAATAGGAATGTAGGAGGAAAGTTAGCTATTACTCACAGTCTGCTGTCAGTTTAAGCCTTCACAACCTGTCACATCTTGTGAGAACTGAAGATGCAAATCAGTCTTTCTCTGGAATATATTCCTTTTTATGCTTGAGTTTCTTGAAAAGCAACATAAATCTATTAATAAATGTTCAGTAATAACACTAATGATCTCCTCTCTACCACTGAGAAAATATGGAATAAACGATATCTAGAAATCTGCATTCACCTTAAGGAGACCTTTAAGAAAAAAACCAATTAAATCACAGAACTTTCTTATAAATTTACTTTTTTCTAAACCAAAATTATATGGAATTTACCTAGTCCCTTTCATTTTCTCATCACTGTTTTTGCACACTTCTTCAGTGATTCAAAGATGACTTCAGTAATCTACCTTTGGTTTTATATTGCAAGGACCTTTTCGAGCCATAATTTCTTAAATAAATTGTCATTAATATGTGAAAAAGATGTTTGTATCTTTATGTATCTGTTGATCTATCCTCACTTATTCAATACAAATTTTCATGTTTCTTTAGACCAGAAGATTTTGATCTTTCATTTATGTACCAAGCAGCTAACACAAAGTGCTACTATTGATCTGAGATTAGTCTTTTAGCAAAATATAACATCTAAATAAATTTCCTAGTTTCAAGTATGAGTAAATTCAGTCCAGTATTTTTTAATGGAAAAGACATTGCTTTATACATAATAAAGATTTATCATCATTTTGATATGTAGCTTTGCAAGGTAGTCTTTTTGATTTTATGAGGTGTTAATCTACTAACAATGGCCACAACAATGTCTCAAACTTTAATTGTGAAAGGTTTCTTTTTTTCTTTTATTTTTGTCATCAAGTGTCTGTATGACCCTATGCCATTTCATTTTTGAGTTACTAATGAAGTGGAAAATAACAGATGCTTTAAAAAGTCTATGACAAAAGAGCAATAGTTTCTTCTCTCAGAGGGATGTCTGTCTACCACACTACTTCCACAATGCAGACTAAAGTCTCTCCTTTTATATTTTATTATCTGTCTTTCAAATGCATAATTTACAACTTGAGTTGAGCTGTTTTCATTCAATCCTCTGACCACCAGACTTCCTCACTGGCTCTGTGAAGCATAACTCTGAACTTTATCTGTTTGACTTACATTCTGCATTACGTGATTTGTACATTTTTGCTATCAGGATTGTCGCATATTCCTTTTGCAGCAAAAGAATAATTTAGTCTTCATGATGGATAGGATTTAACGTAAGTGTAGAAAAATGTTTCAGACCCATCTGTTTTCAGAGAATTTAAATTGTCACTTAAAAAAAATTGCAATACTAACACTTGCCATGATGTTCCGAGATAAGATAGTGAACGCCATAGGTTATGAGCAAGGAAGCACTCTATGTAAGTAGGCCTACCTCTAAATTTAAGCAGAATTAGCATGTAAATATGACAGCTAAAAAAATATTATGAAATTTTTGCTAGTACTAATTGAAGTTTATTTTCTTTCAACACAAATGTTTAGATTTTAAATAAAACTAAGGAAATGAAAATATTACTTTTGAATATAAAAAAAAATATTTTTCTATGCTTGCCTTTGCAAACGTTTTTGACAATTCAATTCTCATCACACCAAATGTGAGTGGGACTAAATTTCAGTGGCTTAATTAAAATATTTTTAGTTAAATTATACCCAAACTATAAATTATTTTTACTATCTAATTTTATTTTTTAATGTTGGGAACTGTCAAGTACTTTCTGAAAGGCTTTTGCAGACATATGGTGTGGTATGCTTGTACCATTGAATGCCATCTGCTGTCTAGGCTTAAATGTACACTAATTTTACTTTCAATTCATAATGAACATGAAGAATGAATGTGACCCATGTACTGCAATTTGGCTAAGTCATTGACAGGTGTACTTTTAAGATATAAAACATATTTGTAATTATAAAATGGCTATTTGCAAGTTCCCAGGTGGGTATGTAGCCATTAGTAACAAATAATTGCATGCCAGCCCTTTTTGCTCCCAACCACTTTACTGGGACAAAAACTAGAGAGATGAAAGTATGAGGCATTCCCTTACTAATAAGCATATAAAAGTTGTACAATTTGCATTGCCACATTTAAACCTAAGAAAGACTTTAAAGCATATGTTTAACATGTAAATGGAGATCAGATTTGGGAACATACAGGATGTCCAAGAAAAAATAATGTGTGCACATGTTATAATTTATCATCCTTTACATCACAAGATGACAAATTATCCGAAACAAGTCACGCTAACAACTTTGACCATCATCCAGAACAAAAAAACTTAATGATGTAGTAAATGCATCAATTGTGAATGATTTGTCAAGAATTTGATGGAGAATCACAATGGTGAATTGTGTTAAGATGTATGGTCGTGTCTTCACTAAAAATAGGGACAGACCAAATCTTATGAGGAGGAGCTGAGGGACCCAGAGTTGTTTAGTCTGGAGAAATGGAAACTTAGGGTACAGCTTATCACTCTGCATGCATCATTCCTCTACATGAAAGGAAACTGTAGCAAGGTGGGGCTCCTCCTCTTCTCTCTGGTGAAGTGGTGGGACAAGATGAAACAGTCTCAAGCTGCAACAGGTGAGGTTTAAATAGATATTAGCAAAAAAAATCTTCACCAAAAGAGCTTTCAAGCACTGAACAGGCTGTGCAGGGAAGTGGTGGAGTCACCACCCCTTGAAATATTTAAAGGGTGTGTAGATGTGGCACTTGATGGTTTAGTGATGGACTTGACAGTGTCAGGTTTACAGTTGAATTCATGACCTTAAAGATCTTTTCTAGCCTAAATGATTTACTTAAAAAAACAAAAAAAAACAAAAAAAAAAACCTCCCAAATTCAGCTGGACAAAAATCTTAGAATGTTTAACATAATAGCCATGTCTTCGTAAACTGCAATGTACTTAATAAGAAAGAAATACTACTGTTCATGTAACTAATGGAGTTGCATAGAAATAGAAGTTTTCTGTTTTAAATGTCTTGCCTGAATACTGCTTTTATTCCTCTTTCCATTGAAAATTAGACTAACTTAGTCTAATGTTAGTCTAACTTAGTCTAAGGCTGGCTTTCTGCTTTCTCCTAGCAGTTTATTCAGTCATTAATGGCTGTGAAATTTAACAGAAGGATATAACTTTTGAGGCTGTGCCTATGCTGCTTTTCTTAGGAGAAAATCCCGTGTCTGGGAAATTATCGATTTCAGGGGAATTTCTACATTGTGGTCTCATGGTTTGTTATATACTTCACTCGTGGCATGCCCTCATGTCAGAAGCTTAGTAAGGAGGAGAGAAAAAACTGGGCAGTGTCCTGACATGCTGACACTTAACTGCTGATGTGGAGCATCTCTAACCCTCCTTACATATGTTACCACGGAGGTTCTACCAACATCACTGAAGGGCTTGACTTTGGCCAGCAGAGAATCCATCTTGAAGCCATCAGGAACCATCTCTTACAGACATACAGAAAAGTTCTGATGTCTTCTAAAGACACCCCTGCTGCAGTCCAGCTGCTGCCAAACCTTGCCACCTAAACCTAATATACGCATATTGTTACCTTACATGCTAATGCTCGGCAGATTCACACATCTAGTCTGGGTGAGGGTGCTCTTATTCTTTGCCTGCTCTGCAGAGCTATTTTGCTGTCAGAATTGCTGCATGTGTCCTGCAGTTAGAATTAGTTTTTTCTACTTCCATTATATACACAAGCTTCCAGTTTCAATGATGCAAAATACATCAGGCATTTCATCATCACCTGGATCTCTTCTCTTCCCCATATTTTTGCAACAGATATGTGTAACACTTCTCATGTATGATTCACTTGAATAGATCTCACATATATACCTTACTATTGAGCAATTATCATCCATCTCAGACAGAAAACAACAATAACAATAACAACTATTATTGTTATAATTTTTACTATTGCTATTATTATTATTGTTATTAATATTATGCTGTATACCTGCAGTATCATTCCTTAGATGAACATAAGCCTAAGTTTCAACACATATGGATATATTTTGTTTCAGTGTTCTGTGAGAATAAAGCTGTAACCTAGAAGAATGTATGAGCCAGCCCGTTGGAACATCTGTGGGTGAGGTTTTGCTTGTAGCTTGCTAGGCACCTGAAGAGTAGCCAATGTTAACCCATCAAAACAGAAATAGTAGTGTAAAGTGAAACAGGTTGTGCTGGGGCCAAGATATTCAAAATGTCCAAAATAGAAGGATAATTTCTTTGAGAAGGCTCTTGTCTAGTCCTGTAGACTGTATGCTTACTACAGGCCAGATGACATTGGAAGTACTTCTTTTTGCATAGTTTTATTTAAATTACTATAGTTTGTCCACACATAAACGTGTCTGTGACATAACTAAAGTAAGGTAAGTGGGTAAATTTAGAAGACTTAAAAAGTTCATTTCTGATTCAAATTAAAACAATTCTACAGATTCCTACAGTAGTTTCTGCCTCACTTTTTCCATTATTAGTGTAGATGCTTGTGCAGACTCCTGGTGAAATAAGCAATTCAGGGCACCACTGGAAAGCTGGTCACTAATTCTAATCTACATATAAGGAAGCTGGGTGACATGAAGCTCCACCTATGTTAAATAACCACCAAAATGCATACATGACTTTGATTTTATGATTGAAGCAATTAATTTCCTTAAATAAAGTTGATATGTATTTTATGGAAATGGGTACTGAAGTCTTAATCTTGAGCTGAGTTTTTCCTTTACCAGAATAAAAATTGTGCTTCTGAAGCACAAATATGAGCTAGTTTAAAGAATATTATATTATATTCTTATATGTTTTATTATAAGAAATGTTATATATATTTCTTATATAATAAAAACATTACTGAAATGTTTATTAAAAGTAGATATAACTCATTTTTCAAGAGATGAAGTAACTAAATTTGCATTTATTCAAATCTTCTAATTTAATATTTTTGTGTATTGCAAGAGTCTAAGCACCATCTAAATGAAGATATTTTTTTCCACATAAATCCAAAGATTTATGTCTTTAACTTTAGAAGCCTGATAAATTAATAGTACTCCAGGCTCACTTTACAGTCAGAAGAAAGAAATAAAAAATCTCCAGAGGGACACGCCATATAAGATCCAAATTGCTTTCTGGAGATGCTTCACTCTTTTTATTGATTACATAAAGAGCCTTGACACTTCTATAATGGGAAGGATGAATCTGAACTACAATAACTAGTGCTTTTCTTTAAACTGAATTAGCTGTACTTCCAATATTTTCCTAATTTTCTTTTTCTGATCACTACCTTGCCTTTTATGATTACTATTTTCATCCTTCCACATTTTATTACTGTGAACTGTGCATGTAAGTTAAGAATAGCTAGTGTCTTTTTTTGACCTAGTAGATTCATTAGAAATAGAACCATAGAATGGTTTCAGTTGGAAGAGACCTTAAAGATCATCTAGTTCCAACCCCCACTTCCATAAGTAGGGACACTTTTCATTAGACCAGGTTGCTCAAAACTCCATCTAACCTAGCTTCAAACACTTCCAGGGATGGGGCATCCACGACTTCTCTGAGCAACTTGTCACCTGTCTACACCTTCACAATGAAGAATTTCTTCCTAATGTCTAATTCAAAACTATTCTCTTTCAATTCAAAGCCTTTCTTGCTTTTCCTGGAATTAGATGCCCTTTAAAAAAGTCTCCCTCCCTCTATCTTGTAGACTCCTTTCAGATACAGAAAGGCTGCAGTTAAGACACCTTGAAGTCTTCTCATTTCCAGGCTGAACAATCCCAATTGTCTCAGACTTCCCTCATAGATGAGGTGCTACATCCCTCTAATCATCTTGGTTGCAACCCCTTCACCTCTCCTCCTTCATCTGCTCCTTATGAACAGCCATTGATAATTGCACGTTCAGTCATGGGATTCATTCCACCAAGTTTCAGTAAGGGCAACAAGGTCATAACTTTCTAGCAGCAAGGTGGCTTCCAGCTCTTCCTGTTTGCTGCTCATGCTGCATGCATTGATGTAAAAGCACCTCAGCCCGCCTGTTGGTGCCATGGCCTTCCTAGAGGAGCCCCTCTTTAATCCTTCAAAATATTTCCCTGGTGTTTTCCTATTGGCTTCTGTCACCAGATGAGTCCCTGGCTCACCTCTGCAAGACTGCAAGGATGCTCTAGTGTGGCCAGCACTTTTCAGAGCCACTGGCAGAAGGGCCTCAAAAGCATCCCATCCCTCTAATCTTTGCATATCATCCCACAGCTTCCCAGGGACAAACCTGATATTGTCCCACTCTCCTGTCACATCTAGTTTAAAGCTCTGCCAATGATCTCTGCTGGTTCCTGAGCAAACACTTTCCCCCCTTGCCAAGAAAGGTGACTCCTGTCTGATGACAGGATGCCTGGTGCTGCATAGATCATTCCATTGTCAAAAAACCAAAAGCTTTGGTAGTGACACCGTCCATGGAGCCATGTACTAATAGCTTCAGCCCATGTGTTTCTTTTAATATTGCTGCCTTCAAGTGGAAGTACATAAGAGAATAAAAGTTGTGCCCTAGAATCCCTTATGATCCACCCCAAGGCCCTAAATTCCTTTCTGATTGCGCTCAGACTAAGTGTTGCAACTTCATCACTCAGTCCCTGTGTGGAAGGTCCGTCATGGGTAGTAGTCTGAAGGTTGCACCAGTCTAGGAAGTTTTCTGGAGACATCAAAACTCATGATATAAATTTAAAAAGTAAGTAAATACAGAAAAGTTACTTTTCTCTACTCTTTGACTATCAATAATACATTTTTTATAGTCTCTTAATCATAAATCTTTCTTGGAGCATATGACCAAAGAAGTAGGTTTCCTCCCATTTGCTTAGTATGTGAAGAGATATGACACATTTGCTTTTTTTTTTTTTTGCCTTTTATTATTTACATGTCTGCTAAATATTAATGATCTCAATACTTTTTTTATCCAGCGAATTTCACCCTTTATAATAGGATGAGCAAAAATTTATGATAGGCTAGACCATCTATGTATTTAGAACACGCTGAACTCTCAAAAGCATCAACAGATTCAGACCTCATGGGCTCTGAAATTTGACTTTGTTGATCATAGGTTTCAGCTACTATGTCAGCAATTTTCTTAAACTTTACTGACAGCCCTTCTAGTCAGCATAATGTATTGTAACCAATACTGTACCCAATGGTGTAGAGATTTAGACACTTTTAGGCTGCCTAGTCAATATGTTTTACATAACATTGGAGTAGTTCATTATCTTTAGTGTTTTTATTCCCAAATGTCACATGTGGAGTAAAGTATTCTTATTTCCATTTCCAAAAAAGCTGGTGGAGACACATATTCATTGAGAACTTAAAAGCTAAATTCAGCTGCCTAAACATGATGACAGTTAAAGAAACACATATTATGACAGTCCACATCTGATTAGTTTGCTATGGTTAGAGTACTTGGATAGCAGGCATCCTGAAATCAGGGATGATTGAGACTCACATTTTGAAAGAGTGCATGAACCTCTGTACTAATTAATATGTTAATACAGTACTTCTCTTTTTAATTTATATCCCCGGGAAAGTAAAAATCATGGCTTCAGGAAGCCTGTGTCTCTGTCTTACTGATTTCATTTAATCTTACCAAAGCCTCCAGTGCCTTTATTTTGTTAATTTATTGTATGAAATCAATTAAGTTACAGTTTTTTATTATGTTATGATGTAAAGTCATGAATATTTATCATACATATGATAAAAAGTTTTGGACAGCAGAAACAAGAAAGCCCGACAGAGATGACTGTTGGATAAGATTCAGACAAACTTTTGCAACAGTGTAGATGTAGAGGAAAATGAAATATGAGAATCAGAAAGCAGTTTTGAGAGGAAAATAAGAGGAAATTCATGAGAATATTGAATATGAGGACTGAAAACTAAGAAAAGAAGGAGGAAGGAAATGAATAAAAAATTTAATTTTTTTTTCTATAATGGAAATAATAGAGAAGAATGAAAAAAATATTGCTAAAACCTGAGCAATTCTTTGCACCACACACAGTTTTTTTGTGTTTTGTATATGATAATGGCACCACAGATTTGGCAAGAAATAACTTATGGGTCATCAGAGAGTCACAGAGTTTTTGAGATTGGAAGGAACCTCTGGAAGTCATCTTGTCTGACTCCATGCTCCAGCAGGTTTACCTAGAGCAGGCCACCCATCATCAGTTGCAAACTTGCTGATGATATGCTCTTACCCACTATCCACATCAATAATGGAGCCAGTATTCAACCCTGGGATACATACCTACTTACTGGCCTTTCAACTAGGCATTGTTCTACTCATCATCACCCTCTTGTCCCAGTTTCCAGTCAACCTACCTGCTGATCTGGCCCATGCAAACCACAAAAAAAACTTCTTTTCATGGCCTGGTAGCTAAGACTAATTTTCATAGTTTAACTGATGCCTTAAGATTTTAGTCTTTGTATTTTTCAAACCCTGTACTGCATTAGTGCATAACTCTAATCTCCATGTAATATGTCAGCTACGGTCTACACATCTTGGTCAGACAAAACAATTCTTCTAGGCCTGAAATTCAAGGACATCCTACAGTTTTAGGCCCTGAAAAGTATAAACAAAAGTGAATTGGGGAAGTGCAAACTGGGGGACTATGACTTCATTACCTGAAGTTTTAATTGGAGAATTAACCCCTAATATGCAAAGAGACCAAACTTGCATCTGTCTGAAAAACTCATGACCATTGTCCATTTTAGGTGTAGCCTCTTGGGGAGGCTTTGTATGACCTTATAGTACTTGAATGCTCTTCATGAAATACATCCACTTTTAACTTTTTCTGGTCTCTGTTTCTAGGTAAGCCTGAAATAGGCAACATAACCCCAATCAACAGTCAAGCAGAGCAATGCAGCCACTTGCTCCCTCCACCAGCAACAAGATAGGGGAGAGAATCAGAGGGGTAAAAGCTAGAAAATTCATCCGTTGAGATATAGAGAGTTTAGTAGGGAAAGCAAAAGCCTCACAAGCAAAGCAAAATAAGGAATTATTTCACTACTTCCCATGAGCAGGCAGGTGTTCAGCCTTCTCCAGGACAGCAAGGCCCCAAGATACGTAATGGTTACTTGGGAAGACAAACACCATCCCCCCTCCTCTTTTGCCCCAGCTTTTTATATTGAGCATGGTGTCCTGTAGTCTGGAATACCCCTGGGGCAATTTGGGTCACCTGTCCTGGCTGTATCTCCTCCCAACCTCTCATGGATCCCCAAATTCTTCACCAGCATACTAGCATGAAAAGAAGAAAAGGCCTCAACTCTGTATAAGCCCTGCTCAGCAATCAATAAAACACTTTGATATTGTCCACCCTGTGTTCAGAACATAACCAAAACAGTCCCATACAGCCACTGTAAAGCAAATAATTCTACCTCAGCCAAAACCAGCAGAAACACCATTCCAGTGTGTGGAAGATGTGGGTTCAAACTTCCTCAAGATAAGAAAAAATCTAGCATCTCAATTCACTTCCATGAATCTTTGTCTACAAAGTAGTCACAAGCTTGTCTGTAGCCCTAACCACATCTAGCATCTGTCTCTCCAGAATAGTCACGTGTGACTACAGTTAGATATTCAAGGAGCTTTCTGGCTAAATAAGAAAATGTTCAATGAAATTAGAGGAATACTGGGAGGTTTTGAAAAGAAGACAGACCAAATCACTATGTGGACTCAGTCATCTAAAACCCACACTAAATTGGATAGGGCTTAAGCAGTTTGAAACCTCAAGTTATTTAATGATTGAATTACTAGGTGCCATAAACACTGGCAGCTGGCCAAATTGAAAAATATGATGATAACTAGCTTTGTTCCACTTTTAACAGCTCATTACAGCATGAGAAATTAAACTGCCATATTATTCCCTGTCACAGATGGTATGCACAGGTTGAAATTAGTATTTATTAGAGTAATATAATTCCTTTTATCCATAGTTTCCTTTTATCTTACAGAAAGAGGCAGGTGACTGACAATTTTTGAAATAAAATGGCCTAAGCCTTCTCACCCTCTTTAAATGGCTATATTCAAAAGAGAAAATTCATACTTAAATATGATATTTTAAGAATGTTTCTTAGAACAAAGCAGGAAAAAACCCAAAGACTGTCATTTTTAAGTAATTTCAGTTTGAAAATAGTTGAAAGTGGCTGTCATATTTTACAAATCACAGGACTGCTGCTGAACAGTTAGGGAGCAACCATATAATTTCCTGAAAATAGTTCTTAGAGGATAGGCTGTCAATCAATGTTTTAATTTCTTTATTTTACAAAAAATTCAGATTACGACTCAGATATTTTCTCCTGATTTGCTACTTATTCCTTTCCAAGGAAGACCAAGTTTGCACCGAATTCCTTGTTCCTCCTAACTTCAAAAGGATATGGAGGATATTCTGCAAAAAGAGAGTAAAGGATGTTTGCAAATCAGGGAAATTTATATATGTTCATGCATTCCCTTCCTCTGTAAGTCCCCTCTCTTTTTCTTATTTTCTCAGATGATATTGCATTGTAATTTAATAGTTTAGTCCAACTCTAGATTGAAAGTTTGTCTTACAGAAACCAGCATCATAGGCAAACAATATAAAATAAAACTATAAATCTTATACCCATAGCCAATGTATACATTATAGCTATTTTACATAGAATATTGTGTTACAGTTAAAATATATTATGGACAGACAAAATTAAATATGTAATGCTGTAGACAAAACTGGTAGATTTTAAAATGCATTCATTGAACATTGTGGTTAAGATATTTCATTGGGTTTACATGGCAAGATTTTGGTAGCAGGGGGCATTTGTGAGAAGAGATCAGGAGCTGTCCCCTCATCAGATACAGCGTCTTCCATCTAGCTCCAAAATAGACTGGCTACTGACCAAAGATGAGCCAACCAGCAATACTGGTGGTGCCCCTGCAATAACATATTCAAGAAAGGGTAAAAAACTCTGCAGCAGCTGTGAGAAAGTTGAGTGTGTAAATGTGAGAGAAACAGCCCCCTCAGACACCAAGGCCAGGGGAGGCAGGGGAGGAGATGCTCCAGGTAGGAAAAACAAAGATTCTTCTTCAGCCCTTGCATAAGACCATAAATGGTCCCTCAGCACTACGGCAACATAATTTTTCCCTCAGCAGCCTGTGAGGTCTGTGATGGAGCAGATATCCATCCACCTGCAGCTCATGTTGTACTCCATACTGGAGCAGGTGGATACATCCAGAAGTAAACTGCAACTCATGGAGAGGTGATGCCAGAGCAGGCTCCTTAGGCAAGAAGTATTAGGTGTGAAGTGGAGCACAGCAAGAAGGAAAGGGTTGAAGGAAGGTAGTTTTAGCTTTATTTTTCACTACTTTAAAATTTCACTACTTTCACTACTTTCACTACTTTAAAATTAATTTCCAATAAATTAAAACAATTTTCCCAGGTGAAGATTATTTTGCCCATGACAGCAATTTGTGAGTGATCTCTCTGTTGCTTTTAATCACATTTCGTATGTTTTTTGTCTTGGTGAGAAGAGGGAATGATGAAGAGACTTAGTGGGCACCTAGGATAGCAAAGGAGAATCCTCCCCATACTTTTTCAAATAAAAAAAAAATGCTTTATCTGAGATGGAGTTCAAATCAAACTTACTGTGAAAGTAAAATCTGTCATACATGTCATCCATGTAATAACATGGACTAATATAAGGAATCTTCATTTACATGTGATGTTAATTCTGTAATAATTTCTTTGTAATCAACAAAAAAAAGTCCTCAAATAAAGTAAACTAAAAGTTCATCCTTTAATAATTCAGCTTACTTTTTTTTTTTTCTTTTTTTTTTTTTCTTTTTTTTTTTTTTTCCCTCAGGGCTGGAAGAAAGTAGAGAATTTTTTACTGTAAGTTCTAGAAATTATACATAGACAGCATGAGATTAGTATCTGAGCTACACTTAAGGCCATCAGTTACATGACACCTTTTCTCATGAATTAATGCAAACTCTGCTTGTTATAAACAGGATGAAAACAGTCAGCATAGCTGAAGTATAAAACTGCTGGTTTTGAAGATAATAATAATAATAGTTTACAGCTGTATAGTTCTTTTATTCATGAAGATTGGTCCTATTGAAATGGAATTGTTATCTTAAATTGCAGAGGAGATTTTAGTCTACTGTATTTTCAGATAGTTCTGTTTTTGAGACTGATGTTTTCTCCTCTCAATGGAGGTTGATTTTTTCTCCTCTCTGCTGATGGGTGTTGGGATTGATTGATCTCCAGACTGATGCCAGTAGTGCTACAGGGGTACCTGTGCCCAGTCCCATCCCCAGTCCCATGGGAAGCCTGTCTCCTGGATGGGCCCCTTGGACCTGCATTACAACCTGTCTCTGGCCTCAGCTCTGGACTCATCTCTATCCCACTTTACTGAAAGATCACCCCCAGGCTCACTTGGGCCCTGGTTCATGCCTTTACTCAGGTGCTGTGGGACTTCACCTGGTCAGAGAAGGCAATACCTGTGCTGGGTCACCCTCAGCTCCCATCTAACTACCCTGCTTGGAGAAGCCTTGCTTTGCATCACTTGACAAAAGGAAAGAAAGAAATGTGTATCTTTGTGATGGGTTAGGCAGAACCCAGTCAAAAAACAGGCAATAAGGTGTCAGTTCATGCTGAAGAGTTTCTGGGTTTTACAGAGCAGCATACAAGTTCCCTGTGGAAAAATGGCTCAAGAAGGTAGAAAGATGTTAAATAAATAAATAAATGCAGGCAATTTTTAAAGGTAGGTGTCATGTGTTAGTTGAAATGCTTACAAATTTTTGTACTCTGTTGCATTCTCCCTACAGCAAAATAAGGTGAATCCAGAAAAATAGGTTACATCCTCTGATACAACAAACTAATTCTTGAGACCAGGGCTTACTCAGACGAGCTCACGAAATAATAGAGGGAGATCAGCAATGTCCCAAAAGGTGTATTTGAACAGTCCACTATTTAGAACAATATCAGTGTTACTGAGAAAGCAGCAAGGGAGATACACAGAATCATAAAGAAACATCCAGGGAACAGAACAGCCTTGTCTTCAGGCTAACACACTCAACTTCTTGTAAAAAGGACTTAAAGGAAAATCTCTTGAAGGATGAGAAATTGTAGTTTCAATGTTCTCCTCTGGAAAGTGGTAACTTGTGCCTTTGCACTGGTGATATCTGCCAAAGACAGAAACATTTTTGATTTGGTCATTAAGCTTATACATATTCAGGTTTGAAATGCAAGCAAGCTACATCAACCACATTCAAAAATGAATGGCTTTTAGCAACACCTGAACATTCTGCCAGTAAATAACAGAGATGCATTTTGTGATGCCTAGTTTGCAGTTAACGATTTCATAGTAATAACAATAGAAACTGTTGAAAAAAAACATATAGGACACTATCTGTAGGACACTGGATGGAAAATATTTGCTGGCAAGGGCTTCCTTTGATTGTTCAAAGAATATTTTTATGTATGAAAATAAACTGAAGGATATTCCATATGTCAACAGCACTGAAATTCATTTGCTGATTAGGAAAAAGGTAATACTAACACCATTTTATTATGTTAGCCAATGAAAATTGCAACAGAAATTGTGGCATATTGAATCTGAATGAAATCATCAATGCCATAGAGAAAGAAAACACATATGTTGATGACCATCATGGGAAAATTACTAATTCCAAACAAGGAAAGGAAAATTAGCCTGAGTTTTTAGACAGATCAGGAATGGAGCAGTTAGGCATCTGAAAATGCTAATATATTTTTCTGTCTGTATGTGTCTATTTGGACCTGATTTTGGTCAGTGCCACAGTTTTATAATATTACTGTCCAAATCTGATCCATAACAGTGACCACAATCCACTAAGAATCAAGGCCTTTCCAGGATTACCAAAAGCCGGGAACTTTTATGTCTGCTGTGTTTAATTTTTAAGAAAAAAGTACGAATTACAGGAAAGTTATGAAGCTCACAAAGAAGCTGATAAAGAAAGTGTAGGAAAGGGTAAAACATTTTCAAATTTCAGGAGCTTTCAAAAGATACAGTTGTAGAGGTTCAAAGGCAACTTATACTACTTGAGGATAAGGTCTAAAAATATGTTGAGGGAAACATTCATGCAAAATAGCAGAGAAGGAAAGTTAATAAATTCAAGTTTAAAAAAAATCATAAAAGTTCTTAGAACCTCACAGGTTAAATTTGAAAACACAGTAAGTCAGTACAAAAAGAAGCATTGAGGAAGTACTAGAAGAATGCATTTAAAAATAACAGTAAGTCATTCTTCAAGTATATCAGGTGAACAAATCTTGATGGGAATTTTACAAGGTTGGTAGATGATCAAAACCTAAGATGAGTGTTCAGAGAAGATAATGTCAGAGCTGGAAGGCATAAGGATTTTTCTTCCATCTTTACTTACAATGAACAACACAGAAAACTTCACCACTTTGTCAAGTTTTTTCTTTTTTATGTTGGGGGAGAAGGGCTGCATCTCAACTTTTTCTAGTCAATAATTTATCAGGAAAAAGAAAGTGAAAAGAAACAGCTTTCTGTAAACATATGTGATCTACTCCAAAACCTATAGGAAATGAAGGATTAAATACCTGAATAATCAATTTCATTTTACATTAGGTTATGTGATAAAAACTCATCTGCACATCCATAAAAGAAGTACAGAGAAAGAATGGCAGATGGAAGAGCCCAAATAATTCATTGCTCTGGCTTCTTCTAAGCGAACTGCGGAAGCCATAAGCCTATCAAAGACCAATCTTAATAAGCCCAGATAAGTACAGAGGAAAAAAGGCATGTGGGAACCCAAATTCCCCAGACTCTCAGGAGAAGGAGAGAACCAAGAGCAGTGCTGCAGAGGACTTAATGATACTGCTAGACGAAAATTTGGACATTAGGCTGTAATGTGGACTTGCAGCCCAGAAAGGCAACCACCCTGGGCATTCATAAAATGCAGTGTGACAAAGCAGGCCGAGGGAGCTGATTCTACGCCTCTAATCCTCTCCTATGAGATCCCACTTGGAATATTATATCCAGCTCTGGGGCTTCCGACAAAAAAAGGTCATGGACTTGTTGGAGTAGGTCAAGAAGAGGGCCACAAAAGTGGTCGGGAGGCTGGAACAACTTGCCTATGAAGAAAGGCTGAGAGAACTGTTTTTTTTGGTTTTTTTTTTTTAATTTGAAGACAAGAGAGCTCTGAGGAGAGCTCATTGAAGGCTAACTGAAGCCTTTCAATACCTAAAGGACACTTGTAAGGAAAGAAGAAAGACTTTTTACCTGTATTCACAGAATGAGGGGCAATTGCTTTAAAAAGAATATGGTTAAGTTTAAATTTGACATAAAAAATAAATAGTTTACAATGAAAGTGGGGAAATACTGAAACAAGTTGCCCAGTGAAGTTATGGAGTTATGGATGCCACACCACTGGAATTGCTTCAGGTCAGTTTGTATGGTGCTATGGGGCACAGACAGTGCAAGATGTCCCTGCTTTTGGTGGGGAGTTTGCACTAGATGACCTTTCAAGTTCCTCTGCCACTCAAACAATGACTCTGTGATTCTATGATTCTTGTGTCTGACTGTTCAGCATAACTCTAAAAGTTACAAAAACTGGTAAATACTGAAGTGAAAAAAAAGCTGCTATTGAAGTAGCAGAGGTGAAGTCAAGTATGAAGAACTGCAGAATAATTTCAGAATACCAACTAGGTACTAAAATAGCAGATGATAGTAAATTAAGGTAAGTGTAAAGTGATGTAGAAAATCCCATATTTTTATGCACAGTCACTGGTTCTAATTGGATGATTACGTACTAAATGAGGTCTTTACATTACAATTGTTCGTTGTATACAAAATATAAATACAGTAGTTCTTAAAAGATTCACATGATAGGAATTATTAGAGAAGTAATTCAGAAGATAAAAAATAANTTAAAAGATTCACATGATAGGAATTATTAGAGAAGTAATTCAGAAGATAAAAAATAATTAGTTTTATGTTATTTTAAAATCTACAGAAAAACTGAAGACTCATGTCTATGGAAGTATGAAAAGGGTGATAATGTAAAATATCTTCCATATGAAAAATTATTAAGTTCATGTTTAAATGTAAAGTTATACTTTATCTGGAAAAGATCTAAGGGGAGTCCATAGAGTAGGGAGAATCTGCAGTTATTTCAGAAAATTAGTGACATGGCTATTTTGTTTTAGGGTATGATGGTTTATTAAGTTTTCTGTTACAAAAACTGAGAAGTTTCCAGTGAAACTAGAACTCTCATCCTTAAAAAAAGACAAACAGAACAATAAGCTAGGAAGACGAGATAAACTAAAAAACATATAATAGGTCACATATATCTATCAATTAAGAAATGAAGTTAAAACTAAAAATTAGTTCCTCTCAGAAGGCTGGTGTGGATGCCAAGAATGGAGGTGGGGTTTGTTTGGTTGGGGTTTTTTTGGTTTGTTTGTTTGGTTGGTTGGTTTGGGTTTTTTGTTTTGTTTTGGGGTTTGTTTTTTTTTTTTTTCTTTTTTATAATTAGGACCATTGAACTCTGATTAAACCAGTAATTTTAACATAATTCATTGTTCATCAATGAATTGATTGTTCACCATATGTTTTCCATAATGAAAATATTTGCTGGTGCTGTTGAGTAGATAGCTCAAGATTAAGTTTACCCTCCACAAGTCTAGGTATTTTAGATAGGAATCTGTCATTAGGTAAAAAGAGAGAGAAGAGCGACATTTCTAATGTATTTCTCCTAATTTAAGAAAGATACTCACTACAGGTAAGTTAGACTCTGTCTTAGATGAATAGTTTTGTGATCGCTAAAGATGACCTAAACTAATATATGTCTAAGTAGCTGAAAGTTATTGATTACTCCAATTTCTTTTAATAATAAGATGTAAACTGTAAAACCACTTTTGTGTTTTGAGAATTTTACCTACTTTTAATTTTACAAGATGTGAAGCCTTTCAATGGAAAATAGATGTCAGTAAAATCTGATTTGGTTAATGAGTTGCCCTATTAGAGTCAAAACCATAAAATCTCTAGAATTTCTTTCACAGGATACCAAATGAGTTTAAATTGCAGAACTCAATAATTCTTAATTAGAAAATGATAAATTGAAATTTTATCTGCATTATTTTTTCCATGTATTAAAAAAAAACCCAACAACAACAGTGGGGAGTTTATGCAGTCCTGAAATATGACTCTGTTCAGACTTTGAAACTGATTTCACTGAATTTGAACATTTAATTGCCAACTTGTCAGTTACTACCTTAAGGCAGAGGCTGTCTATTAAGTAGACAGTGAAGGAAGCAGTGTTTATTAGTTGTTACTTAACCTGAGCAGTGTTATTACTTAAAAGACTGGGAAAAAATGCCTTAAAGTAAGATTAATTGGAACATGTTATTTCCCTTGCACTCATATTAATGTCACCAAGCAACTTTTGAATTGGTAAAAAGGAATCTTCCTATTCAAAACACAATATAAGTGCATATTCTTACTTCATTAGATTGATAATATGAGTTCATATGTTGACATCTATTAATCTGAATGCTAATATGTCGGCATCTGCGTGAGTGTATTGTATATGTGAGTGTACAGGAATTAAAAGAATTTACTAGTTCACAGCATCACAGAGTGGATCAGGTTGGAAGGAACCAAAACGGGTCCACTGGCCCAATCTCCCTGCTCAAGTAGAGCCATCCCAGAGCACACTGAGCAAGATTTTGTCCAATGAGGGAGAATACACAGCCTCTCCAGACAATCTGTTTCGGTAGGTGGTCGCTCACACAGTAAATAAGTTATTGCTCATATTCAGGTCGAACTTCATGTACATCTGTTTCTGCCTGTTGCCTCTTGTACTACTGCTTGGTGCCAGTGGGAAGAGTCTGGCCATTCTCTTCAGTTGGACAATGTCTGACCAGGCCAGGAGTATAAGAAAGGGAAATCAGCAGAAGAGATTTTCTGACTGCCATAGATTCCCTGCATATGTTTGCATGTGTTTAGGATTATCAATACACATATGAAAGTCGTGGTTTAACCCAGGCAACAACTCAGCCCCACACAGTTCCTTGTTCACTCTCCTGCAGGAGTATAGGGAAGAAAATCAGAAGAGTAAAAGTGCAAACACACATGGATTAAGATATAGACAATTTGATAAAGCAAAACTGTATATCCAAGAAAAAGAAAATAAATTCATTCACTACTTCCCATGGGCAGGTAGATACTTAGCCGTTTGAGAAAAGAATGGTTTTATCACATGGTAACAGCTACTTGGATGGACAAATGCCATAACTGCAAATAATATCCCCTTTCTTTTTCTTTTCCCTAAATTTTATTGTTGAGCATGACATCGTATGGTATGGGATACCCCTTTGACCAACCAGCATAGAAATCTTACTGGATGTGGTGCTCACCAACACAGAGGAGTTCATTAAAGAAGATAACATTGGGTATTGCCTTGGCTGTAGCAACCATGCCCTGGTTGAGCCTGTGATCTCAAGAAATATGGGCCTGGCAAAGAGCCAAGTCAGGACCACGAACTTCAGAAAAGTGATTTTCCAGCTGTTTAAAGAAATAGTAGATGGTGTCCAGATGGCTTCTGAATATATCCCAGGACGAAGATTCTATAATACACAGACTTCTGCATTTAAGTGCCTGTCAGTAACTAAAAAGAGACAATTATTATCACTTTTGAAGTCCTCCAAAATGAGAACAGTTCCAGGCACACCCACAGTTTGGGTGGAGAAGAGGTTGAGAGCAGCCCTATGTAGATGAACTTGGGTATAATGCTTGATGAAAAACTCAACGTGAGCTGGCAGTGTGCACTTGCAGCCCAGAAAGCCAAATAAATCCTGGGCTGCACCAAAAACAGTGAGGCTGGCAGGGTAAGGGGAAGAGATTCTGTCCCTCTCTCTTTTTAGATCCCACCTAGAGTACTGCATCTAACCCTGAGTCCCCAGTATAAGGGCATGGAATTCTTCAGTCCAGAGGAGGACCATGAAATTGATAAGAAGACTGGAGCATCTTCCCCATGAAGGCAGACTGAGAGAGTTGGGACTGCACAGCCTGGAGGAGAGAATGGAGACCTCATAGCAACTTTTCTGTACTTGACAGGGACCTACAGAGAAGGTAGAGAGAGACTCTACATCAGGAATTGAAGGGGGCAAGACAAAGGTACAAACCAAAAGACAGGAAATTTAGGCTAGATATTGGGAAGAAATTCTGTACTGTAAAGGTGGCGAGATACTGGGTTGCCCAGGGAAATTGTGTATGCCCCAACCCTAGTGGTGTTCAAAGCCAGGGTGGATAAGGCCTTGAGCAACTGCAGCTGGTAGGAAGTAGGTGTCCTTGCCATGATAAGAAGGTTGGGACAAGGTGATCTTTAAGATCCTTTCTAATCCTTAACATTTTATGATTCTATCATTCTATTTGTTATTTCAGAGGGAGAGGGTAATTTCATTTCAGAAATTATGAAACTAATTCCTATTTTTATATTTTGAACCTAATTGGATTCAATTTGGAAGTAATTTATCTTTGTCAAGCAATAGGAGAAATAAGAGACAAAGTTGAAATGATCAGCTGGCTCATCTGTAGAGCCCATTTGCACAACTTCCTCCTGATTCTGAAGGTAATTGTATGGGCATGTCTGAATTCCCTTGCAATCAGTTCCAAAAATATGGAAGAAAGTCTTAATTTGAGCTTTGTTTATTTGTTGTTTAATCTACAGGTCATTTGTTATCATTTGGAACTTATAAATAAATAAATGCCAATTGATCCATCATCTATTGGATCCCAAAGGCAGTCTGTCTGGAGACAGGATTTTCCACCAGAATAAATTTTTGTCAAGTGCTGGAAGGAAAGCAGTAGAGAAATGTTATGAAAGAGATTCAATGATGCATTGCATCCGGTTTTAAAATTCTTCTGGTGGGATTCCTACAGCACTTTGCTTACAGCTTTCCTTAACCACTCACATTTCATGTGGTAAAAATGCCATGTGATCAAGACTGAAATACATAATCCTAACACAAAAAAAAAAGAGTGCTGGTTGAGTGTACATATCCAGTAAGAGATCCCAAATCAACGTGCTGTTCTAAACTTCATATATTGTTCATAATTTTACAATAGGAATAATTCTGTCAAGATATTTAATTACTGCCCTAAAATATCCCTTCAGTAAAAGCTTCATTTTCATTGAAAAATATATATAGTTTGCCTGTTTTCTTGGAGAAAAGGATTGGATTAAATGATGAATGTACTGAAAAGATATTAATATTTTTTTTATCTTGTTTTAGACATTTTTCACAAAATCTGCACATGTTGGTGAGTTGTGGCAAAGAACAGAGGGAAAGAAAAAGGAGGAGTAGCTCATGAGTTGAGACTTTTGTTATAAGGATAGACCAACAGATCTGTGAAGCAGATTTGCAGATGTGTAAAGCAGGATCTTATATATGAAAGCTCTAGTTGTTCACACAGTAGAATATTTGGTATTTGCAAAAGATATGACCAACAAGCAAAACTACAAATATTATTCCTTTAGTTTGGAGTTTTTATGGAAAAAGGAGAAGACTAATATCTTGGCATTCTTTTTTTTTTTACATGACATTACAGAAAAATATTTCTTTTCTGAATCCTGGATCCTGCTGTGCTTTTGAATTCTAAATATTAAAACAAAGTAACAAAATAAATAATGTAAACAATCCAACTGATGTATTTCAGTCAAAGACTTAAAGATTTTTCTTTTTTATCAGCATTGGGAAAAAAATTCCCAAGAAATACACTTTATTGTCAAAGAAGTCCAACCAGATATACCAAGAAAAAGAAACTGATAGTTTCAATACCTTCCAAAAACCAAACCCAACATAATAGCAACTGTGTTCCACAAGTGAAAAAACTAATAAGAAAATGGGTTAATATTCTCTGTTACAGATGATCAAGGGAAGAAGACAGAATAAGAGATCATTATGAATTCATATGAAATGTTTCTGCATACTGGAAAGAAATATTTGATTTTAATATGTTATTCTGTCAGATGTTTTGCACTGTAAATACAGTGATATACAAGAAAGTTTTCAGACAAATTTTTGCTCCTTTTCAAGAGCCAACAAATCATAGTTTTAAAAATTACTTCTTGTCATGTATTATGTGATTTTGATGATGTATATTGGTTTGAGAGGTGTGTGTTCAGGTTAAATATGGTTGCTTTTTTACATTTCTATTGAACACTAGATGGCACTCTGTATTTGAACTGTATTTTTTTTTTTCTTTTCTCCTTAGAATACAGGGTACACGTTACCTTCATTCTATAAGCAAAATCCATCATACAGATTAATCAAATAATTTCACTTTTTCCTAGTGCAGTAGTAGGAAGTCTCCTAAGGCTTATTACCATGCTATCAAGTAATAAAGAACATAAAAGAAAGAATCAGTCAACTTATATTATATTGAGATACTCCCACTGAATTTCAAAAGCTTCTTTAATCTAAAAAAGAAAATGATTTTATGCTATTAAATGCTTATTACAATAATCTAGGCTGCTTAATGTACAAAATTTAAAATCTTTAGGATTTAAATTCAAATGCAACCACTAGCTTGTACTCTAAAACAGTGGGAACTTTGTAGAACCCTCAGTACTGTATGTCTGTAATTCTGCTTCAACATACTAAGTTATCTTTACATCTAAAATCTATTAAACATGGGATTCAGAGTCATGATTTACATAAAGATAGTGAAATGGTAATAATAATTATAAAATATCTATAAAAAATACCATAAACTCTTTAAACTTACTACATTTTATAAAGGATTATCTCTTATTGTCTTGTATTTTTTATCAGGAGATCATAATTTTTTTTTCCTGGATGTGCTACTATACATCTAACTTTTATGTTGACTGCTGCAAATTTTGTAAAAGAATACCTATTTTTCAGATGCTTACTTTTTGATATATACATTTATCTCTGTGTACTGCTGTGGAGTAGATATGCAAAATGTAAAATAAATATTTCATTTTCAAATAAATAAAATAAATTTTAATAGAATTTTAAAAGATAAATAATTTCAAATGAAAAGCTACATATAAAATTTTGGTTTTTGGATACCATGAATAAATCTTTTAAGGACCACAAAGAGCAGTACATATTTCAGAGTTAAAATATAAGAAAAATACATGGTAAGGCAAAAGACTCAACTGTCAGAATTAGATGGAAAAAAACTTCAAAACCCCTATGATGTTTTTAGAAGGGTTATTATGTCCCATGATTGTTATGAGCTGTCTATTAACTCAGCTTCTACTCATAATTACTTTTTTGGTCTTTCAATGTTTATCTTAGGACATGTAGTTTCCAAGTACCAACAGGATTGTACTATTATTATGCTTCTGTTTCATTCTGTTTATAAATTACTGATCCTGGTATAACCTGACATGCACTCTGTTTTCTGCTGCTTGTTACTAAATTAAGACCTTGCATTGTCTGTATATTTTATATTAGTCTAAGGCTAGCTTTCAGAGCATAGTATCTAACAGATTACATTATAAATCAAGTATATCAGTTTAAGTACCTCAAAAGCAAAGCTAAATGAAATCTAAGACAGTTAGCAGCCAACATTCATTAATTATTTCTTTATATTAGAAACACAAGATTTTTTCTGTAAGACATGGGAAAAAATACCCTGTTGACAAATATCAGAAAATGTATTTATGTCTATATGGTCATAGAGTAATTTGGGTTTGAAGGGAACCTTTAAAGATCATCTAATCCAATTCCCTGGCCATGGGCAGGGATATCTTTTGCTATGTCAGTTTTGTTAAAGCTCCATTTTATCTGCTTTTGAATACTTTCAAGGACTGTACATTGACAATTCCACTAGGAAACCTGGTCATACTTCATTTCACCCTTACTGTAAAAAAAAATTCTTCCTTATGTCCAGTACAAACCTACATTTTTTAGCACATTGTTCTGTCACTACATGGTCTTACAAAAGTCCATCTGCATCATTCATATAATATCCCTCTAAGTATTGAAAGGCCAGTATAAATCATCCCCATCTGCTTGAAAAGAACTAATGACAGTAGGTTGAGGGAGGTAGTTCTGCACCTCTGTTTTAGTGAGACCCCCACCTGGAGTACTGCCTCCTGTTCAAGGCCACCAGTACAAGAAAGACAGGGACCTGTTAAAGGAGAAACAGAGCATAGGCACAGAAATTACCAAGTTGGATGGCACTTCTCCAACCTGTTCTAGTGGAGGGTGCTCCTGACCACAGCTGGAGGATTGGAACTGGACGATCTTTAACGTCTCTCAAACTCAAACCATTCTATGATTCTGTGATTATTATTCTTTTCCTCCCTTGGTATATTCAGCTCTAATTGTGCCTTATCTGTCCTGATCAAATCCCTACATGTCCAGGTGTCTTCCCATTATACTTGATCCTGGTTCCGCTGCTTGGGCATTTCTTTCTCACACCTTAGTCAGACCAGGACATCCTTACTTAGTCATGTTGATCTCCTTCCTTCTGTGCCTGACTTCTTACACGCAAAAATCAAGAAGTCTTGTAGCATAACAAAAACATCCTCAAAGAGCTCCTAGCCTAGTTCAGCTCCTTTGACAGCAATTACTCAGGGAATTCATCCAGTAATTCCTTAAGAAATTCCACTTTGCTTTCCTAAAATTCAGGGGGCTGATTATAACCTAGATTAAGGAGGGGCAAGGCCACAGAAGATCTTAACACCCATAGTTTCTTGACCTGTTCATGGCTATTTTTCAAAGCCTGTACATTTTCTTACAGAGGTGACAACCCCTTTTCCTTCCAGTCAAATCTCTGCCCTGTCTATTTTGTGTTGTCAGTCAGTCAGGTTTCTGCCAGTACTGTATTCTGTGCTCTATGTGGAAAGCATCTGTAGAACCATAAGTTGTGTAAAAAGAATATACCAGTCAGTCAAGCTATTTGTACCACTTACTGCTGCCAGTTAATGCTGCAAGCCATGTCTGTAATATTTAAATATGCTACTATGTTATCCACCTACTGGAAGATTATAGAAAAATAGTTATGGGGGTATCTGTCTATTTTTCTGTTTGTTCCTATTCTCCTTCTGCCCCAGGGAACAATTCAACTATACATCTAACCTGTTATAATACTGAGTCAGGATGTTGACTTGTTGGAGTCCAGGGCAACACTTTGGAGGCCCTAGAGAGCTCTGGGACCTGAGCAAGAGGGTTTGAGATCTATACAGGGGCATCTGGAACCTGTACAGGGGGATTGTAGTAGACCCTGGCACAGAGCCCAGGAGGACACAGTCTTTGACTTCAGCCCACGGGAAAAAATTCCAACACAGAGAGAGGAATTACAAAAGTGTGAAAAACAGTAGTTTAGCATAGCATTGGGTGGAAAATTTTATAGGTTTGGGTTTTTAGAATAGAGTTGAATTGGGACAAGATGAAGGATTTAGGGTGGTGCCCTGAGTTCTTCTTCTCCATTTTCTTCAGTGACGGTGGCACAAAGTAGTTTAAGGGGATTGGGTCAAAGTAGAAAGGACCCTTTTAGTACAGATAATAGGTATTGGCACGTAAATGTAAATAAGAGACACGCAATTATCTGTATAAGAGGACAGAGACGCCCCATCAGTGGGGAGTCGCCTGGTGTCCGAGCTGTTGTTCAGACCTCAGCTGGGCACAGAGAAAATTGTAAGATAAGAAATTGCAGTGGTTTCCTTCTGGGGAGCTGCTACCAGCAGGCTGCTTACCCCAGACCAATTGCAATAGTTCTTGTGAGTTCCTCATATCTGCTAGCTGGAAGCGTGGGTGAGGCTTTGGAGTGAAGAGCAGGCTACTGCCGTGGGTTTGAAAGGTGTTTATTGTTGCAGCTCCACGTGCAAAAGGCAAGGCTCAGCCTGTCCTTCTCCCTTATGTACCCCAGGACACAGCCTGAGGCCACAGGAGAATTCAGGCCAATGGATGGGAAGGGGTTGGGTGTTCTAGAGTGGGACACTTAGCAGGACAATTGAAGAGGGCAGGTGCTTGAACACCTGGCCAAATGGGAGATGATCTCTCTTCAAGTTTCCAGGGTGACTGACAAGGGACTCCCCTCTGGGAGATACCAAGGGGATCAGGGGATGGGTGAGAGGATTTGGGACGGGACATACCAAGTACAGATAAATACAAATACAGTACAAATTCAACACCTAAAATTCACGTTGCTACAAGAAACAATAAACAACATGAGAAACCTTGAAAAACAAGACCTTAAATACTCTGCTTCTGTTTTGTGATGTGGCTCAGGGCTTTCAGAGGCAAAAAACTCTCAATCACCTGAATCTCGGGTGAAGAACGAAACCCAAGATTGACTCTCTCTGCAGTAAGAGTTGTGAAAAAAATATGAAAAATAGTATCACAAAAGTGAGGTATTTCCTTTTCTTCATTTACTGCATAAGGGGTAAATGTGCTCTCATAAAACTGTCCAGCACACACCCAAAAAAGGCAATTCTTTGTTAAGACAGTAAGAAAAAAGAAAGTGCCAAGGTGTGCCAGATTTGTATGCTGGTCACTAGCTAACTATTGAAAAAATGGAGTGCCCAAAGGACTGGAGAGTGAATCTTGCTGAGTTAGGAGAACCAAACCTCAAAAATCTGACTTCTAAAACCTGGAATATTATACATCTTATAGTAAGTTGTGGTGAAGCTCTACTTTTTATGACTCTGGCTTTGTTTTGAGCTGGTTAATATCTGTGTGAATTAAGAGTTTTTACATCAAACCCACAGTGTCAAGACCCCCAAGTGTATAATAGATACTTTTCATACTTCTGAACTTATCACTGAATCATATAAAAGTGTAGGCAGTAAGCATTTGAGTACGTGTTTGCAAAAAGAAAACAACATGCCAATTAAATGTGACTATCTTCACGACCTGGCAGCCTTGTTTGGTAGGTTGGCTGAATCATATTCTTAAGCCTATAGGTAAATTCCTCTCTACTCTATTTTAGGAACACTGTCAGCCAGTCTGAACAAAATAGTGTTTAAAGACCTGCTTTTAGTTATGTAAGAATTAACCTAGGATTCATAAATTGACATCTGATTTATCAAGTTCAGCAAGTATGCTGATTCCCTATCAGCTCAAACCTTGATTAGTTTCTGTGGCAAATTAAAGCAAATATTGTTGAGGAATATATTCAGTGCCAGTAAGTCAGGGGCAGCTGCAGTTTGAGCTGTGAGTTGAGCTCTGGGTGTTGGAGCCCCAGCAAAGAGGCCATGAACTGCTGACCCTTTGCAGAGCAAAGGGCACAGGGACCTGTGGCCCAGCCAGGTGACCAGACACTCAGGGACACGGGAGGAGTCAATGACCCCTGACATTCTCACAGAGACTGTGAGGGTATGGAAATCCAGGGTTTGCTTTTTTGGAAACCCCTCGTCGGAGGCACCAATTTGAGCTGTTAGTTTATTTAGTTATTGCACCAAGGTTAAACTATTTGAAGGATAGGGACATTTGAGCCTCTGCCTTGGGAAACCTGATCAGACTGTGTGTGAGTGCAGTGTGTAGCTGTGGAGGGGCTTCGGTCCCAGCTCATGTGCTGCAAATGTGATGGTCTGTGTGGATCCTGGATGTTCAGACAGGGAAGTTTCCTTAATAATATAAGCATGTTGTCATTTTTGGAGGAGAAAATGGAGGATTTTCTTAATGCAGCATTTATTTATATTTTCCATTAGGACCCTAAGGAAAATGTCTTTAAAGCATACTTTTCCTTAGGATGATCCTAAGAATTCTTTTTTTATTCAGAGCTTACTTTGCGTCTCAGCATTTCTATTTACTTCCAACAACTCATGCAGATGCAACTGTAGCAGGTTTTGGGATCTAAGCGAGTTCTTCATTATGATGGGCAGCCAAATCTAAACCAAAATATTTTAAAGACCACTTTAATCTAGCACATAGAAAATCCAGAAGCTACAGAATAACACCTTCCTCTTCTATTTATAACCTAATAGTGCTACAATCATTTAGTCTTATTTTTTTATCAGTTGAAGAAACTGCCTAATTATGTGCTTTTTCATCATCAGTGGTTCAATAAAAGTGATTGTTCGTTACATAGAGTTAGTTAAGAGCTTTTAACAAAATATCTTTTTATAGGGTTGGCAGTGGGCCAAAATTTTAAATTAATGTCAATGTCAAAAAAAAAAAGTGCTATGAAAAAACATGCAAAACTCATCATAAAACCCAAATAATTTCATGACCACACATAAGGAAATAATTTGATTTTTCAGCCTAACTGATACAACTCAAATTCAATGAAAATGCAAACTAGTCTATCTATTCTGACATTGTAGTTCATTTATGGAAAAAATGACAAATTGTATTGTACAGACAATTTGTTTGAAAATTAGAGAAAAATTAGATGCTAATTGACTGAATATCAAACTTATATAAGTGATGTTTTAATTACATCTCCAGTAACCTGTTCCAATCAATATTACAGGACACAGAGTCCAAAAAGTTTCTGGAACATGATAAAAAAACTTGTTCCTTGGTGCATAGAAATGCACCTAGTTTAGAATCATTCCAGTTACAAGCAACATAACAATTGAAAATCTAAAGTTGTAAGGTAATTTTCGTGAAAGTAAAAACAAGAAAAACTCCTCACCATTCTGAGAGAAAGAGGGAATAAAAGTAATTGAATGAAGACAATGGAATTCAAAAAGTAGTCCTCAACAGCCAAAGGAGAAAAAAAAAATGAAGTTCTGGTAAAATGTAGCCCAATCAACTTTAATATCTACACAGATCTTGAACAAACTATGAAATTTATTTTACATATTTAAAAAGATAAAGATACAAAATTAATTTATCAAGACAAAAATGGGTCAAAGAGCCTCTTGAGTGATACAGATAAAAGTCCTACTTCTTTGAAAACAGCTATAAAAGTTACTTACCAGTGTTTTGCCATCAGACTGGTAGAGTATTTCAACTAAAATCCTACAGAGCATGTATTGAGATGGTTCTACTAAATATTTTTCTAACAAGCTAAATGATGGAATAGAGGAATGATTTATAAAATTTGTGTATTACATCATACTACGTATGGTTAGGTAGAGGTTAAAGTAATCAGAAGGAAGGATCAAAATTCAGAATTATAAGTTTGGGGTATAATTGATAATAATAATTTTTTAAAAAAATTGTAAAAGGGAAAAAAAATTACTTCGCTAAGGAGGAGAAAAGAAAATACAGTTTAAATGAGTGATAATGCAAGCTATCAGTATTTCTGGAAAAGAGCAAGAGGCTATGAAATATCAAAACCTGATTGGGAATCAGAAGTCTAAAGCAATGGCAAACCCTAGGAAATATGGAAAATCTGGGATTTGTTAGAAAGAATGTTGCATGCATGTCATAATAGGGAGTTTAATTTTCTCTGCTTTTTTCTATTTTTTTTTTTTTTTACCTGATGCTACTACAATTGCTTCTGGGCACTAAGATAATAATTTTGTTTAAAAAAAAAGTGGGAAAAGCTGGAAATAATCCAGAGGAGGGCACTAACAGTGCACAAAATTTTAAAATGAGACCTCAGCTATGGATTAAGATAGGCTTTAATCTGAGAATCGTAAATGTAGGGTGGAAAGAGAAATGGAATAGGATTCGATAACATAATTCCAGCATGTAACAGGTAGTTAGAAAACAGCTCACTGGTTTGTTGTGCTTCATAATCAGTGGGGTAGGACAGTAGAAAACATCCAATTTACCTTTCCCTTTATCCCTATACATCAGGCTTGTGACTTTGCTTGAGCGATATCATGAGGGAAAGATACTTGCACATATATTTGCAGTTTTAGTATGAAATAGCTCCCTACAAGTTCTTATCAGCACCCTCAGCTACAATGACAGAATAACCAGCTATTCAACCATCCTTCATTAAAGGATGACAGTTACTTAATAGAACGAATAAAAATTTTGAAAATAAACTAATTACTTTGTGTAACTGTCTAGCTCTTAACATTAAAAACATGTTATATACCTAACTAATGGACCTCTTATAACCTGAAAGCTTCTTAAAAAATAAGAAAAAAAAAAGGAGAAAGGAAATTAATGACAGAGCATTTTTCTCTCTTTTTTATAGGTGGAGGAAAATGTTTACTTACTGAAATGCTTGGTTTGATCTCTGAAGACTGCTATCTCACGTATTTCTGTTTCCCTATTTCTGCTTGCTTTGAGGGAAAATTTTGGTGCTCACTGACAACCTTTGCATCAACTGACTGTGCTCAATGCAGTGATTAAGGAGAGAACCCTAGCACACTCATTCTGTGAGAAAATAGGCAGTCATGGCACAATCCATACTTGCTGTGCCAAGCCTTGTGCATAGTAATTCCTACAGGATGTACCGTGAATCACAGTCTACACTAATTTTCTTTCCTGTCTAGTGCACATGATTACTGAGCTCTATGTTCTGGAAAGAAAGTTAGTACAAAACCAAAATGCTAATTCCCAGTTTTTCCTAGGTTTTTCAACTTTCTTACTACAATGGCAAATTGTTAATTTTCTGCAGTGTCATATTCCAATAATCCCTTCTGAGAATGGGAAGTTTATGTATATGTATTTGTGGAAGAATAATTGTTTATTATTCATGGTAAAATTGGTAAATAAATAATTATATGGAAGAAAAAAAGAATTACACTTATGTGTATTTTTCAATCTATTCAGCATTAATTCAACCTAATATTGAAATTATCTGAATACAAAAAAAAAAATGAGTACAAAAAAATAGTATATATTTTTTTGGTTTTTGTTTTTTGTTTTTTTAAAATAAAACATTAACTCCCATTTTTTATTTCAAATGGAAATTCTGGACTTGTTAGGTTGGGATATGCTGTAGTCCATGAGTTAACTGATCTAAATAGATAGTAGAAATTGAGGGCTTGCAAGATATTTATAGTTAATAAAGATTTTTTAACAAACACTCAATTACATAATATCATTCATTATAAATAATGAACAGAAATTACAACAATGGATTTCTTAATGACACTAATGTATGTTAGTAAAAAGTAGGTTTTAGGAAAAAAGTAGTAAAATGTTTCATCTATACAGCCACACAACTATCAGAGTTCAACATAAATACCACCAAGAAAAAGAAAGTAGCAAAGCTGAAACTGTATATTATTCCAGCCGATTAAATAATGGAAAATGTGATTTAAAACAAAATGCTTGAAGTGCATCTTGCTTGTGTTTGGGGACAGAGGCTTTCTCTAAATTGGGATGTAGCGAAGTGAGTTTCAGGTTTTTGAATTTGTATTTTGTGTTTGTTATCAGTCTGTACTTGGTATGTTCCTTCCACCCCCCCATTCCTACCCCTGTGGGTCCTCCTGATGTGACCCCTCCCCCTTCCATTCCCCATCGGGTCAGTGTTTCCCCACCCAGCCCCCGAGCTGGGACAAAGGGGACACACCACGCCCACTGACGCTCTCTCTCTCCCCTCACCCTCTCCATGCTACCAGCATGGTGAGAAGGGGCTCCAGCAAGGCCCCTTCCACATGGCTGCACTGAATAAACATCCTTATTAACTCAAGAGAGAGCACGATTCCTTCTTCCAAGCCTGACCCACGCAGCAGCTGCTGAGCTGACGGACCCACGTGAGAGGTTTCTGTGGTCTGGAGGGATTCACTGCTAGCCAGTAGCAGCCCCCACCACGAGAGAAACCTCAACATTGGGAGACCATTCACATGAGTTAGGAGTACTATAGCTCTTGAACTTACCCTGAACCAAACTAATGTGCCTAAACAAGATGTTATTCCCAAGAATCCATACTCATAAACTGAACTGTAGAGCATAATGACAGAGGGGTTTATTTATGAAATTGCTGTAACATAGTCCAGTGACCAGCTGCTTCTGCAGACTAACAAAGGTTTGAATCGTGTGATCATTAGGGTTGGAAAAGACCTCCAAGATCATTAAGTCTGATGTCAAGCTGTTGACCTGACAATGCCTTGATCATTAAATCATGTCTCCAAGTGCCACATCTCCACAACCTTTTCAACACTCTTGGGGAAGGTGGTTCCAACACTTCTCTGGGCAGTCTATTCCAATGCCTGACCACCCTATTTTTCTAATATGCAGCGTCATCCTCCTCTGGCACAACTCAAGGGCATTTCCTCTTGTCCTATCACTTGTTACCTGGGAGAAAAAGATCCACCTTGCTGCAACTTCCTTTCAGGTAATTGTTAGAGAGCAATAGGGTTCATTCTTGAGTCTCCTTTTCTCCAGACTAAACAATCTCATCTCCCCCAGTTGCTCCTCATCAGACTTGCTCTCCCAGCCCTTCACCAGCTCTGTTACCCTTCTCTGAATATTCTTCAGCATCTCAATGTCTTGTAGAGAGGGGCCCAAAACTGAACACAGAAACTGAGGTGCTGAGTACAGGGGAAGAATCACTTCCTTGGTCCTGCTGGCCGCACTATTTCTGACACAGGCCAGGAGGCCTTTGGCCTTCTTGGACACCTGAGCACATTGACAGCTCATGTGCAGCTGGTTGTTGACCAGCATACACGAGTCTTTGTCTGCTGGGCAGCTTTCCAGCCACTCTTCCCCAAGCCTTTGGTCATGGATGGGCTTTTTGACACCCAAGTGCAAGACACAGCACTTGGCCTGGATGAACCTCCTAAAACTTTCCTTTACCTATCTATCCAGACTGTCCAAATCACTCTGTAGATTCTTCCTACCATCAACACCTACCTTAGCTTAGTCATCAGCTATTTCCATTCTCATTTTTGTGAAATCAGTTTCCAATGAGAAAACAAGACAAAAAAATCTCCATGTAGGCCTGAAATAAAACCTCCAAAACCAAGGCAAATTGGACATCAGTTTCTGAAAATAGTAAATTAAAAATCTCTTTTGTTCAGTATAACACAACCTACTGAAAATAATGAAATTTTGGGAAGGTGGTCTGCTCTTAATCTTTGTATAGAAAAGTTCAGAATGACTTATTCATTAGAGAAAGTTTTGATTAAGATGACATAAATTAGAATAATCTTTGTATGAGTTCCTTGGGGGATAGTGGGCAAGTTGCACTTACAATAGCACTTACAATACAATACAATACAATAACACTCAACACATATGTAAAATAATACATTTAATAAACAGCTTAAAAATCACTCATAAAGTGATTATGCCATCTATCTTTGTCTATTAGATTTACAAAAATATTTTAAAATCAAAATTATGTGATAAGCTCTCTTACAGATACATTTTTATTTGAAAAGTGGAAAACTGAGACCTGAAAAGAAATTAAATTTGTCATCTCTAATGTTTTAGTCTAGACAAAATTCATGTCAATCAAACTTTCAATATCAAAATTACATCATAAAAATATACTTGACTGTTCTTCCCAAGCCGTATGGCAACAAAAAGGTTGTTTTATGGATTTGACCCTTTGAAGTGGAAATTATAATCAGCACTGGTGTAAGAAAACAAATTCTTCTGAGTGTTCAAAAGTCATATTTAACTGAGCTCTTTCTGGATTATTATGTTGAAGCATCTACTTAATCTATTTTATGAGTCTTTTCTGAACCATGAACAAAGACAGAATGAAACACATACTTTGACTTAGCATTTTAGGGTGGTTATTCAATCTCTAACCTGTTTTAATGCTGATGGATCTTAATGTTTTTAAGATTTTATTATAATCAGTCCATCTAATTTAGAACCTTTGACAATTTCCAGAGGGCACCATGTCCAATATACCACATAAAGAATGACATTTTCCTTTTCAAGCAGTTGAAGTTTAAAGTAGAATGAAACATGTAATACCAAAAGATAAAGCCTATGCATTACCGTTTCCTGTTGTCAGGATCTAAACCAGATAGTTGTCATCCCCTGAGACAGCTGTGCTTAGAACAAGAATTAGAGAGCTAAAAAACTTATGATTTAAAACTGTTCAGTGACACTTGATTCCTTTCAATGTCACTTTCCATGGAATTAGAATATGACAATGGAGCATTTACAATTTTTCTTACAATTTACTGATCTTCACGATTAGTTAGCTATTACATCAACATCCTAACTAATCCAGGCACTAATATATAAATATTACCATGGACCATCTTACAATATAGATTATAGAACAACTGGCCATTGTAGATAAAACCAGGACAAAACTCTTCATAATTAAGAGTTTATTTGCACTAATAGTTTTTTGCTTGTTGTGTTTCTTTAGTGCATACAAAAGTATCTATTTTTCAGTCAAATCAATGTAACAAAGTACATTTTCATGTACTTTGTACTTTTTTCATGTACTTTCATTACAATGTAACAAAGTATATTTTCATGGGTATAAATCATAGGATTTCTTTAGTTCTAATTAACAAGCATGGCAGAGCTTGTTTTATGTCTAACATTAATTCCATTTTTTATTGAAACAATACAATAGCATAAATAAATTCTGACAGGTGTTTCTCAATTTTATCTAGACCATAATATGATTTGTAGTTTCACATTTATTTAATGTCATAATTTGGGCTTATTTTTTACTTTCTAACAAAACTGATGATTTTTTGATACATAATTTTATTTCATCCCTTTGAAAACTTCAGAAAATACTCTAAATTGTATTCTACTGTTTTTGGATTGCAACAAATTCACAGACCACGAGGTTCATAAATCTTTATTCAACATTACATGTGGATATTATTGTGGAAAATGAAAGTTTTATACTAAAGATAGAACTAAGGATAGTAAATTATTTCCTTTCTGCATAATGATTTACAGAACAGGAAATCTGATGAAAGATCCTTTACAAGGACAAGATAATGGAAAACAAGCTGATGATAACCTTGGTAACTGATCTTAAAATATCTTGCATGAGTGATGTATCAGAACTGAAGCATTGGAATACTGGAAGAGGCCACAGAGAAAAAAACCTCAGGGAGATATAGTTAAAATAAAATAATTAGGATTTTTTTTTTATATTGAAGCTTGACCTGAAAACCTGCAGTTCAAAGATCATACAGCCTAAATACCTCTCTGTGGTCTAAATAACACCAACTCACTATAAATGTGTTATGGCCTCCTTAAAATTAGTGGTTAAGGATTTACACACAATGGGACAAAAAACAGTTCCTTACTTGTTTTGAAGAGCTTTAGTTTGCTAAATATTATGGGCGCTTTAGGGAGGGTTTTTTAAAATGTTTTTGTTGTTACTTGCTTGTTTGGCCACCTGTTTGGGTCTTTTTTTTTTTTTTTTTTTTTTTTGAAAAGGAAAATCTCACTGCTTTTCAGAATTCTGGAATACCACATATTGAGATTGAACACACTTATGTGAGAATCTGGAAGAGGAAACAAAAAAAACCAGACTGGAGCTATGACTACCCCCAACTGAAAAAGGCTAATAAATGTTTCTCTGTCCATTATAGGAAGATGGTATCACGTAACTGATAAGAATTCTGATGACAGGTATAGAAAAACATTAATGTATATAATATTACCAATATTTTCAGAGAATATTGACTAGGACAAACTTGTGAAAAGAGTCATTGCATAATTGAGAATATTTAGATTCTGTTCCTGGCTCTTCGAAGTACTTCTTGCCTGACTTGCATTAAATCTCTTAGGCTATAACTCCAACAGTCGGTCATGTATACTACATAAAACACATAAAGTGTAAAATTATGCATGCCTTATATTATATTGCTAGACTGAGGCTTAGTTTCCTCTATTCTCTATGCCCTCATTTACAAAATATTGTCAGGAATACTTTCTACAACTAAAAATTTGAGTTGTGTTCAAATACTGTGTAAGAGTGAAAATGTAGGTGTAATACTTAGACGAATGTAATGGAATATATGAATGATGTATCAGGGACTGAAATACAACTTAGATACAGAGACTGGCTACAGCAGAGGTCTTTCACACTCATATAACGATAGAAACCCATTAAGCATACCATAAATGTGTTCTGTGTGATTCCAGAAATAATATGTTAATGTAATAGAAGCAGAGAAGCATTTTTTTTAATCAGGTGGCCCCATAAAAAGTAGGATTGTCATTGCTAATAAGTGGCCATGGGGGCCTTTCTCTGAGTGTGTCTTAGGCTGACCATGCAAGACCCCTGTCCTGGCCAGCTGTTATGAATTTATTATGGGAACTGGCTGTGTGATCTTGATACCGTGTCTCTTGTTGTGATGCACAGTTTAAGAGCAGGGTAATGGAAAAGGTTTAGAAAATATGACAGAGATTAAAAGAAGATGGCCCAAACCCATAAAGAGTTCATTGGTGGTCAAATGCTGGTCACTGAAGAAACTCACGCTCATGAGGTGGGAAAAGTCAGCCTTCACTTTAAGGGAAAGAGCAGCATCTACATAGGGAAAATATAAAACAAAAAAAAAAGCAAGAAACCCAACCAAACTAATGAAAAAAGTAACAAAAAGTCCTCCAAGGAAGAGAATAAGACACTTATGACACCCGTGCTTGGGATAATAATCCCCACCTTGCACCTCAAGCTTTGTGCAACATGTAGCACAGGGGAACAGGAGAGAAATTGTACTTTCTGGAAACTTGAAGGACTTAAGATACAGAATTAAGAATGGGGAAAATTAAAGAAACCTCTTTGGGGTTGACCCTTGAGGCTTCTTGAGACTCTTCACCCTGATGTCAATAACTGAAGCCATTAACAGCTGTACCAACCAATAACAGCAGTGCAATATCAAGTTGGTGGTGCAGTGGATTAAAAGCTAATGTAGCCTATGATTATTAAAGAGTGATTGCTTTGAACACATAGTGATAATGACTGATAATGTATGATGATAGAATGAATTATCCAATAGTAGTATGTATTAATGAATTTCAGTCCAGTAAAATTTTGACGCTTAAACGTTACTCTGTTTATCAGTCTTCTAAACATGCCCATCATAGTGGTTTCCAAATCCATAACCATACCTACACATTTCTAATATTGGAAATGTAGATAGTGTAAAGGAATTTAAAACAGGTGTAGGAGAAGGGAATACAGGTAACCTTGCCCCTGATAAGTAACAGTTGTCTTAATTACTCAATTCAGCCTTGCCCCTGATGAGTCACAGCTATAGCCAATAAAGATAAGTGTGATAAAAGGGAGTGGGTTAGCTAGTGAGGGGAAATTATGACAGAGAAGGAATCTTGAGGAAGAGGGGAAATGTAAGGCTCAAGAAGAAGGATCCTGGGGAGAGAAAATCAGTGCTGTGAGGTCAGTCTGGGTCTGCAGTTAGAGCCTGTTGTTGGAACTTGCAGTCACAGTCTAGCCAGGTAAAAGCCTGCATTCAGAGTCTGCAAACTAATACATGCAGTCATAGTTTAGCAGGAAATAACCAGCAGTCAGAGGCTGCAAGGGAAACCTACAGCAGGAGCTTGCTGCAGCCAGAGTCAGTGAATGGTTGGAGTCAGGATGCCTGAGCTGTAAAGAGGAATAAAGCAGGACTCTTTTCATGCTGTGATAAACAAGAAATCTGTGTGTTGTCTCATTTTTACCCTCTAACAAGAGGGCTGCTGCAACAAACAGGTCTGGGGGTTTTATTATTTTGGGATTGTTTAAATAGCCATTTTTTAATTTAGGTTGAGAGATATGTAGTCATTCTCAGAAGTGGCATTGAAGTTTTGAAATCTGAAAAGAAGGGCTGCTTACAAGAAGCATATGGTTTTTTTGAGATATGTAGTCAACACTTCCAGTCTCTAAGAGTCAGTGAGTCTTACTTTATTGTGTAAGCAAATAATCCATTATTTATAAATTATAGACCCTGGCCTCTGATCCCATTCCTTACATATCTGGCTCACTGTGAAGCCTGTAGAATGGAACACATCCATCACAGTTCTTCTTAGGACAAAGTCAAAGCTGAAAGACATTGAGAAAAAGAGCGAGGTCTAGTGGAATGGAAGTGTACATGTCAATATAAATTCATACAGGACAACATTTAGAGGTAAGTGAACTTGCTTCTTCAAGTGTCTTCACATGTGTATTCTAAGAGTGGATAACTCAGAGCAGCCCCAATGCTGTCATGTCTTCTGAAGGATTTCTGATCTTCATTACTGAAATTCGTTAAGAGCGTAGAGCAATTATACATATTACACAACATATATCAAGAGTGTTGTGGTGGTCTAGGCTTATCTAGCAATTTCAATGGCTGCTAGAGTGTAAGAGAAGAGTGCATAGGTAGTAAAAGCTTGTAAATCAATATACTTATCATCAATGTTTTTTAAGTGAATCACCTCAGTGGTAGTGAAGTGAACTCTGACACTAAAGCAGAAAATAACTTTCAAGGACCATTCTTTACATCCTAGACACTACTGGGAATTTAGTCTATGGGAGCAGACTAGAAATACTGAAATACTTTGAAGAAAAGTCCCTGTAATAAGCAGGGCAGGCATTATATCCTTACAGCTGTCTTGTTTTTCAGATTTGCTTGTATTATATTGATATAATTATTTAGACACAGCTCTTACTTGCCTTTACATTTATATGATTTTATGATACCAAATTTCTTTAAATCTTATAGTTTATCAAGGTCAACTATAAGAGTCTCTTTTATGGGAAATTCTGAAGAATATTGACACATTTGAGCATTGTTGTATATTTGCATAAATAGGCACATGAATATTCATATATACAATTTTGGATTAATAACAACTTTTTTTTTTATAGGACCAGATTAGACAGAATTTCTAAATTTTATCTGGAAAGAAGTGAACCGACATTTCAGAGTTTTCCAAAATGACCTGTTTCTCTTTTCTTTCACCCCATAAAGTTCAGAGGCTTTGAGTCCAGAACAATGAGATTTACTGTTCTTAAACTAGAAGACAGACTAAGTCACACATCTGTATATAATCTATAAGGTTCTGCTAGGGTGCTACATGAGCATTTTGGGAAAGGAACTTAAAAATCTTCCATCTCTTTGTCGCTGGTACCTGTTAGATAATCCGAAAATAAATCAAAATGTTATTTCTTAATGGAAAACTATTTCACTAGCAAAATGTCATCCGTTCTGTTCTCAGTGCTCTATTTCTGTTTCTGCCCAGATGTATTTACGAAATTCATCTCCCTTGTGTATATTGACATGACAGGGCATCGGGGCTCCAATGAAGCAGTAACTGAGTATCATGTCAGTAATTTGACAGATCAAGGACTCTCCAAGGACTCTGTAATGAAGAATGTGCCATTCATTTTTCTCTCACATATGCATACTCATATTATCTTGTTCAAACTTTCTGTGTTCTTATAGATACTAAGAGATATTCTCTCTTAGTAATGATGTTAGGGAAATTCAGTTTATTCTGTATAGATTTCAAACTGTCATTATAGCTAAATAAAGACTTGTCTGCATCAGAATTTCAGACAAAATAATGTAATAATTTGTGTTAGAGATTAAAACAATTTTTCTAAGCAATGTTTCTTTTAAAAATAAACCAAATTATTAATGTCTAAGTTGTCTTTACCGACAATAAATAATTTAACCTACGTCCATGTGAACATGCAGCTTTAGAACAAAAGGTCTAACATTCAACTAAACCCTGACCTTGCTTTTCAGCAGGCAAACTTACTTCATTAGAAATTGTTATCAAAGGCTATCGCTTCAGGGATTTTCCCAAAATCAAAGGCAAAATCTATCACTCAGTTCATAACTCTCATGCACCTGCTGCTGCAGCAAATATTCAACAGTGATGCATATTCAAAGTGGATGGAAATCCAGTGATGGAATATTCAAAATATTCAACATGTGATGCTGAACTGCCATTACCTCTGTGGGTACAGGAGTATGCCTTTCTAAGCACTCATACAGCACATGCAGTACGAGATACAACCAATGCCATAACTACAGGTCAGTTCCCAAAATAGAAGTTTTCCATCCTTCATAAGTTTGTGTTTTTCACAGTTACTCACTTGAAAGTTCCAGCTCATAGGATTCAGGCCTTGGAGTAAAATTGTTAGCCCAAGTTTATTAAAAGTTTTTTTTTATGTCACACATTTTAGGCCAATCACAGCCTGACAGAGTTTCATTTTCACCGGAGGGAATATCTGCTTCCTTGCTCTTAATATATGAAGAAGAATAGCTGTTGGCTTGCAGACATTCTAACACTTGCATTCACTTAGTTTTGCAATAAAAATATGGATATTCTCCTAAGACCTTTAAATATTGTGAAAGATGCAATTCAAAAATATGACCATAGTGCTGTTGCTCTAAAATATGTGGTAATAGATACAATAAAAAACAGTAAGATGTTGTTGGATTAATTCTATGCACTGTTCTTACTGAAGTAGTATGTTTTAAATACATATTTTCTTTAAAGGTGTAACAATGATTCTGTGAAGCTATCATTTAGTGTACATGTAAATTGAGCTTTTCATATATATATTTAAAAAAAAAAAAGGCAAAACAATTGATCTCTCATAATATTCTGTTGTTTCAGAGAATTTTTTTCTCACTTCTCATTTCTGTGTGGTACACACAGTGTAAAGTACATAAGCCCAACATGCATCATGGGCATTTCATTTGAAAATTTAATACTTACACTAATTTTCTCTTTGAAAGATAGAAGAATTCTGTATGGTTTCAGATTCTCCTCCGGTCTAGTTGTATGTTCTTCACAGTGTCTCTGAGTCTTCTATCTCTTGCATAAATGGTATGTTTCTGATATTTTCTGACATTATATAGTGAATCTATAATGTCAAGAATAAGCAATTTTAGAGTGAGGAGATTTAATGTGAAAGCTTCTTGGAAAAGTGACTACATGCATCCAAGGCCAGAATGATTGATGAGAAGAGGTATTAGATTGCCTAACCTTTTTAAATGTGTGATATGCTATTAGTAAGGACTCGGCCTATCAACAGCAAAGAGGGTTACAAGGATTTGAAGATCTGTAAGTCAGATTTGGATCTTCTTCCCCAAAAGGAATGTAATTAGAATAGAAAGTATGCAAAAAAATACCTCATAGGACTGCTGGGTCTCTCTGTGTATGGAATGAATTGTCTTTTAAAAAATACATCTTATTGGGTTTGCATAGATTTTCATAGCTGGAGGGGCTACATAGGTGGCTGCTGTGACAACCTGGCCTTGAACCTTTCCAATGATGAAACATCCACAGCTTCTCTGGGCAAGTTGTTCCAGTGTCTCACTTACCTCACAATAAAGATTTTCTTCCTGATATCTATTGTAAACCTACCATACTTCAGTTTGAAGTTGTTCCTTTTGCCCTATCCCTATATGCCCACATGAAATGCCTCTCCTCATTTTTCCTGTTGGCTCCCTTTCAGTACTGGAATGCTGCAATAAGGTCTTCCCAGAGCTTTTTCTTCTCCAGGAAGAACAATCTCAGCTCTCTCAGCCTCTTGTATTGTAGTATAGTGTTTTCTTCATAAGCATTTGTTTGTTTGTTTGTTTGTTTGCTTTTTACAAAATGACAGGAACAATGTCTTCCATGGACTAGCTTGACTTAGGCTATACTTCCTATGTTTTCAATCTTATGATACTTTCAATCCTATGCCTCAGCTTTTTTTCTACAGTTCTTTAACATTGTAAATAGAACAAGAATCCATATTTTTTTAAGAGCTATAAAAGGAAAGATTGTATTCTGAGATATGTTAAGGGATATTCCACTGTGACCCTTGAGAAATGCTAATTTGATTTAATTTTTTGTTTGGTTACTTTTTATTTTTACAGTCCTTAATAAAACTTTTTATGGGAAATTAAATTCAGCTTTCAACAATTTCTTTAGAAACAAAGATGCATTTTACTCAGACAGTAAATATGAACAATACCGCATACTACCTATGAAGGGAAAACTATTTTCCCAGCAGATTCTTACAAAAATATGAACAGAAGTCTTGTTGTTCATACAACTTCTTACATTCACCCTTCTTTATTATTTTAATTATATCAATGAATAACATGGAAACATTAAACAAATGCTGAACTTCAGAAACTGTTTTTCTTAAGTACAGAACATTAGTAGGAGTCCAGTATTACTGATTATTGTTTGTCACTGCTTTTCAGTACTTCATAGCAAATGCAGTAATTTGTCAATTTTTTGAACAAGAACCAAAATGAACTTGATGAAGACCAACCTTATATGTCTCTCTATGACCCTACATCTATACACATCAATCTAAGGACAGAGAAAGAAGTTAATTAAAAAACAGTGAAAAGCACAATCTAAGAATTTATATACTTTAGTAAATACTATCCATGTACAGAAATGTTCTGAACATAGATCAAATTAAATAACTAAGATGCGTGAGCTTAATGCTTATTTTTGGTATATTTGTTAAAGAGCAGCTTCCTACTAAGGCCAGTAGATAAATAAAAAAGATTGAGGATTTTGTAACATTTCTGATACTATAACTCACAAAATTAAATTTATTAAATTATTTTTTCCTTGACTTGTCAGCATATGCATTTAAATTGTCTGAAACTTGCAAAGGATAAAATGAATTGCTTAAAATAGGTATGGAATTGTATCCACTGAGGTTCTACAACACAGCCATTATTAGATTTAGTTTTAGTTAACTTGTTACTCAGGCAGAACTGGAAATAAAATCACATACTGTTAAATTGGTTGAGTCTTACAAGGTCATTGATGCAAATTTAAGGGGCTTAGAGATACCATAAATATGAGTAGCAACAGCAAAATGAGATTAAACCTTGGAGAGGCAACATAATATTTACAGGGGGAAAAAATTAAAAGAAGGACGGGTTGTTCTGCTGAGGTTTTATGGGCCTGGGGTGCCAGTCAACTGTGGCTAAATGTGAGTCAGCAGAGTGCCCAGATGTTCAAGAAAGCCAATGTTATCCTGGCCTGTATCAAGAACAATGTGGCCAACAGGACCAGAGCAAGGAGTAACCCCATGTACTTGGCACTGAAGGGGGCACACCTCAGATCCTGTGTTCTGGGCCGCTCTCTGCAAGAGAGACATTGAGGTGCTGGAGCAAGTCCAGAAAAAGGCAGAAAAGCTGGTGAAGGGTCTGGAGCTCATGTCCTGTGAGGAGGTGCTGAGGGAACTGGAGATGGCTAGCCTGGAGACAAAGAGGCTCAGGGGGGCTGTTATACCTGTCTACAACTACCTGAAAGGAGGGTGCAGCAAGGTCAGGGGTGGCCTCTTCTCCCAGGTAACAAGTGAAATGACAAGAGGAAATGACAAGAGGAAATGGCCTCAAGTTGTGCCAGAGGAGGTTTAGATTGGATATTAGGATAGAATTCTTCACTGGTGGTCAGGCATTGAAACAGGATGCCCAGAGAAATGGTTGAGTCACAACACCTGGAAGAGTTAAAAAAACATGTGAATGTGGCAGTCAGATGTGAGTTAGTGATGAACGTGGTAGTGCTGGGTTAATGAGTAGCCTCCAGGATCTCAAGGATATTTTCCAACATTAATGATTCTCTGATTTTATTATTGCAGTATTGGTTAATTTTAGATATTACACTCCTTGGGATGTTCAAAAAACTTGAAAAATAAACTAAGGGATGAGAGAAACTAACTTATTACAAGATTATAAGGATTAATAATGTATATTTCCAACCAAGCCTGAAGATTAGCCCTTAGGTTTTCTTTATATATTTGCTGTGCTATGTTTATTCATGTAATTGTTTTGCAGGAGGTGAAAAGCAAAAGACACATCTTGACGATAATTATGTTCTCATTTTGCAATATTCATTTTAATGGGACAACATCTATTATAAGCATGGAAATGTTGGTACTGGATGTTGTATCATAGGTCGTGTGAGAAAGAACTTCAGGAACTTGAGGAAATGGTCTTAGGGGAGGTTTATATTAGATATTAGGAAAAAAAAAAACATGACAGGGTTGCAAAACATTGGAACAGATTACCTCGAAAAATAGTGGGGTCACCATCTCTGGAAGCATTGAAAAAACGTGGATATGGTATGTGAAGGCAGAGTTTAATGGTGAACAAGGTGGTGATGCTAGTTTGATGGCTGGACTTGATGATTGTAAAGATCTTTTGCAATCTTAATGATTCCATGAATCTACGAACATTGCTATTCCCTTTCACAACAAGATGTTGCTCATAATTGAAGTTATGCACATGATTTTGACTAAATATCTTTATGTGAATGCATTTGAAAAAAAAATATCTGTGTGTGTTCATTTTTTTATAACAGTTTTTTTAAAAAATATAATGTACTGGATTCAGTGGGGGGGGGCTTGAGTACAACTACATAAAGAGATATGCAGAGAGTTAAATTACAGTCTTACAGCATCCACACATCTGTATGATTCAGGAAAAAGCTAGACCCATGGACATCCTATAACTCTTTATTTCTATGAAAAGAAATCTTGGCACAGGTTACAAACTGGGATAGTCTTCAAGAAGTGTCCATTAAGAATAATGAGACTCCACTCTCCCTGCACATACTTTGTATACCCAAGCAGACAAACACAAAAGTAGTCTGAAACTACTGGTCACTGAAAATGACAAAGCATGTGAGAGAAATCAAGATGTTAAAAAATTTATTCTTCTTGGCCTCTTCACTTTCAGCTGGAGAAACTGTTAGGCAAAACCTGAAGATATTTTTTGTTTGATTTTTACCTTCTTTTTTTAATGTTTTCCAGAAAGTTTGAAGCAGCAGGTAAAACAGAGCATCTTACAAAAGAAGCTATTGAACAAAACTCTTAAGAGCTTGCCAAATGCAGCTATTCAGTCTATTCTCAGCAATACATTGAGACTGTAGGCAGACACCACATCACTTACTGGGTTTTATATTCTTTCTTCCATGTGAACTTTCCCTATTTTCTTCAAGGATTGCTAAGACTCAGATTAGGTTTTAACCACAGACTTCAATTTCAAGGAAGACATTTTTGACAAGCGGAGTAGTGAAAGAGAGTGTTAAACTATGTCATTTCTAGAATAAAGCTCTTCAGAGAGGAAAAAATGCAGCGCATCACCAGTGTGGATCCTGATCTTAGTTGTACAAATGGGCAGCTGGTGTCAGAGTATGTCTGACTGACAGTGTTTTTTGGTGTATTTTTTCCTTTATGGCAACAGTGTAAAGCCAGAATGACTACTATTCCACAGTGTGCGGTGGAAAGCTGAACAAAGGAGAGGAGAGTTAGAACAAAGAACTGGAGCTGGCTGGTCCCATGGTGATAGAGAAATTGCTGTAAGGAACAGTGAACAGATAAGCCAAACTTCAGAGATTATAGGAAAGAGACTTCTGACAAAATAAAGAAAACAGTGTCTGCTGCAACAGAAAAGTAATGGCTTGGCTCAAACTGAGGCAAGAAATAGGATGTGCCTGCAACAATGCAGTCAGCAGGGGCAGATTGCTTATAATGCTTATTATAGTCTTACATAGTCCCTTCAAAAGTTCATTATTTTAGAAAATAGAGTCTAGTGTTGAAAATTCAGCTTAAGTATAGGCAGGTGTTACAGTGAGTTGTCAAGGTTACTGAATTTGTTGCTAGGAGTTTGATGTTAGGGCAGGACTTTCCATACTCAAGTTCTGGAGCTATTTGTGTGTTTCTCTCTCCAGACAGTTGCCTTCATGGTCGCCCTCACTCTGGCACATGAAACAAAAGGGTTATGATTTTGTCCAGCAGGGAAGTCCTTGCTCGGTCAGTCTATTGTGACAGGCAGCAGTCACAGAACTGCAAATACAAAAAGACACTCAGTACTCACTTGACAACAAGATAAATATGACAGATTGTGGTCTTCTAATAACTAAAAATTATATTTTTAGGCTATACTTTGGAGAAAAAATTACTTTCAAATTACTCTTAATTAGGAGTACAATCACCGAAGAAAAGCCTGTAAGATCATCTGACAGAGGTTGAACATCTTTTACATGGATCAAAAGTTATCAGGGGAAAAAAAAAAAACCACAAGAGAGAAATAATTCATCTTTGTAATCTGCCTTCAGCAACTCAACTGGAGTGGTAAATGTTTACACTAGAATAACTGTGGCAAATGGAAGCCTGCTTTTATGAATTCTGATGTATTCCCAGAGACTCTCAAAATGATACTCCTGTCATTAGAGCTCAGATTTTTGAAAGCTTTTTTTCAAAGACTTCTTTCTTCCTTTTTTTCTCTTTCTTTTTTATTTTAATCTCTTTTTTATCTTTCTTCCTTCCGCCTACTCTTCCCCCCTACCCCTGAAGTATTCTTTGAGCTTTAACATAAAATGAAATTGAGTAAAGGAACTCAATGCAAAGCCTTTCTTTAATCTCTTTGCAGCTGTTACAACCTGTTACAAGTTTAAAGTGAAAAATTCAAATCTGTGGTGAAAGACTGGGAAACTTCTTACATTTATAGGTTACATCAAATTCTGTCATTGATTCCCACCATCATCATCAATCTATGTTACTTAAGATCTGATCTGTGGGGCTTACAAGGCTTTGATTACAGATAAGTTTTGTATAATAAACAAAATCAACTGGTACTCTTCACATATATTCCTCAAGTTTTGTTGACACTTTTAAAAGTATGTGTATGCTTAGCTGTTACCTCCCATACTGTCACCAGCAAAATCAATCATGCTGCAAGTGGCTTATTTCTGACCCCAGATTTTCAACAGCTCTTGTGTCTGGCAATAAGGTAAATTCAACAGGAACATCTCTTAACCATTCCTGGTAACTTGTCACACTGCCTGTCTGCTTCAGTCTTGAATCAATCTGTGAGAAGCTCCAAGAAGCTTCTTCCCCTATGTTAGACAGATCCAGTGCCTGTCAGCTCCAGGACAGACCTGCTGCTAGCCAAGGCTGAGCCAATCAGGAATGACAGTAACACCTCTGTGATAACACATTTAAGGAGAAAAAGATATTGTGCAGTTTTAGTTGTGGTCAGAGAAGAGCAGATTGTGAATACAGGAGAAGTACAGCTCTGCAAACACCAAGGTCAGTGAAGAATGAGGAAGAAAAGGTGCTCAAGGCAATGGAGATGAGATTCCCCTGAAGCCTGTAGTGAAGACCATGGTGAAACAGCTGTGCCCCTGCAGCCCATGGAGGAGACCCATGCCAGAGGAGTTGGATTCCCAAAGGAGGCAGTGGCTCTATGAGAAGCCTGGAGAAGGCTCCTGTCAGGGACCTGAAGACCTGTGGAAAGAGTACCCCACACTAGAGTAAATTTCCTGGCAAGACATGTGACCCTGTGGGGGACCCATCCTGTAGCAGGCTGTGCCTGAAAGACTGCACCCCACAGAAAACTTAACTATGCTGGCAGTCTGGGGAGAGCTATTGGCCATGGGATGGACTCACATTGGAAAAGTGTATGGAGGACTGTGTACTGTGGGAGGAACCCCATACTGGAACAGGGGAAGGACTCTTCTCCCTGAGCAGTGGCAGGGATGTGTGATGAAATGATTATGATCTCCATTACCATGGCTGTGGGGGAAGAAGATAGAGCCTGGGTAAGAGGGAGGTGTAGGGCAAAGTTGCTTTCAAGAATTATTTTATTTTCATTATCTTTCTCTGCTTTATTCACTTAATTTTCTCAATTTGAATCTGTTTTGCCCATGATGGTATTTGGTGTGTGACTTTTCCTGGTCTTTATTTCAACTCATGAATGTTTGTCATAATTTTCTTCTCTGTCCAGGTGAGAAGGGGAAAGATGTGAGGCTTTGGTAGGCACCTGGCATCCAGAAAGGGTCAACAGAGATATCCTGGGGGAATGACAGATTTGAAGTTTACTTCTAGCTAACAAGAATTCCTTTCATAAAGACTGATTGCCTTATCTACTTGCAGATGTGTAAGACATAGATCGATCAATGTCTCAGTTATTTCAGTCATTAGATGAGAAGCAGCAAAACTGTATACTTTGGAAGAGGTGTACGGAGCTGTCCAACTACACAGGGACAATTTTCAAATTAGTTCAAGTGTCAGAATTAGATCAAGTTACTCACTATGCTGTCCACTTGAATTTTGAATTAATGTAACTGTGTGTAGGTATTCCATAACTTCTGTGAAACTCTTTTCCAATACTTGGCTAGCTACCATAATTTTAAAAAATAATATATATCTTAATATCTGACTGCAGTTTCTCTTTCTGGGATTTGTATCTATTGCTTTTGTTCTTTTGCATATACTTCCCATTAGATTCTTGTAGGCAGTGTAAGATCCTGCTGTAACTTTCTCCTCTGAAGTCTGAACAAATCCATTTGTGTCCACTTCTTATTATAAAAGCTGACTTGCAGCTCTCTAAAGATCTGAGCCTCTTTCCATCACACTTCCTCCAGTTTGCTGATACCTTTATCATACAGGCTACACCCCAAATGGGACACAGTGCTCCATATGGGTTCTCAAAAGTGCTGCATTGATTGGAATAGCCACTTCACTCAATCCGCTATGTTCTTGACGCTACAGCCCAGGATGCAATTGGCCTTTGTTGCATGGGTACAAACATATTTCTATTAAACTGGTTGTCCAGCAGGCCCCCAATGTTATTTTCTGCAGAATGCCTTTCTGTGCAGCTCCCACACCGACTGTACTGTTGCACAGGTTTATTCCATTAACCCTGGGGGCACTGCAAGTGACTGACTACTAGCTGTACTTCAAACCATTGACCCTGCCCTTCAAGCCCAGGCCTTTGAACTTCGAGTTCAGGAATTTTCCACATAGTTTACAGTTTTGCTCTGTGTCTTACAGTACTTCCATGCTGTTGCTAGCTGAACAATTCATGGTTGCTAAGGAATGTGCTTCTCTCTGTGGGAAAGAGTATAATCACTTTTCTTTATTCTCTTTTATTACAGCAGCCTATTTGGTCGTGCTGTTTTTCTCTTGACATCCTCTGAGCTGTACTTGTCCTTGTCTGCTTACCTTTGACGACAGGAGTTGGGACTTCATAAGGAAGAAGATGTGATTATTTTTCTCTCTCATCTTTTGTCACTATATAGAAAAAACCCTTTTTTCATAAAACTGAAGATCCTCACTTCTAGTTCTTCACTGTGTGGGATGAAGTTGGTGATCAGAGGTTCTGTTGCCTACTGAGTTGAGTGATGTGGGTTATTCTTTAAGTGAGGAAAAAACCCAGGGACATTAGTCAGATATACTGCCCTAGACATAAGGCTATGATGGCAAATTGAAGCTGAATATATCTTATTTCAGTGAAGAAGTACGGTTTCTGATTGTGGCAGTGTTCACGCCAACCTGGGTCCCCAGTCTTGGATGGAAAAAGATGGATGAAGAAAAATCATTGGTGGTTTGGACACATTGCAAGCAGCATTACTGTTGGGTAGAGTCAGTATAATTCCAAATTCTTCATTTAAATTGAGCAGAATCTGATCAATCTGTCTTTATACTGGAAGTGCTTGAGAAGCAACCGAATTTTTACAAGAAATAAAATCTTTGCAAGGTCAACTCCTAGTCTGATAGGAATGATAATCAGCTATTTTGAATGCTTGTTCTATTTAGTTAAAATTCATCAAATGCATTTTTGATTCTCATTCAAGAATTTGTTCTAGGTACTTGTCTACTTGAAATCTCCATGCATTTTTTTACACAGCTGAAGAGAGATTGAAAGAGAATTTGCATGTAATACAGAACTACCCAAAGTCCCTATGATGAGATATTTTGGAAGAAGGTATTCCTTGTCTCAGAGCGATTTATTAATTTTATGAGATCTAGTCATGGCCTCAGGGTGGACATACCGAGACATGACAGGGGAGTGATGTAATTAGAGTGTTGCATAAACCCATTTTCAAGGTGTAGGGTGCACTTACCTTCTCAGAGGAAGAGAAAAAACCCATGAGGCAGAATAATATAATCATAGAATGGCTTGGGTTGAAGAAACCTTAAAGATTGTCTAATTCCAATCCCCCTGCCATGAGCAGGATTATTTTTCACTAGTCCAGGTTGCTCAGAGTCCCATCCAAGCTGGTCTTGACCTCTCCCAGGGTCAGGGAATTCACAACTTCTCTTGGAAACCTATTCCAGTGCCTCACCGCCCTCACAGCAAAGAATTTCTTCCTAATGTCGAATTAAAACCTACTTTCCTTTAGTTTAAAACCATTGTCCGGTCACTACATGCCCTTGTAAAAACTCCCTCTACTTTTTTCTGGCCTTGTTAGAGCCTTCTTTTCTCCAGGCTGAACACACCCAACTCTCTCAGCCTGTGTGCATATGAGAGGTGTTCCTGTGCTCTGATCACCTCCACCAGCCTCCTCTGTACTCTCTCCAACAGCTCTGTGTTTTGCTTATGTTGGGAACCTCAGAGCCTGATATAACCCAAGTAGGTTGTTACAAGAGCAGAGCAGAGGGATAACATCACTTCCCTTAAATTAAAATCAACTCCCCAACAGTAAAATACAATTTTTATTACTGCAATTACAAGCTAATCGCATCATAGTCTTGATTTATCTGTTAGTTACTTGTAGGATCTCAGGATTTGGGTTATTTTTTCCTGTAAATAGTTTTCTCAAGTTCCTTTCATGTGAATTTTCCCAGTGCTAGTTTTGGAACTCTGTATACACCTCTGTGTTTCATCTTCAAAATTAAATGTTTATTTGAGACACTTCATTTAAAATGTTTTGATTTTCTTTTTATTCTCAGTTGTTTCAGTTAAAAAATTAATCATGCAGTCATAACTAGGATGTCTTCTCTGGCAGCACTGTTCTCATTTGTGCTTGAGTGTGGTGACGGAGGGTAGATTAATATAAAATGAAAAAGGCAAGCAAATTGCAGTTTTCCAATGCACAACAGGAGCATGGTGTAATAGATGGGTGAGACAAAAAGTGAATGCTTAGGAGAAACCTTAAACTACAATCATTATGTTTATAGAAAATTTTGCTCTGTCAAGGCAGAGCATAGCATTCACTGAAATGAAAAGACCTTATTTTTAGTATAGGTATTGTGAATATTTCATCTGCAGTTGTTTTTCAAATAATATATATATATATTTACCAAAAGAAAAGGAAAGAGAGAAGAATTTTGTCAAAAGAGAAAGCTATTTTGATAATAAAGACTTGCTACTTCTGCAATAATGGCTATGATTAAAGTTCAATATTTTCTAAACAGCCTGGGAAGATCTGGCTTCCTCACACTCATTTAATGTGGTTTGATTTGTGGTTATTTTTGTTGTTTTGTTGGGGGATGTTTTCATGCTGCATTAAAAACCCAGGGAGAAAGAAAAAAATTAACTTAGAGAGCAGCTTTTGAATTGGATTAATTTGTCAGCCATCATAATTTTCTCCTATGTTCATCTCCCCTTGTTCTAACAGCCAGTCTTTACCTGATTAAAACCAGCATCCTCCAGCTATATTTTAATTTTGTTTTGTATCCTTCCCTGTGTTTATGAAAAACAGCTTTTGTTTTACTTTATTTAAATAAGAACCTGATTATGTTCTGAAAGATGTGGGATCATTTTTTTTCTGTACTGATTGACCTGTTTGTAAGACAGCAACCTAATAATGCCATCTGATGTGTTATCACTCCTTTAATTCAAAGGGGGAAGCACATATTAGAACTATTAGCTCATATACTCAGAGGCATCCATGGCTGACTGTGGTCAGCTTTTGCAGGAGCACAGCTCTATTTCTAGCGAGAACTATTTCACAGACTCAAGCCAGGCATGGGATTTGGTGTCAGTTGTTACTTGGATAAGAACAGACTAGATATTTGAACAGACAGTTTTCCTCTGTAGATGGCAAAGGTTCTTCAAGGTGTCAAAAAAGCTGAATTTATTTTGGGTTCTTGGATTTTTTTATTCATTCATACTTGAAATTATTTCAGTTTTTATATCTTAACTACTGTAAAAATATTTCCTTATCAGCTTGACTTAAATATTGTCTTCTACAGCCACACTGGTTTTATGGATGGTTGGAATGTCAGAATATCCAGTCAGTCTTCTCTGAATATTTTCTCACTAAATTTAGCATTCCAAAATCCCCATGTCTGAAAAAAAAAAAAAAAAAAAAAAAAAAAAAAAAAAAATTAGGGCATACATATTATTGGATCAACAGATTTTTT